>WNWK01002589.1:32500-190000 GCA_009830355.1 Cherax destructor | reverse complement strand
TGAAAGAATTAGAGGTAAGACAGAGAGTAGGATTGCAGATGAGCAAGGAGGCTTTAGAGTGGGTAGGGGATGTGTAGATCAAGTGTTTACAGTGAAGCATATATGTGAACAGTATTTAGATAAAGGTAGAGAAGTTTTTATTGCATTTATGGATTTAGAAAGGCATATGATAGAGTGGATAGGGAGCAATGTGGCAAATGTTGCAAGTGTATGGAATAGGTAGTAAGTTACTGAAGGCTGTAAAGAGTTTTTATGAGGATAGTGAGGCTCAGGTTAGGGTGTGTAGGAGAGGGAGATTACTTCCGGTAAAAGTAGGTCTTAGACAGGGTTGTGTAATGTCACCATGGTTGTTTAATATATTTATAGATGGGGTTGTAAAAGAAGTAAATGCTAGGGTGTTGGGGAGAGGGGTGGGATTAAATTATGGAGAATTAAATGCAAAATGGGAGTTGACACAGTTACTTTTTGCTAATGATACTGTGCTTATGGGAGATTCTAAAGAAAAGTTGCAAAGGTTAGTGGACGAGTTTGGGAGAGTGTGTAAAGGTAGAAAGTTAAAAGTGAACATAGATAAGAGTAAGGTGATGAGGGTATCAAACGATTTAAATAAAGAAAAATTGGATATCACATTGGAGAGAGGGATTATGGAAGAAGTAAATGTTTTCAGATATTTGGGAGTTGATGTGTCAGCAGATGGGTTTATGAAGGATGAGGTTAACCATAGAATTGATGAAGGAAAAAAGGTGAGTGGTGCATTGAGGTATCTGTGGAGACAAAAACGTTATCCATGGAGGCAAAGAAGGGAATGTACGAAAGTATAGTGGTACCAACACTCTTATATGGGTGTGAAGCATGGGTTGCAAATGCTGCAGCGAGGAGGAGGCTGGAGGCAGTGGAGATGTCCTGTCTAAGGGCAATGTGTGGTGTAAATATTATGCAGAAAATTCGGAATGTGGAAATTAGGAGAAGGTGTGGAGTTACTAAAAGTATTTGTCAGAGGGCTGAAGAGGGTTGTTGAGGTGGTTTGGTCATTTAGAGAGAATGGATCAAAGTAGAATGACTTGGAGAGCGTATAAATCTGTAGGGGAAGGAAGGCGGGGTAGGGGTCGTCCTAGAAAAGGTTGGAGGGAAGGGGTAAAGGAGGTTTTGTGGGCGAGGGGCTTGGACTTCCAGCAAGCATGTAAGCGTGTTAGATAGGAGTGAATGGAGACGAATGGTTTTTGGGACATGACGATCTGTTGGAGTGTGAGCAGGGTAACATTGTGTGAAGGGATTCAGGGAAACCAGTTAATTGATTTAGTTGGACTTGAGTCCTGGAAATGGGAAGTACAATGCCTGCACTTTAAAGGAGGGGTCTGAGATAGTGACAGCTGGGAGGGACTTTTCTCAGCTGTAGTATCTGAGCTCCTCTGCAAAGACAGTGATTATGTATGAGTGTGGTGAAAGTGTTGAATGATGATGAAAGTTATTTCTTTTTGGGGATTTTTTTTTTTTGGGTCACCCTGCCTCGGTGGGAGACGGCCGACTTGTAAAAAAAAAAAAAAAAAAAATATATATATATATAATTATATATATATATATATATATATATTTTATATATATATATATATATATATATATATATATATATATATATATATATATATATATATATATTATATATATATATATATATATATATATATATATATAATTATATATATATATATATATATATAAATTTTATATATATATATATATTATATATATATATATATATTTATATATATATATATATATATATATATATAATTATATATATATATATAATTATATATATATATATATATATATATATATATATATATAAATTTTTATATATATATATATATATATATATATATATATATAAATTTTATATATATATATATATATATATATATATATAATTATATATATATATATATATATATATATATATATATTTATATATATTTATATATATATATATATATATTTATATATATATATATATATATATATATATATATATATATATATATATATATATATATATATATATAACTTAAGTGTAATAAACATTTGTCAGTAATAACATATATGAAGACAGAAACTCAGGAGATAAATTGATCTGTTTATTTCGACCTCCTTCTGGGATCCTCTTCAGTAGATCTCCTGAGTTTGTGTGTCTTTATTGGGTTAATATTGAGTATAAATATAGTGAAACATTTCCTGCATTTCATAACATAAGAAATAAGGAAGACTGAAGTAAGCCTACTTGCCCAAGCTAATCAGGTTCAACTCACACCCACTCATGTACTTGTCTAGCCTATATTTAAAGCCTATAATGGCGCTACTCGGGAGTTTGTTAGACTCATTCGCAACTATTTAAAAACACCAATGATTTCACATATCCTTTCTAAATCTATTTTTTTCCTACTTGAACCCACTGTTGCGATTCCTGTCTTGGTTAGATATTTTAGCACGTTATTTACATCCCCTTTAATTACTCTTGCTTTCCATTTATATACCTCAGTCATATCCCCCATAATTCTTCGCCTTTCTAGAGAGTGTAGATTCAGTGCCTTCAGTCCGTCATTGCAGGACACATTTCTGATACATGGGATCAATTTTGTCATCCTTTTTTGTACGTTTTTCAGCGCATTTATGTCAATTCTGTAATACGGTGATCAGAATTGTGCAACATTTTCTAAATGAAGCCTAACCAAGAATATACAGAGTTGAAGAATACTCTGAGGACTCCTCTTATAACAGGAGTTAAAACATGAAGCCAAGAATATAGCACCAGTGTAGTATTTTCAGCACCAACGTAGCATTTCCAAAACCAAAATAGTATTTCCAGCATCAACGTAACATTTCCAGCACCAGTGTAGCATTTCCAGCATCAACGTAACATTTCCAGCACCAATGTAGCATTTCGAGCATCAATGTAACATTTCCAGCACCAGTGTAGCATTTCCAGCATCAACGTAACATTTCCAGCACCAGTGTAGCATTTCCAGCACCAGTGTAGCATTTCCAGCATCAACGTAACATTTCCAGCACCAGTGTAGCATTTCCAGCACCAGTGTAGCATTTCCAGCATCAACGTAACATTTCCAGCACCAATATAGCATTTCCAGCAGGGTGACCACGTTACCAGCGTCCCTCTTCTCTTGAGGGTCCCTGCATGTGACGTCAGGTGAGTGCTTGTCAGAGTGGACTCCAAGATCATACTCGTATTGGCTGGACATACGTCTCTCAGGATGAAGTCTTCTCCTTCCCTTCCATTCCCCTTCTTCTCCCTTTTACCCCTTCTCTTCCTCTCCTTACCCCTTCCTTTCCTCTCCTTTCCCATTCATTTTTTGTCCCCCTTCACTCACTCTGTGTACAATGCTGGACTTTCCTTTACCGTCACTTCTCCTATTTCCCTTTTCTTCACTCACACTCTTTACCCTCCATTCACCTTTCACACTCTTCCTCTCCCTCATCCCTCCAAACACTCCCCTTCTCCTCTTTCCAAACTCTCCCTTCCCTGTCCCTCACCATCAAAACTCTCCCCTACCCCCTCCCTTACACCCAAACTCTCCCCTCCGCCTCCCTCGCCCTCAAAATCATTCCCTCCCTTTCCCTCACCCTCCAATTTCTCCCCTCTCCTTGACTCACACTCCTCTCCTCTCCTTCATCCACACTCCTGCCCTCTCTCCACACTCCTCCCCTCCCCTCTCTCCACACTTCTCCTCTCCCTCACCCCCAAACACTCCCCTCCACTCTCCATACTCCCTCTCCATTCAATACCTCCTGCTTAATCTGGCTTCACGTGTCAGTTGAAGATGTTCTGCGCGATATCTGACTCTCTATTCCTTCCTCTGATTTGCTGCACTCTCCTCTGCTGGATTAATTAGCTTGCTGACACTGCTTGCTGACACTGCTTGCTGACACTGCTTGCTGACACTGCTTGCTGACACTGCTTTCTGACACTGCTTGCTGACAGTGCACCAACGCATCAATGGTGCACTGAAAGTAATGAGGTTATTTTCGAAAAGTGGGTCGATTTACAGTACCGAAGATCAATGGCAAGTCACGAATATATTTAATTTATTTGCTACAGCGGAAGTGGGAGGAGAGAGAGAGAGAGAGAGAGAGAGAGAGAGAGAGAGAGAGAGAGAGAGAGAGAGAGAGAGAGAGAGAGAGAAAGACACACAGACAGACAGACAAAACACCAGTGACGAGTTACACCATTAGCAAAACGGACTGATTAAACCTGTGCTGTAAATATTAAGTTAATATTCCTTAATTAAAGTTTAACCAGTCAACAAGTGGGTGGACGGGCGGGAAGAGTGGACGAGGAGTGGGTGTGGAGGGTGTGTGTGGGGGTGGAGTGTAGGTGCGTGGTGTGTGTGTGTGGGAGGTGTGTAGGTGGGGGAGGTGGGTGGTGTGTAGGTGGGGGAGGTAGGAGGTGTGTGTGGGGGTGGTGGAAAGGAGTTGTTGCTATTGGCCCACTTCATACATTTCTCTTAAAACTGGGATCTCGCAGTTTCCAAGTTATAATGAATAGCCTGAATTTTTCAGGGAATATTCAGTAAGATATAATTAGGTGCGTGTGTTGTTGCTTTCTCTCAGCTGAGGAAGAATAATATCTCTGCTGTGAGAGCAACTTTGGGGGGGGGGGGGAAAGAGAGAGAGAAAGAGAGAATGGGCGAAATGGAAAGAGAGGGAGGAGGGGAAAGTGAAAAGTGGCTTGATGAAAAAGAGGAACAGCATCTTACTCTTGGTCACTCATCATCCATTCATCCATTCTTCGCGTATTAAAAGAACGGTCTCTGATCCTGGGTTACTGTACTGTTGGGGCGAACATTCTTAGCCTCGAGTTGATAAACATAAAACATATGAAACACCTGGGTATCTTTTATTCTGAAAATGTTACCCCAGCCAATGGCTTTCTCAACTCAGCACATATATACTGGAGACAGTGAGATGTGAGGTAATCAGTCCCTCAGCCTTGATAGGTGGTCACTCCCTTAGCTTTCATCAGTCTGAATCAGAGCCAAGAGGATATACACTTACTGGGGTTGAAAGAGAGGTGCAGCAGTTGACGACGTACTCAAAAGTGGGCAGAACGCACTACTGAAAGTAGGTTATGCCCAAAATTTTGACTAAAGGTTATCAATAGTGTTGCAGAAGCTATCATCAGTACCAATATTTCATATGTTGCAGAATCAGTCAAGTAATGGTTCCCATCCACCTGTGACGATTCCTTTAACTACTGCACCTCTATTCTGGTTCAAGTATACAAGTGTCCATTCTCCTGCCGTTGCTTCAGATTAGTCAACGTTAAGGAAATGAACATCACTTAAGGCTGAGGGACTGATTAGCTCATATTCCAATGAATATGTTATCTAATCTCTGTATTGAATTGAAATAAAACACCGATTGACGAAACGTTTGGATAATAAACATATCCTGGTGATACACATTTCTCATTAGGGTGAGACATATAATTTATGTCTCATCCTAACCTGCTGAGCAATGTCTGTTAACCTAGGATGTAATTCGGAAAGCGTTTAATGATTTGCTCTCATTATTTTGTGATTTGATATCTGTAACTGATAATAAATTAGCCACGATAGCAGTAGGTGAATATTACAAAGCAGAACTTGTAATCGATGACTCGAAACGAATTAAGTGATGATGTAGCGACTTGTAACGTCAGTACATTGCAAGTCATTAATATTAATTTATTGCTGTCACTTACAATTTCAAGTATAAAATATCAATCTGCTGCAACAGTGACTAATTTACTCTTATTTAACAGACCGGAGGAAAAAATCTTGTGCTTTGTATATCTTTATACAAACATAAAACTCAACAACAGGTTAAAAATATTCAGTGAATACTTGCTGGAGAAAATTAAATCAAAGTTGGAGCAGCACCAGCGTCACTCCCAAGGGAAGTCAGTCCTCTCAACACTTTAATCACATTTACAGCCACTGAGTGCTTGAGGTGTGAGTACTAGTTGTCTTGCCCCACGACCAAGACAATGTTGTTACTCTCCCTGCGTCCAGAACCTTGTTTTGATGCCACTCTGCTAAACAGCAACCGGCAGCAGCTGGATAAGCCTCTTAGCACTGCTGTTGCCATTGCCTCTGCTGTTCCACTAGTTAAGCGGCAGAAGTCGCTGCTTATGCTTCTGTTTCTTCTGCTGCTGCTGCTGCTGGTTTTGCTTCTGCTGCTGCTGCTGATGCTTTTCCTGTTGCTGCTACTGCTGCTGCTTCTGCAGCTTCTTCTGCTGCTGCTTCTGTTTCTTCTAATACTGCTGCTTTTCAGTTTCTTCTGCTTCCTCTGTTGATACGTCTTTGTCTTCTGATTCTTGTTAACCTATTCTCACTGTCTTATCAAATCTGTCATCATATTATCTGCCTATCTCCCACTCTTTATCAGCCCCATTTTCCTATTGTTCTCCTTGCTTCCCACCCCAACCCACTCATATTTTCTTCCTCAATTTCATTTTTTCAATCTCTCTACTTCCCTTCCTCTTTACGTATCTTCTTCACTCAATACTTTCCGAAGTCTTACTTCTTACCTCGCTAACTCCCTCCCTCCCCACCTCCCTCTTTACTGCTTCATTATTTCTCCTCCCTTGCCTCTACCATGGTCCGTGCCACTGCCATGATCCACGATGTCTCAACTGCAGCCGACACGGTACCAAACTAACGAGTACATGTCACAACTGCACACCACACTTGCTCTCACCATATGTGTGAAAGGAAGTTGTGAGGAAGCAGTCATTATGAAAGCAATTATCAAGTGGTAACTACCAGTTCAACTTGTTAAGGATATCTTCGTGTGTGTGTGTGTGTGTGTGTAGTGTGTGTGTGTGTGTGTAATGTATGTATAAACAGACAATGCTTAAAGGTAAGAAAGTTTTCGTTTTATTTTTGGATTGAGGAAAAGGTATTTCATAAGGTTGGGGAGCAATGTGGCAGATGTTGCAAGAGTATGGAATAGATGGTAGGTTACTTAAAGCAGTTAACGTTTTTTATGCGAGGCTCAATGTATGTAGGAGAGAGGGAGATTGTTTTCCTGTAAAAGTAAGCTTAAACGGGAATGCTTGATGTCACCATAGATGTTTAACATATTTTTAAATGGGGTTGTAAAAGACGTGAATACTAGGGTGTTGGGGAGAGGTGTGGGATTAAAAGATAAAGCATTTAATGCAGTGCTGGAGTCGTCACAGCTGCTTTTTGCTGATGATACTGTGCTTTTAGGGGATTCTGAAGAGAGGTTGTAAATGTTGGTAGACGAATTTGAGAGGGTATGAAAAAGAAGGAAATTAAAAGTGAACATGGGAAAGAAAAAGGTGAGAGTAATAATATAGGTCATGAAATACTGGATATGAGCTCGGAAAGAGCTTTTGATGATCTGAGGAGGAGGAGGAGGGGATTAGTGAGGTGGGTTTGTAGAGGGAAGGTTTGCAGAGGTGGCAGTATACCCAAATAATTCAGCAGACCCTTAAAAGAACCCAGTAATACAGCTAATCCTAGCATAAATCCCCTATATATCGAGTAATTTGTAAGTCCTTATCAGAATAGACTAGCAAATTCCACTATAAGCAAACAGTCTTATAAATCCCTCCCCTAAGTAATTAATCAAATAATTCATAGCAAAAGACAATTTAGAAATTCCCAAATACAGACAATACTCGGGCCGCTCAATTGGAGAAGAATCCCTCCAATTATCCAGCTACATCCTAAACATAATCCGTTGAAAGTCACCTTGGTGCAACTTGCCAGATGTTTTATCCTGACCGACACATCCAATACCCATTCATACGACACTCGGCTGATTTGCATGTGAAGATGGGACGAGGAGGTAGGAAAACCCAGGAAGATTAGGAAGAGGAGGAGGTGATGGTGGTGGTAGGAGAGGAAGATGATTTGGAGGAAGAGGAGAAAGAAAAAAAATAGGAAGAAACTGCGTTATAAAGGCAGGCTTAACACACTAGGAAGTGGGAGGGAGATGGAGGAGGATAATTACAGGAGAGTAAGTACAAGAGAAGAAAAAATGAGCAGAAAAAAGGAAAACAAGAGAGAAAGGAGAGGTAAAAATACTAAAAATGAAAGAAGGGAATGAAAGGAAAAAACAAACACACACAAAAAGACACGCAAACACACACACACACACATTTAAAGATTTTTTTTTTCATATTTGTTAATGTAAAAATTAATAATTTTGTACCAAAAGCACCTTAGAAAACTTACCTAACCTTATTATAACAAGCGCAATTTAATTTAGCGTTATCCATCTAAATATATTTTAGGTAAGTTTTCAATAATTTAATAAACAAATACAATTATTTATATATTTTTTTCGTTAGGTTCAGAATGATTTTCGCGAAATTATTGCATACACAAATTTTCTCTTGCCTTATTCGGCAAGAAGAGCGTTGCTATTTAAGCCAAAATCAGAAGTTTTACATATTCGGCACGACATATATATATATATGTCGTGCCGATTAGGTAAAACTTGCTATTTTGGCTAAAATAGCAACGCTCTTCTTGCCATATACGACAAGCGAAAATTTGTGTATGCAATAATTTCGCAAAAATCATTCGGAACCTAACAAAAAAAATATATTTCATTGTGTTTGTTTATTATTAAATTAATGTTAACGTATCTAAAATATATTTAGTTGGGTTAGGCTAAATTAAATTGCGCTTGTTGTAATAAGGTTAGGTAGGTTTTCAAAGTTTCTCTTGGTACAAAATTATAAATTCTTATATTAACATAAATGAAAAAAATATATATTTAAACGTACAAGAGAAAATTTTAGAAAGGACTTAATTTTAGATGAGTTCTTGCTAATTGACCAGTTTTACCTAATCGGCACGACATATATATATATATATATATATATATATATATATATATATATTTTTTTTTTTCAACAAGTCGGCCGTCTCCCACCGAGGCAGGGTGACCCAAAAAGAAAGTAGATCCCAAAAAAGAAAATACTTTCATCATCATTCAACACTTTCACCACACATACATAATCACTGTCTTTGCAGAGGAGCTCAGATACGACAGCTGAGAATTGTCCCTCCCAGCTGTCACTATCCCAGACCCCTCCTTTAAAGTGCAGGCATTGTACTTCCCATTTCCAGGACTCAAGTCCAACTAAATCAATTAACTGGTTTCCCTGAATCCCTTCACAAAATGTTACCCTGCTCACACTCCAACAGATCGTCATGTCCCAAAAACCATTCGTCTCCATTCACTCCTATCTAACACGCTCACACATGCTTGCTGGAAGTCCAAGCCCCTCGCCCACAATACCTCCTTTACCCCTTCCCTCCAACCTTTTCTAGGACGACCCCTACCCCGCCTTCCTTCCCCTACATATTTATACGCTCTCCAAGTCATTCTACTTTGATCCATTCTCTCTAAATGACCAAACCACCTCAACAACCCCTCTTCAGCCCTCTGACAAATACTTTTAGTAACTCCACACCTTCTCCTAATTTCCACATTCCGAATTTTCTGCATAATATTTACACCACACATTGCCCTTAGACAGGACATCTCCACTACCTCCAGCCTCCTCCTCGCTGCAGCATTTGCAACCCATGCTTCACACCCATATAAGAGTTTTGGTACGACTATACTTTCGTACATTCCCTTCTTTGCCCCCATGGATAACGTTTTTTGTCTCCACAGATACCTCAACGCACCACTCACCTTTTTTCCTTCATCAATTCTATGGTTAACCTCATCCTTCATAAAACCATCCGCTGACACGTCAACTCCCAAATATCTGAAAACATTTACTTCTTCCATAATCCCTCTCTCCAATGTGATATCCAATTTTCTTTATTTAAATCGTTTGATACCCTCATCACCTTACTCTTATCTATGTTCACTTTTAACTTTCTACCTTTACCACTCTCCCAAACTCGTCCACTAACCTTTGCAACTTTTCTTTAGAATCTCCCATAAGCACAGTATCATCAGCAAAAAGTAACTGTGTCAACTCCCATTTTGCATTTAATTCTCACAAATTTAATCCCACCCCTCTCCCCAACACCCTAGCATTTACTTCTTTTACAACCCCATCTTTAAATATATTAAACAACCATGGTGACATTACACATCCCTGTCTAAGACCTACTTTTACCGGGAAGTAATCTCCCTCTCTCCTACACACCCTAACCTGAGCCTCACTATCCTCATAAAAACTCTTTACAGCCTTCAGTAACTTACTACCTATTCCATACACTTGCAACATTTGCCACATTGCTCCCCTATCCCCTCTATCATATGCCTTTTCTAAATCCATAAATGCAATAAAAACTTATCTACCTTTATCTAAATACTGTTCACATATATGCTTCACTGTAAACACTTGATCTACACATCCATTACCCACTCTAAAGCCTCCTTGCTCATCTGCAATCCTACTCTCTGTCTTACCTCTAATTCTTTCAATAATAACCCTGCCATACACTTTACCTGGTATACTCAGTAAACTTATTCCCCTATAATTTTTACACTCTCTTTTATCCCCCTTCCCTTTATATAAAGGAACTATACATGCTATCTGCCAATCCCTAGGTACCTTCCCCTCTTTCATACATTTATTAAACAAAAATACCAACCACTCCAGCACTATATCCCCCCCTGCTTTTAACATTTCTGTCATGATTCCGTCAATTCCAGCTGCTTTACCCCTTTCATTCTACGTAATGCCTCACGCACCTCCCCCACACTCCATCCTGCTCTTCTTCACTCCTAAACGATGTTGTACCTCCTGGCCAGTACATGAAATTACCGCCTCCCTTTTTTCATCGACATTTAAAAGTTCCTCAAAATATTCCCGCCATCTACCCAATACCTCCAGCTCCCCATCTACTAACTCCCCTACTCTGTTTTTAACTGACAAATCCATTCGTTCCCTAGGCTTTCTTACCTTGTTTATCTCACTCCAAAAATTTTCTTGTTTTCAGCAAAATTTCTTGACAGAGCCTCTCCATTCTTTCATCCGCTCTTCTTTTGCACTCTCTCACCACTCTCTTCACCTTTCTTTTACTCTCCATATACTCTGCTCTTCTATTAACACTTCTGTTTTGTAAAAACCTCTTATAAGCTACCTTTTTCTCTTTTATCACACCCTTTACTTCTTCATTCCACCACTCACTCCTCTTTCCTCCTGCACCCACCCTCCTATAGCCACAAACTTCTGCCCCACATTCTAATACTGCATTTTTAAAACTATCCCAACTCTCTTCAACCCCCACTACTCCTACTTGCACTATCCCACCTTTCTGCCAATAGTTGCTTATATCTCACCCTAACTTCCTCCTCCCTTAGTTTATACACTTTTACCTCTCTCTTACTTGCTGTTGCCATTTTCTTTTTGTCCCATCTACCTTTTACTCTAACTGTAGCTACAACCAAATAATGATCTGATATATCCGTTGCTCCTCTATAAACATGTACATCCTGAAGCCTACTCATCAACCTTTTATCCACCAATACATAATCCAACAAACTACTTTCCTTACGTGCTATATCATACCTTGTATATTTATTTATCCTCTTTTTCATAAAATATGTATTACTTATTACCAAACCTCTTTCTACACATAGCTCAATTAATGGTTCCCCATTTACATTTACCAATGGCACCCCAAATTTACCTACTACTCCATCCACAACATTTTCACCCACTTTAGCATTAAGATCCCCAACCACAATTACTCTCTCACTTGGTTCAAAACTCCCCACACACTCACTCAACATTTCTCAAAATCTCTCTCTCTCCTCTACACTTCTCTCTTCTCCAGGTGCATAAACACTTACTATAACCCACTTTTCACATCCAACCTTTATTTTACTCCACATAATCCTTGAATTTATACATTTATATTCCTTCTTTACCTGCCATAACTGATTATTCAACATTATTGCCACTCCTTCTTTAGCTCTAACTCTATTTGAAACCCTGATCTAATCCCATTTATTTCTCCCCACTGAAACTCTCCTACCCCTTCAGCTTTGTCTCACTTAAAGCCAGGACATCCAGCTTCTTTTCATTCAAAACATCTACAATCATCTCTTTCTTATCATTCGCACAACATCCACGCACATTCAAACATCCCACTTTGACGGTTTTCTTCTTCTTCTTTTTAGTAAGCTATACAGGAAAAGGGGTTACTAGCCCATTGTTCCCGGCATTTTAGTTGACTTTTACAACACGCATGGCTTACGGAGGAAAGATTCTTATTCCACTTCCCCATGGATATGAAAGGGAAAAGCAAATAGAACAAGAACTATTAAGATAAAATCAAAGAAAACTCAGATGAGTGTGTATACATAAACGTGTACATGTTTGCGTAGTGTGACCTAAGTGTAAGTAGAAGTAGCAAGACGTACCTGAAATCTTGCATGTTTATGAGACAAAAAAAGACACCAGCAATCCTGCCATCATGTAAAACAGTTTCAGGTTTCTGTTTCACAGTCACCTGGCAGGATGGTAGTACTCCTGGAGAAGATGGAAATCAAGAAAACTAATGATGTGTATAATAAGTTATTTATATAGTTATATATTAAGTAATAAAAGTATGAAATCTTGCATGTTATATGAAAGAAAAAAGACACCAGCAATCCTACCATCATGTAAAACAGTTTCAGGTTTCTGTTTCACAGTCACCTGCAGGATGGTAGTACCTCCTGGTGGTTGCTGTCAACCAACTATATATATATATATATATATATATATATATATATATATATATATATATATATATATATATATATATATATATATATGCAAGACAACACTATGAAAAATAGAGATTCCAAGGCTTCGTGACTACTACATTATCAAGGAAAGCGCTTGAATTCTCTATTTTTATATGTTAATCTTAATATTTGATATCACCTGATTACTGTGATCTTTATATATATATATATATATATATATATATATAATATATATATATATATATATATATATATATATTAATTATTGTAACCACAACAGAGTGGTATTGATCAATACTACACAGCACTAGCCAGGCTAGTGCAGTGATTAGACTATATTGAATATATAATATATATATATATATATATATATATATATATATATATATATATATATACTATATAATATGTACAGGCTAGCGTCACGAGTAAACCTGTTCCTTTATAATTACAGAAGAATAATCTCTCACGTACATGCAAAGAAAAATATTAAAAACACGATTTTGTGTCACACGCGACAAAACAAAATTTTAATGTACAATTCCTGGCAGATGAAACAACTCGACATGAAAAATATTAAATACCGTGAGTTATATAACAGGATATTAAATATTGTGGGTTAAATGATTGAATATTAAATACCGTGGTTAAATGATGAAATGTTAAATACCGTGGGTTAAATGACTGAACATTAAATGCCGTGGAATAAATAATAGAATATTAAATACCGTGGGTTAAATGACTAAATAGTAAATACCGTGGGTTAATAAGGCAAACCAAGAGACTGACCATTTGTGAGTTGTTCTCCCAGTGGGATGAGCAGTGGTACCAACACGTTCACCGCCATTCTTCCCTTCACCGGCAACACTGGCTATTCGCTGAAGGGTTGGCACACCTGAAACAGAAAATAAATATAGGGTAATCACTGGTGGACAAAACCTTGGATGAAACGACACACGAAACATCGGAAGCCGTTATTATAAGAACGTTTCGCTGAAGGGGAGAACGTTATATACACACCGGAAGTTATGTGTCTCATAGTGTAAGTGCGTTGATAATAATAATATCTGGAGGTGCATGGAGTCAAAGCATAACATAGCTTCCACAAGCTGCTCTCCCTCGTCGTTTGTGCTCCGATATTAATTTATTTGATGTATTTAGGAGATGCCTCACATGTAGTACTAATTAGATACATTAACTAATTAGTCTGGAATTAAATATAGCAGTAATACTTTCATGATAAATATTTAAAAATTGCAACCGGGGGGTAAAAAAAATATCCGTACATGTCATGTAAACTGTTGGGAAAATTATCTATAAATTCCTTAAAAACTGTTAAGAAAAAAAATTCCTTTCTCATCTTCATTTGGGAAAGTGAACATAAATATTCTGTAAACTGATATATATTTTTTTCTTCGATAATGAAGTAAAAATTGTTAGAATAGCATTAAATTAATAAAGGCATGCCTTCGAATTTTGGTGTCAGAATAGTAATATTGAATTTCTGTAAATTAAATAATTTGTGGAATCTGTTAAATAATTTTTTTAAATTAGTCTCAGAAACTGATAATTCAAGGATTCATTAAACTTCGTTAGTTTTCAGCAAATGCTGTGTGGTTCTGAGGTTCAGATTATTATTACGTTGCGCAAAACTTCACTCATTTGAAATATTAATGATATATAAACCATATTAACTGAAATGACTTTTTTTTTGTAAACTTTACAAAAAAAAAAAAAAAATGCATACGATTTTTTTTTAGTTGAGGTAATGGATGAGGGTGTGACCGGCGGGAGGTCAGTCCCGAAACCACTAAGCTTTTAATTGCTAAGAACGTCGGCCTGCTAGATGCGGGTGATGGGGCTCTCTTGATCCAAGGAACTGAACCTGCTTCTCCTTTGGGTCGAATGTGAATGCCTCTCGTTCTCCCAGGCTCCGCATAACCCCTACGGATTTAGCACTCTTCCCACGGGTACGGACCCCACGCATTCCTTCGAGTGAATAATCATTCCCTCGAATGAATAATCATTCCCTCGAGTGAATAATCATTCAGTCGAGTGAATAATCATTCCCTCGAGTGAATAATCATCACCCGAGTGAATAATCATTCCCCGAGTGAATAATCATTCCCCGAGTGAATAATCATTCCCCGAGTGAATAATCATCCCATATGAATGTCTCATTTCATATTTTTTCAATGCTTAATTAATTCTAAAAAAATTGTGACTTTTATTTGTTTTAAATATACTTGTGTTTGCTGAGTGTTTGCTGTGATTGCTTGTTTTGATCGGTCTTATTTGCGTATGCTTGTAGGTAAAGAGTATTAGTTAATTTGCGGAATTAAATGTTAACGATGTGACTAAACTTGTATGTGTTTTAGGTGTATTTGTTGTTTTTTATATACACATCCTGTTTTTAAGTGTACTTGCTATCCTGGAGTTTATTTGCTGTCTCATTACTTTGAGGAGCTAATATTAACTTTATTTATTCCAGTTACAAGTTATTGTTGTCTAGGTTCACTTGTTTTCTCTAAATTAAGTTGATTATGTTAAGTATATTTGATTTCCCCCCAAATTTTTTGTAGTTGTTGTACTGTCTTTGTGTTATTGCTTCCTGCAGGTTCTTGCAGGTTCTTAAATACAGAGGGGGACACCCAGTACGAGGCAAGAGTGAGGCGTATCACTGTTAAAAACATTTACCCCGTAATGCTCTAGACATTTACGTAGCCGATTTTTTTTTTTTGTAAAATCCAACTTTCCTGCATCAATAGTGAATAAAAATGTGGAGGGTTTATACTTGTTATCCACCTCCTGGCACTCCTTTGTGAATAGGAATACATTTCTTGCTTGTTTTACAAAGGCGGTCAATTTTTGTGTTAAAGGTGATGGAGGTGAGAGAAGATGCTCACCATTGAATCAAAGGTTTGCAACACAAAAGTACATAATTCAGACTGGATATAGACTTAGCCATCCCTAATCCGTAACTTGTGTTAAGAAATTTTTTCGAGGTGGTCTTTTTTTTTAATGTTATTTCTGATGACTTCAACGCGGGTCTAGCAGCTGCTCATGAAGGCGCGAGTCTTGCAACTGTCCAAGAAGGCGCGAGTCTTGCAACTGTCCAAGAAGGCACGAGTCTTGCAACTGTCCAAGAAGGCACGAGTCTTGCAACTGTCCAAGAAGGCACGAGTCTTGCAACTGTCCAAGAAGGCACGAGTCTTGCAACTGTCCAAGAAGGCACGAGTCTTGCAACTGTCCAAGAAGGCACGAGTCTTGCAACTGTCCAAGAAGGCACGAGTCTTGCAACTGTCCAAGAAGGCACGAGTCTTGCAATTTACCTCGTGATTCATCATAGTCAGTTTGGAATCAAATTTAACCCATAGGTTATCAACCTCATTCCCGGGTTCCAACAATCTCCCATTCATTTTAACTTAGAGACCATTATCATTTTAGTTTTCTAAGAAGCAATATAACCTGCCGTCGTTTTTTCCAGCTGATATAAATGTAAGCTGGTGATTGATGCAACTAAGACCAGGTGATATTTTCTCTCTCTGATTAGTAAATATTAGAGTAGAGACGAGTCGTCTACAAATGCATGAGATTCTGGGATGAGTTGAAAAAGTCCGTTGAAGTAGAAATTCCAAAACAAAAATCCAAATTCACTTTCCTGTGGAACCCTTGCACCAATAGTGTGTCTTGCTGACTCTATCCCATTGAAAACTACTTTAGAGAGCTACCTTGAAGGTAATCACTAAGGCGGCATAGTGCAGAGCCAGAGACTCTTAGTGTTCGCAGTCTTGCCATGAATCACTGGTGCCATACTTTGCCATTAGCTGGCCAGGGATTCGTCCAGTGACTGGTGCCACCTAGCGGAGAGGTTTGACAGCAGACCATTAGGAGTGTGTCCTTTCCTGAAGCCATATTGACGATCAAAAAGATGCGAGTGAGATTATTGTCTCGAGAATCTTGTCAGTGATCGACAGGAGTGACACTGGTCTGTAGTTGCTGATTTCCCCTCTACTCTTCTTTTTGTGAAAAAAAGCTACATTTGCTCTCTCTCTCTCATCCCCCTCTTCCCCTATTTTCCCTCTCTTTCCCTTCCCCTATTTTCCCCTCTCTCTGTTCTCCCTTTGTCCATCCCCATCCTATTCTCCTCCTCTCCTCTTCCTCTCTCCGCTTCTTCTCCCTCGCCTCATCCTCAGGGCTGCCGAATATGGCAAGATTCGGTTCACCACTCTCCACTCCGACATTGGCAGTGGTGATCAATAGTGGGTTGAAGGGGAAATTTATGATAGACTGTCGGCTGCAGTGCTGCCAATACTGGGGTGCTTGCATTACCATTTCTTTACCAAAATATCCTTACACGGATCACTGCTCACTCTATCTTGCCCAATTTTTTTCCCTACCAAATACTACGCCAATGCACGGCATGTTTTGCTATATTTAAGATGATTGTTTTTTTTTATTAATGTCTGTTTTAAAAAAAATATTGAGGAAATGGGTCGGAAATGAGAGGGAGTTTTCTCCTGTGTGAGGATAAAGTGAGTGAAGGAAGGGGGTTTATGATGATGTATGTGTGTGTGTCCACGCCTTGTCCAGCGTGATTCATGAGGGAGGACAGGATGGACATGAGATGACGGCAGGAAAGTGTATCAACTAACAAGTACACGCAAAAGCACGCACGCAAGCACACACACACACACACACACACACACACACCTCCATATTGGAGTATGCAGCACCAGAATGAAACCCACACCTGGTCATCCACGTCAAGAAATTAGAGAAAGTGCAAAGGTTTGCAGCAAAACTAGTCCAGGAGCTTAGGGATATGTCCTACGAGGAGAGGTTAGGGGAAATCGACCTGACGACACTGGAGCACAGGAGGTATAGGGACGGGGGACATGATAACGACATTTAAAATACTGAGAGGAATTGACCAGGTGGATAGGGACAGGATGTTTCAAAGATGGGACACAGCAACAAGGGGTCACAACTGGAAGTTGAAAACTCAGATGAGTCACAGGGATGTTAGGAAGTATTTCTTCACCCATAGAGTTGTGAGGAAGTGGAATAATCCGGAGAGCGACCAGCGAAGAGGCGGGGCCAGGAACTGTGAATCGACCCTTGCAACTACAAATAGGTGAGCACACACATATAGAACGTGACGTAACATGCAACTTCACAGAGTAAAGATATATTATATATATTATGTAAAAGAAACTGTATAGTTAATAAACACAGAAATAAACAGAAAGAAAAAATATATAAAAAATATATAAAAAATCCTTGAGATGACAGAAATACACTCTTTAAAAATAATGAATTCTTGATAAGCTTCATTTAACCTTTTGTATAAATACTGTGTGTAATTAAATGATGAATCATTCACGTGTACCAGAGCCCGGAGCAAATGTTGTGTGAAAATATTATCACCAACACATAATGTGACTTTGATCCTAGACTCATAATTATTCATGAGGCGACCACTGCTGCATGGTACATTTTGAGACGACCATGGCCGTGTTGAAACCCAAGGTGGGTCTGAATTTTTGAAAGGACCATGGCCGTGTTGAAACCTACGTTTTATCTGATCCTTTGAGACGAACAAGGCTTTAAGCTTCTTTTCCTTAGAGACGAGAATACCATTGTTGAAGCTTTTGCAGTGATTGAAGCTGATTTTAACAAAGCGAGAACTCTGTTGACAGAGAGAAGTATTGAGGAGAAGTTTAGCAGATCAATGATGACTTGTCTTAGTTTTGACATAGGCCTCCTCTTAATACTTTAAATTTCCAATAGGCCTATTTAGCATTTCAGAGGTTTCCCATGGGCATCATTTTAACACTTCGTAGAATTTTCATATGCCTCTAAATATTTCAGAAGATTCCCATAGGCCTTCTCTCCAGCATTTTACAGGTTTCTCATGGACAACCTCTCATTTGTGAGGTATCCCTAAAGCTACCTCTTAAATATTTCTGAATATACTCATGAGCCTCCACTCTTAATATTGCTGAGGTTTCTTAATATTGTTGAGGTATCTCATAGAACACACACACACACACACACACACGCAGGGAGAGTGACCCAGTAGCGGCCAGTGAAGAGGCGGGGCCAGGAGCTATGACTCGACCCCTGCAACCACAACTAGGTGAGTACACACACACACACACACACACACACACTATATATATATATATATATATATATATATATATATATATATATATATATATATATATATATATATATATATATCACAAACACTGATCTCTGGCCGACGGAGACTCGAACCTACGAACCTCATGACAAGGTACGCAGTGCTTTGCCGACCGTACCACACTGGTCCAATACCTTGGACCACTGATCGGCCAGAGATCAGTGTTTGTGAATATTTCGCCTGATCTTGCGAATTCCTAGCATATATATATATATATATGTGTGTGTGTGTGTGTGTGTGTGTGTGTGTGTGTGTGTGTGTGTGTGTGTGTGTACTCACCTAGTTGTACTCATCTAATTGTGTTTGCAGGGGTCGATTCATAGCTCCTGGCCCCCGCCTCTTCACTGGCCGCTACTGGGTCACTCTCCCTGCGTGTGTGTGTGTGTTCTATGAGATACCTCAACAATATTATAAGAATATTATAAGAAAGGAGCACTGAGATATGTCTAATTTTTCCCTCCTCTCAATTTTAGTATATAACAAGGATTCATTCAAAATATTTTTTTTTACTAAAATTAACTGCAAGATAGTTTTATCCCCGTGGCCAAATATTCGTAAAAATGGTGTTGATTTTTTGTTATACGGATTCAAGCCTATCGACTACATTAGCGTTATGCCAACTGTCCACCACCAGTCAAGCATACACTAATCTTGAAACAGGAATTTAGTAAAGCTGTCAGTGCATATTTACAGACATATACTTCTCGGTATTTATCTTGCATAATTAGGAAGAACTACCCTAAAAAATATATACTTTGACACCCCACATAACCTTCATAAAATTAACGTAATATAATTTACCTTATTCCAACTTCACTTATTTTAGATGAGTCTAAATTAAATAAGCAACATTTAATGAATAGAATTTGTGAGGATTTTAAACTATGCCTGGCACGTCACTCTTAAAACAAATATTTACTTTTGACTTGACTAAATCTTCACTACAATCCCACGTTCAGTGAGTAGGGTCCTATGTGAGGTCATATGTGAGGTCATATTTCAGCTTTACAAGTCTTATGCTGTCCTATTATTTATACAAATCCTTGATAATGTGAGAAATCACGAAACCGCTTGTATTTCATTATATTTTCACTGCGGTCATTTTGAATATTGCGATATTACGTGTTTACTGTGATCTTTTCCACACACACACACACACACACACACACACACACACACACACACACACACACTATATATATATATATATATATATATATATATATATGTCGTGCCGAATAGGTCAAATTGGTCAATTAGCAAGAACTCATTTAAATCTAAGTCCTTTCTAAAATTTTCTCTTAAATGTTTAAAGATTTCTTTTTCATTTATGTTAATGTAAAAATTAATAATTTTGTACCAAAAGAACCTTAGAAAACTTACCTAACCTTATTATAACAAGCGAAATTTAATTTAGCCTAATCCAACTAAATATATTTTAGATAAGTTTACAATAATTAATAATAAACAAATACAATGATATATATTTTTTTCGTTAGGTTCAGAATGATTTTTGCAAAAATTATTGCATACACAGATTTTCGCTTGCCTTATTCGGCAAGAAAAGCTTTGCTATTTAAGCCAATATTGCAAGTTTTACCTATTCGGCATGACATTATATATATGTTTATAATTTAACCCATTGGCCTTCTCCCACCGAGGTGGGTGAAAGTCAGATCTGACATCATAACTCCCAGATCTCTCACATTTGACTTACGTTTTATTGAGTGGTTTGAGTTTGTTTTGTACTCTGATCTTACTTGTATTTCCACTGTTCTTACGTAACATAGTGGCTGAAATTTGTAATCATTGAACATCATATAGCTGTCAGTAGGCCACTGGTTAGATTAGGTTCATATCAGCTTGGAGGCCAGCTGGATGCCCCTTTCACACAAATTCTAGTATCGTCTGCCAAGAATCATACAGTGTTATGATTTATGTTTCTGTGCCAGAAATGAGAATCAGAAAGAGAAGCAGAACGAGTATTGTGCCTTTGGGATGAGAACTTTACCATGAAGCGGCCCTTCATTTCACCTTGTTTACTGTTAACTCTTCAGGTGCTATTTGTCAGGAAGTTAAATATCCATGCGCTCACCTTCCCAGTTATTCCTTTTGCACGCACTTTGTGTGCAAGTCATTGCATTCCTAACCAGGTCTTCAATATTAGTTAATATAAGGTCTAAGATATATTCTTGGCTAGTCGGTTCTGCTATTGCAGAAGTTGAATTTGTTAGAGTATTACTTGTTCAGTTATGTGAGACTGTTCGTCTACTCTTGCTCCTGTGATTCTTTCTGCTATTAGTCTCTGCTACATTCTTCGATTTTAGGTGTTTTGATTTAATTGAAGTCTCCAGGCAATAGCATAATTAAGGCTGGGTTTGCTAGTGCTACAAGACAGTGCTCAATATTCATCAGTTGTTCTTGGAACTGCTGGGATGTTCCATCTGGTGCATTATACACAATTAGAGTAACTAGATTTAGCTTTTCCTTTTTAACCTCCAGAGCTCTGACCACAACATTCGTGGTATTAAGTAACTCGGTTAATATGAGCGACTCCTTAACATACTGACCAATCCCCTTACCTTGTGTATTTTTCCGGTCGCATCTGAGTAGATCGTATCCAGTTATCCATATTACCCTCAAGGCAGGAAAAACTGCGACCCACTCATTGAGGAGACCACTGGCTTTAGTAAGCCAGCGGCTGACACACACACACACACACACACACACACACACACACACACACACACACACACACACACACACACACACACACACACAGGATGTTCCAGAGAGGGAACACAGAAACAAGGGGTCACAATTGGAAGTTGAAGACTCAGACGAGTCAAGGGGATGTTAGGAAGTATTTCTTCAGTCATAGAGTTGTCAGGAAGTGGAATAGTCTAGCAAGTGATGTAGTGGAGGCAGGAACTATACATAGCTTTAAGACGAAGTATGATAAAGCTCATGGAGCAGGGAGAGAGAGGACCTAGTAGCGGTCAGTGAAGAGGCGGGGCCAGGAGCTAAGTCTCGACCCCTACAACCACACTTAGGTGAGTATTTGGTGAGTACACACACACACACACATATCAGCGACAGCCAGCACGGTTTCAGGGACGGGAAATCCTGTGTCACAAACCTACTGGAGTTCTATGACAGGGTGACAGCAATAAGACAACGGAAAGAGGGGTGGGTAGATTGCGTTTTCTTGGACTGTAAGAAGGCGTTTGACACAGTTCCACACAAGAGATTAGTGCAAAAGCTGGAGGACCAGGCAGGGATAACAGGGAAGGCACAGTAATGGATCAAGGAATACCTGTCAGGAAGACAACAGCGAGTCATGGTACGTGGTGAGGTGTCAGAGTGGGTGCCTGTGATGAGCAGAGTTGCTGTTTTTGGTATATTATTTTTTTTATTAACACATCGGCCGTTTCCCACCAAGGCAGGGTGGCCCGACAAAGAAAAACTTTCATCATCATTCACCCCATCACTGTCTTGCCAGAATCGTGCTTACACTACAGCTACAAAACTGCAACATTAACACCCCTCCTTCAGAGTGCCGGCACTGTACTTCCCATTTCCAGGAATCAAGTCCGGCCTGCCGGTTTCCCTGAAGCCCTTCATAAATGTTACCTTGCCTACACTCCAACAGCACGTCAAGTCCTAAAAACCATTTGTCTCCATTCGCTCCTATCTAACACGCTCACGCACACTTGCTGGAAGTCCAAGCCCCTCGCACACAAAACCTCCTTTACCCCCTCCCTCCAACCTTTTTTAGGCCGACCCCTACCACGCCTTCCCTCCACTACAGGTTTATACACTCTAGAAGTCATTCTATTTTGCTCCATCCTTTCTATATGTCCAAACCATCTCAACAACTCCTCCTCAGCTCTCTGAATAATAGTTTTGGTAATCCCACACCTCCTCCTAATCTCCAAACTACGGATTCTCTGCATTATATTCATACCACACATTGCCCTCAGACACGACATCTCCACTGCCTCCAGCCTTCTCCTTGTTGCAACATTCACAACCCATGTCTCACACCCATACAAGAGTGTTGGTATTACTATACTCTCATACATTCCCCTCTTTGCTTTCATGGATAAAGTTCTCTGTCTCCACAAGCTCCTCAGTGCACCACTCACCTTTTTCCCCTCGTTAATTCTATGATTCACCTCATCCTTCATATACCCATCTGCTGACACATCCACTCCCAAATATCTGAACACATTCACCTTCTCCATACTCTCTCCCTACAGTCTGATATCCAATCTTCCATTATCTAATTTTGTTGTTATCCTCATCACCTTACTCTTTCCTATATTCACTTTTAATTTTCTTTTTTTACATATCCTACCAAACTCATCCACCAACCTCTGCAGCTTCTCTTCAGAATCCCCCAAAAGCACAGTGTCATCAGCAAAGAGCAACTGTGACAACTCCCACTTTGTGTTAGATTCTTTATCTTTTAACACCACACTTCTTGCATAACGGAAGGGATAGACTCAGAAGTGTCCCTGTTTGCAGATGATATGAAGATAATGAGGAGAATTAAATTGGATAAGGATCAGGCAGGACTACAAAGAGACCTGGACAGGCTGCAAGCCTGGTTCAGCAACTGGATCCTTGAATTTAACCCTGCTAAATGCAAAGTCATGAAGATCGGGGAAAGGCAAGAAAACCGCAGACATAGTATAGGCTAGGTGGCCAAAAACTGCAAACCTCACTCAAGGAAAATTATCTTGGGATGAGTATAATACCGAGCACATCTCCTGAGGCACACATCAACCAAATAACTGCTGCAGCATATGGGCGCCTGGCAAACCTGAGAATAGCATTCCGTTACCTCAGTAAGGAATCGTTCAAGACTCTGTACAACGTGTACGCCAGGCCCATATTGAAGTATGCAGCACCAGTTTGGAACTCACACCTGGTCAAGTACGTCAAGAAATTAGAGAAAGTGCAAAGGTTTGGAACAAGACTAGTTCCAGAGCTACGGAGGAATGTCCTAAGAAGAAAGGTTACGGGATATCGGCCTCAGAACACTGGAGGACAGGAGGGTTAAGGGAGACATGATAACGACATATAAAATTGACAATGTGGACAAAAACAGGATGTTCCAGAGATGGGACACAGAAACAAGGTGGCATTGATGTGCAGGGAAACACAGTAAACATAAATTGAGCATAAAATTGAGGAAAAGGCATAAGCCAAATGTCTCTACCATGTGAAGTGTCTTTCTCGTAACCTCCTACCACCTATCCCCCCACCCAGAGGAAAGGGCTCCCTGTACTAACCTCAAGCCTCTCTCCTCCGACCACCCCAACCAGCGGGGATGGTCTTACCCCGCTGGCACCTATACCCTCTGTCCAGGGATCCACCTATCATCACCTACAACCCAGCCACCACCCAAGAAATTCCCCACCACCACATACAACTGCCCAGGATAAGATAAATGGCAGTGATCATGGCAGAAATAAGATCTGTTGTATGATGTATGATGTTATACACCATAAAAGTTTTTAATGTGCAGTAAGTCTCCATGATCATTACATCCCACATACCCATAAATTGACCCTCTAACACCCCACACCTGAGTGCTGAGCAGAAAGGTAAAGTGAAAATAAGGTTCCTGTGGTAACCAGTTTACAAATAGGATACAGGTAGGATGGCAGTGCAGTGTACTGTGGGATATGTGAAAAGGCTCTTGGGAAAAAATCCAGAATTACATGTAACCTTTGCTTTTCAAAATATCATGTTACCTGTGCAAGAATAAACACTGCATCCAAAAACGACATCGTTCTAGAAATTTATTTCTGGATCTGCAATAAGGATGTGGAACTATGGACAGATATCAGGAAAGCACTCGGGAAGTTAATAAACAATAAGCAGGAAAACAAAGAGTAACTATTGGATAGTCTACCTGGAATATATAGAGCATGGTAGGATAGGAGAGGAGTAAAGTTTAACACACACAATGCCCAGTCTACAACAATTGACCCAAAAATAAACAGACACCGACTGGAAAAAAAGACAGGAAACAAAAAAAATCAACTAGCTCAGTCCACAGCCCTAGGGCTGACCCAGACCCAGCCCCCAGCCATAGTGCAAATCCGGATTCGGTTAAAGACTCTTCTACAACCATCACAGCAATAGCCCCTAGTACAGATATAGTAGAAGAGTCCTCTTCTGGGGTTGACTCTTCTACAGCCATCACAGTAATAGCCCCTAGTACAGATGTAGTAGAGGAGCCCTCTTCCAGGAAAAATGCTGGCCTCCTGACAACAGATGGTGGTGGGTCTGGTTTGGCTATGGAGGACTGCAGTGCAGTTCTAGGATCTGCACAGATTAGGAATACATCCAGTACGAATTGTATCCAACCAAAAGCAAAATTGTGCAAATTATATGCTTGGAGCATCTGTAAACACGGAATATCAAGGAAAACAAATGAGACATGCAAATTTGAGCATCCCAAAAAATGCCGCGACCTCTTGTTTAAAGGAGTGTGTCGTTCTACCTCTTGCAGATTCTTCCACCCTGAGATGTGTCATTCTTCAGTCCTTGAAAAACAATGTTACAATACCAACTGCCCCGCATACCACCTAAAAGAGACCAGGAGGCACACACCCCGTAAAACAAATCATAGTAGTTATGGTAGTTACGACAACGCCACTCCAAGTGAT
Source organism: Cherax destructor (assembly GCA_009830355.1). NCBI lineage: Eukaryota > Metazoa > Arthropoda > Malacostraca > Decapoda > Parastacidae > Cherax > Cherax destructor. The sequence continues at coordinate 164,341 of WNWK01002589.1, read as the reverse complement.
TTTTTAGTGGTAGGAAACGAAGAAAGAAAATGGAAAGAGATAACCAAAATAGTCCATCACCTTGGAGCCTTGTTGGACTGGAGGCACAGCCAGTGGCTCCTCCAGACTCACACCTACTGATGGCAACAACGAAATCCCCCCCAACAAACATGTAACACAACCTCATTTATATTTGCTAATATACAGGGCCTTAAGCCATCCACCAACAACAAAATACCTTTCATCGGTGGACTTCTAGGGGAGTCAAATGCAATGTTTGCAGCGTTCACAGAGACCCACCCAAAAAATTACTTTGACAGTGAAATATGGATACCTGGGTACAACCTTTTCAGATGCGACAGAAAGAACACACAACAAGGGTGGGTTGGCCTGTATGTCAAAGAGTCGCTCATTTGCACAGAGATACTGAATACCACAAATGATGTAGTTGAAGTTCTAACAATAAAAATCGAGTACCAAAACTTAGTAATTGTACTTGTATATAAGCCACCAGATGCAACTTCCCAACAGTTCAAGAAACAGCTAGCAAAAATTGACTCCTGTCTGGAAAACCTTCCATCCCCATCCCCAAACATCTTGCTGCTTGGTGACTTAAATCTAAGACATACAAAATGGAAGAATATAGCAAATAATGTTGTAGCAGAAATAATCCCTGGAGGCAGCTCAGATGAAAAGTCACACACACATGAGCTGCTGAATTTCTGCAATAAACACACCCTAAGTCAGCAGATAGTGGAGCCAACGAGACTGGAGAACACACTAGACCTTATTTTCACAAATAATGAGGACCTGGTAAGAAACATAATATAAAAAACAACTAATTCTGATCACAACCTAATCGAAGTCCAGACCTACATGCACAGGGGTACCTTTCCAAATTCAACTTCAACAAGAAGAACATCAACTGGGACCAGGTAAACTGTGTCCTAAATGAAACATGTTGGGAAGATATTTTAAATGACATGGACCCTAACCAGTACTGGCCTTGAAAAGATCAACTTCCTGGTAGCTGTAGAATGTTCAAGGCATATTTCTCTAAGAAACAAGAAGAGTAGAAGTAAACTGGAGAGAGAGAGAAGCTCCCTCTACAGGAGAAGGCTAAGAATCACTGAGCTCCTCACGAATGCTAGATTATCTGAAACACGGAAGGAAGCGCTAACCAGGGAAGTGGAAAATACTGAGCTAAAGTTAAAGGACTCGTACAGGCTCCAGGAGAGACAAGAGGAGCTAAAGGCGATTAGTGAAATTGAAAGACATTCGAAATATTTTTTTTCACATGCTAAAAACAAAGCAAAAAACACTTCTAGTATAGGACCCCTGCTCAGACAAGACGGATCCTACACAGATGACAACAAGGAAATGAGTGAGATACTGAAATCTCAATATGACTCTGTGTTCAATGAGCCACTGATCAGTCTAAAGAATAGACAATCCAAACAATTTTTTCATGAATGAGCCTCAAAACCCTGCCAATGTATGCCAAATTTCTGACATAACCCTAACTCCACTAGACTTTCAGAAAGCCATCGACGACATGCCCATGCACTCAGCCCCAGACCCAGACTCGTGGAACTCTGTGTTCATTAAGAACTACAAGAAACCTCTCACACCGGCCCTAAGTATGCTATGGAAAAGGACCATAGACACAGGTGAGATTCCACAGTCACTGAAAACAACGGATATAGCCCCACTTCATAAAGGGAACAGCAAAGAAATAGCTGAGAACTATAGACCAATAGCTTTAACGTCCCACATCATAAAAATCTTTGAAAGAGTTCTAAGAAGTAGGATTGCAAACCACTTGGACTCCCAAAAATTGCACAATCCAGGGCAATATGGTTTCAGAGCAGGTCGCTCCTGCCTCTCGCAACTATTGGACCACTATGATATGGTCTTAGATGCACTGGAAAACAAACATAATGCAGATGTAGTATACACGGATTTTGCAAAAGCTTTTGACAAGTGCGATCATTGTGTAATAGCACACAAAATGCGTGCTAAAGGGATAACTGGCAAAGTAGGCAGATGGATCTTCAACTTTCTAACCAATCGAACAGAAAGAGTAGTGGTAAACCAAGTTAAATCGGAAGTTGCCATAGTAAAGAGCTCTGTTCCACAATGCACAGTACTCGCCCCTATCCTGTTTCTCATTCTCATATCAGACATAGACAGATATGCAAACCATAGCACTGTATCATCCTTTGCAGACGATACAAGGATCTGCATGAGCGTGTCACCCATTGAGGACACGGTAAATCTCCAAGAAGATGTAAACCAAGTTTTCCAATGGGCAACAGAGAACAATATGATGTTCAATGAAAACAAATTCCAACTACGTACTCCGTTATGGAAAACTGGAGGAAATAATAGCTAGGACTGAGTATACTACGAACTCTAATCACACAATAGAGCGGAAAAGCAATGTGAAGGACCTGGGAGTGGTAATGCCCGAAAATCTCACCTTCAAGGACCACAACAGTGCCACTATCACATATGCGAGGAAACTGATAGGATGGATAATGAGAACATTCAAGACAAGAGATGCCAAGCCAATGATGATCCTTTTTAAATCACTTGTTCTCTCTAGACTGGAATACTGCTGTACATTAACATCCCCATTCAAGGCAGGTGAAATTGCAGATCTAGAGAATGTACAGAAGACCTTTACTGCACGTATAAGTTCCATCAAGCACCTTAACTACTGGGAACGCTTGGAAGCACTTGACTTGTACTCACTGGGGCCGGGCTTTGGTTCGTACGTTGGACTACGTGTGGCCAGCAGTAACAGCCTCGTTTATCAGGCCCTGATCTACCAGGAGGCCAGGTCATGGACCGGGCCGCGGTGGCGTTGATCCCCAGAATTCCCTCCAGATAGACTCCAGGTAGGTAGTTGGAAGTTGAAGACTCAGATGAGTCAAAGGGATGTTAGGAAGTATTTATTCAGTCATAGAGTTGTCAGGAAGTGGAATAGCCTATAAAATGACGTAGTAGTGGCAGGAGCCATACACAGTTTTAAGATGAGGTTTGATAAAGCTCATGGAGCAGGGAGAGAGAGTAGCGATCAGTGAAGAGGCGGGGCCAGGAGCTATGACTCTACCCCTACAACTACAAATAGGCGAGTACAATTAGGTTAGCGCGCGCGCGCGCACACACACACACACACACACACACACACACACACACAGGTTAATCAACGCCAGACAGCACGGATTCAGGGAAGGCAAATCCTGTGTAACAAACCTCCTGGAGTTCTATGATAAAGTAACAGAGATAAGGCAAGAGAGAGAAGGGTGGGTTGACTGCATTTTCTTGGACTGCAGGAAGGCCTTTGACACAGTTCCTCACATGAGATTAGTAAAGAAGATGGAAGACCAAGCGTGTATAACAGGAAGGGCACTGGAATGGATCAGGGAATACCTCACAGGGAGGCAACAACGGGTCATGGTGCGTGATGAGGTATCACAGTGGGCGCCTGTGACGAGCGGTGTACCGCAGGGGTCAGTCCTAGGACCAGTGCTATTCTTGCTATATGTGAATGACATGACGGATGGGATAGACTCAGAAGTGTCTCTTTTCGCAGATGATGTGAAATTAATGAGGAGAATCACATCGGATGAAGACCAAGCAGGACTTCAAAGCGACCTGGACAAGCTTGACACCTGGTCTAGCAACTGGCTTCTCGAATTTAACCCCACCAAATGCAAAGTCATGAAGATCGGAGAAGGGCAAAGAAGACCGCTGACAGAGTACAGGCTAGGTGGACAAAGACTACTAACCTCATCAAAGGAGAAAGACCTTGGGGTGAGTATAACACCAAGCACGTCTCCGGAAGCACACATCAACCAAATAACCGCGGCAGCATATGGGCGACTGGCAAACCTAAGATTAGCGTTCCGTTACCTTAACAAGGAATCGTTCAGGACACTGTATACCGTATACGTCAGGCCCATACTAGAGTATGCAGCACCAGTCTGGAACCCACACCTGGTCAAGCACGTCAAGAAATTAGAGAAAGTGCAAAGGTTTGCGACAAGGCTAGTTCCACAACTCAGGGGACTGTCCTATGAAGAAAGGTTGAGGGAAATAGGACTAACAACACTGGAGGACAGAAGGGTTAGAGGAGACATGATAACGACATACAAAATACTGCGGGGAATCGACAAGGTAGATAGTGACAGGATGTTCCAGAGAGGAAACACAGAAACAAGGGGACACAACTGGAAGCTGAAGACTCAGATGAGTCAGAGGGATGTTAGGAAGCAATTCTTCAGCCATAGAGTAGTTAGGAAGTGGAATAGTTTAGCGAACGATATAGTGGAGGCGGGAACCATACATAGTTTTAAGACAAGGTATGATAAAGCTCATGGAGCAGGGAGAGCAGAGACCCAGTAGCGGACAGTGCAGAGGCGGGGCCAGGAGCTGAGTATCGACCCCTGCAACCACAATTAGGTGAGTACAATTAGGTGAGTACACACACACACATACACACACGCACACGCACACACAAAATATGAATGTGCTTAACAGGTCGTGAAACGAGCGAAATTATTTACAAATATCATCTCAGAGAGACCTTTTTTTTAAGTCGTGATAAAAATAATTTAATGACACTTTTCCATTTACGCTCAAGCTTACTGTGTCGTAATTGTATTACGATTATTCTGTGTTTATTCTTTTCATGGTTCGTGTTGCTCTTTGAAGGCGCTCCCACAAAACGTTCATGTGTGTCATAGCTTTTTCATGAGTTTTTGATGCAGCGTTTTTAATTTTATTTCTGAGATGCACTTTTTTGGGGGTTGGGGGTTGGGGGGGGGTTGCGGTATTTGTGTATTTTGTTTGTGTATTATGTTTTATTGTGTGTGTATGGATTTGTTTGTTTCATAATCTACTTTTATTAGTTATTTCGATCGTTCATTTTTTTTAGAAACCACACACCCGCATGAGCTCTTGCCATCCAAAACACACACACACACACACACACACACACACACAGGGACCAGGAGCTATGACTAGACCCCTGCAACCACAACTAGGTGAGTACACACACACACAAGCTGAGGTGGTCATTCAAGTAACTAAGTGAACTCAGCCTCAGCAAATGCAAGGATATGTAAATTTGGAAATAGTAAAAAATAGGAAAACTCGGTACAGAGGTTGCATTTTGTTTTTATGAGAAGAGCCAAGTGGCTAGCATAGTTTTGAGCATATCTTCAGAGGCCCACATCAACCAGGTAACTTCTGCTATATATGAGTGGTCGGCGAATCTATGATTAGCGTCCAGGAACTGCAAGATAGTCATTCTCGACCCCGTGCTATATATATATATATATTAGGGTTAACTTGAAATATTTACAGCCAACAAATGAATCTCATATGATAAAATCATCAAAAAAATATTAAATGGCTTAGAAATTCTCAACTGTACTAGTCCCTGAAATAAGGATAATTAACTTTCAGGAGACTAAAAAAATGAATCTCATAAAAGAGGATAAAAGTACAAAGAAAATATTATTACCAGCACAGATTCTCAGAAAAATTGATAGGGGTAATAGGAAGGTATTTATAAGGCAAAAAAAAAAATATGAGGGCAGAGCTGAAAGTTAGTCACAGGGATGTAAGGGAATATTACCCCCTTACGCTGGTCAGGCAGTGGAATGGCATGGATAAAGAAGTGGAAAAGGCAGATTCCATACACAGCTTCCAGAATGAGCTCAGTTATGGATGAAAACGAGGTGGAGCCAAGGTGAATAGAGCATAGGTGAATTTAAGTAGATAGGTGAATACACACATGGATATAAATTGAAAGAGCTGGGAATTATGAGGAAAACGGGACACTTGGAGGGCTAATCTAAAGCCCAGAAGGAAACGTTCATGTGTCAACATGTCATGGACGCGATAAGATTGAGAAGAGCGAACTGGCAAGACTTTATTCTCATTTTAGTCTTAAAAGCATCTGAAAAATCAGATATAGATACGAGATACTGCCACACAGTTACGACACAGTTCTGCGACTCGACTACCTGGTATATGTAAACCTGGAAATACGAACAAGAAGGAAAATCAACAAGCCAGGCTACAGGAGAGGAAACTATGCAAGCATGAGAGTGCCTGCTCAGTACAGTGAGAAAGGAAATCTGAAATAAAGACTATGGATGAAATGACTAAATGCGTAGCCGTGAGGAGCTGGGAGGCAGAGAAGAAATACGCAACCTGAAAGAGATAATGGTAAGAACAACGATAGCTCAAATTTACCCCGTAAATGCAGAGTGGTAAAGGCACGGAACGCTAACCATGGGAACACTACAGAAAGTGGAGGATGACAAATAACATAAAGCTTGGCTGGAAAAGAATACAAATAGGCTAGAAGGAAATCCGAATGACAAGGAAAGAACGATACAATGAAGCAGGAAAAATCAGATACGAAACTACAATGCATTCATATCACACTGAAGGTGACAGTAATTGACCACTTAGAAAGATAAAGTTGAAAGGAGCAGAGATAGCGAGGAACGATGAGGAAGTCTGTGAGAAACTGAATAGACGATTCAAAATGTCATTGGGGAAGAGAATAAGAGGTTGCTGAGAGAAATGGATGCATTAAAAACAGTCAGTCCTGTTACTGTGTCGTAATTGTGTCTAAGAGAGGACCATGGTATGAAAATTTTAAAAAATGGAAGTAGAGCAAGGGCCTGACTAATAGAAATCATGGAATATAGTCAAAGCAGTTTAGCAAAGAGACTAGCAGCTCTGAACTACAGACCAATTTTCTTAATATGCGTACTAGCTAGGAAAATTGATAAGATAATCAGGAGAGTTGTGGAGTTCATGGAGTAAGATGATTTTACAAACGACAATCAAGGATAAGGACAACGACTAAAGAGAAAGAGCAAATACACTCTCTGGCCTCATTATTACTTACAACCTTCTAGTATTGGGTTGGGTCCCTCCCTCCCTTTGCCCCCAGAACAGCCTGAATTCTTCGTGGCACGGATTCAGCAAGGTGTTGGAAACATTACTTAGAGATCCTGATCCTTGTTGATATATCATCACACAATTGTTTCACGTTCATGCTGTGAATCTCCCGTTCCATCATATTCCAAAGGTTTACAACAAATTTTGACCCTACCATCTGCATGTCAGAGCAGAAATCGCGATTCGTCAGTCCAATTTCGTAAGCCTGTGCCAACTGCAGCCTCAGACTCCTGTTTGTAGCCGACATAAGTGGAACCCGGTGTGGTGGTCTTCTGCTGCACCCATAAACTTCAAGGTTCGACGTGTTCTACGCTCAGAAATGCTCTTCTGCATACAACTGTTGTAGAGTATAGTTATTTGAGTTTGTCACCTTCCCGTGAGCATGAACCAGTCTGACCATTCTCCTTTGACCTCTCTCATTATCAAAGCGTTTTCACCACTTAGATCACATTTCTTATCAATTCTGATGTTTGTTCTGAACAACAACTGAACCTCTTGACCATGTCTGCATGCTTTTAGACATTGTGCCTCAACATCCGCCTGTTCATTTCCCATGACCCCGATTATGGTCCGGGCACCAGACCATATGTTCTTGTGCTGGGTGGCTACAAGCCAACCACTTTCAGATATTTTAGATCACAGAAACTAATAATATAGGTCGAGTGCATATTACGAAATAAGGAGAGGATTCGAGACTCGACCCATGAAAACAGAATTCGATGACACACACACACACACCTAGTAGCAAGCAGTGAAGATGCGGGGCCAGGAGCTGTGACTCGACTCCTGCAACCACAATTAGGTGAGTACAAACCAACAAACCCACCCACACCCCCCCCTCCCTACGTCAAAGAAAAATAACGAGCTATAACTAGGTACTAAAACAATATCTACCTTGCAGGGAAAATCATTCGACGGTAAACAAAATGTTTTCCATTATGAGTGACGTGACGTTCTACCTGAGACAAACACTTCAAATGTTAAAATACGGACAATACTGCAAAGCTTATTCTTTGTGAAGTGAGTCTAAACAATACTTGCAGTTTCTCTTTTTGAAATACTATATTTGCAGCTGAGTAACAAATATGAAACTATCATGTTAAGGTAAAAAGTGGTGTGTGTGTGTGTGTGTGTGTGTGTGTGTGTGTGTGTGTGTGTGTGTGTGTGTGTGTGTGTGTGTGTGTTGTGTGTGTGTGTGTGGTGTTTCGTGACGGCCCTCCGTGCATCAGGCGGCTTTGCCTCAGGCCACCGGTGTTGTGTGTGTGTGTGTGTGTGTGTGTGCGTGCGTGCGTGCGTGCGTGTGTTCGTTTACCGAACTCTGTTTGCATGGGTCGAGTCTCGAACCCTCTCCGTAATATGCACTCGACCTATATTATCAGTTTCTGTGATCTAAAATATTTGAAAGTGGTTGGCTTGTAGCCACCCAGCACAAGAACATACTTGTGTCGGTGACGGACCATATTGGGGTCATGAAAAAGGAACAGGCGGATCTTAAGGCACAGTCTGATATGCTGAACTCCCTGTAAAGAATACATCAACCTTAGTGGCTTCCAGAGCCGCATACATGTTCTTAAAGTAGCACTTTCAGTGGGTCCCACAGACGAGTCAAAAAGTTATACACAGCTTTGACCTTTTTCTTTCAATGAGAATCGTAACTGTGGAACGAGTCTGTGTAGACTGAGGATGACATTCACACCTCATAGCCACCTGCTGGTAAGTTCTCCTGCCACTGTTTCTGACGCTTATACTGTGCTCATGACTACTCAGCACATTTCTAACTTTTCACGGCTTTGTCCTCTTCGCCTCGGTAGGTCAAGTGCAACCCACGGAGATCACACCACTTGTTCCATAATGCTTATCCTCAGGCGTTCGTGTAGAGTTAGCTCTATGACACTGTGGATTTGAGTGAGCTGCCGTGACATTGTCGACCTGAGTGAGCTCCATGACATTGTCGACCTGAGTGAGCTCCATGACATTTCCGACCTGAGTGAGCTCCATGACATTGTCGACCTGAGTGAGCTCCATGACATTGTCGACCTGAGTGAGCTCCATGACATTGTCGACCTGAGTGAGCTCCATGACATTGTCGACCTGAGTGAGCTCCATGACATTGTCGACCTGAGTAGAGCTCCAGTGAGCATTGTCGACCTGAGTGAGCTCCATGACATTGTCGACCTGAGTGAGCTCCATGACATTGTCGACCTGAGTGAGCTCCATGACATTGTCGACCTGAGTGAGCTCCATGACATTGTCGACCTGAGTGAGCTCCATGACATTGTCGACCTGAGTGAGCTCCATGACACTGTCGACCTGAGTGAGCTCCATGACATTGTCGACCTGAGTGAGCTCCATGACATTGTCGACCTGAGTGAGCTCCATGACATTGTCGACCTGAGTGAGCTCCATGACATTGTCGACCTGAGTGAGCTCCATGACATTGTCGACCTGAGTGAGCTCCATGACACTGTCGACCTAGATCTTAGTAAGTTAAGCACACATTGACTGGGGAGAGCAGCGAACCCAGAGTAAAAAATAAGAGATATGTTGTGTATTTGCGATATGCTTCTTAAAAAGACTTTTTAGGACAGTTAAGCATAATAAAGTTAATTAAAACTTGTTTCTCAATTTTACTTTAAGTATAGATGATTTGTTTTTATATTTACGTTAATAATTTTATGTGAAGGAAATGGGAACGGGGGAATGGAAACGACGACCAGCTGCGATAGGGACGCTTGACCCAAAATAGTTAGGGGTCACACTAGTGACCTTGCTTCCTGCTTAATAAACTTCGCACCGCGTCTTAGTCTCAGTCTCATTCTCTGATCAGCATTCTGATACCAGGTCACATTTTTCACATTTGTCTGATCCTCTTCTGAGGAGTGAAGGTGCCATTAGCTCCTGATTAAATCCATCCCCAGCCGACCTCCCTGACCCGGAAGACGCAGGAGGCATGTGTGAAGGTCGAAGCCTTGAAGCTGGAGGATAAAGCTAGAGACTGTGGTGATGTTTGGTGGAGAGGGAGCAGGACTTACGCTATTTAAGAACGAAAAGGCGCACTACCTTGACTGAAACAACACACAAATATCCCACACTCATAGGAGAGAGAAACTTATGACGATGTTTCGGTCCGACTTGGACAATTTACAAGTCACTCTTGTAAATAGTCCAGTTTGGACCGAAACGTCGTCAAAAGCTTCTCTCTCCTATGAATGTGGGATATTTATGTTTACACCATTTAATTACGTGACTAATATAACATTCTCCTTCTAATTTATTGCTCAGATGATGATGCAAGCTTTCATGTATTTTATGCACTTAAATGCACTTAAATAATACTAAACTGCGTAGGCTCAATAATATGCCTCCGAATGCGCAGTGTTGTGGTTACAACACTGGCCTGCTAGCTTCATGACTAGTTTGCCATGGGTTCGAATCCTGGCTGTTGCCTGGGTTGTGTATAGAGATGAGTCCAAGTTACCTTCGTTGATTTCAGTTTCCCCGTCATTACAGTACGTAGTTATCTCCCATGAGTGAGCTTTGGGATCTGGGTTCACCTTCATAATGACCTGAAACACATGGGGTGGAAGCAGAGGTACCTGCGGAAAAATGTGTAGGTAATACTCTTAATTAATTTTTGAGATGTGATACTCTTAATTAAATCATCTCGCGCGCGCACGCGTGTGTGTGCGCGCGTGTGAGCGCTCATATACATATGCCTGCACAAAAAATAAATAAGCCTGATTAGCTGTATGCATAAATAGAGCGCTATCATCCTCTCACGCTCTTACATTCATTGTGTGCATAATCTCACTCCAACACTCAACACCACGCATGTAACACACTCCATTACTCAACACCACGCATGTAACACATTCACCTCAACACCAGTGTAACAACACTCCTACTCAACACCAGCATGTAACACACTCCATCACTCAACACCACGCATGTAACACACTCCATCACTCAACACCACGCATGTAACACACTCCATCACTCAACACCACGCATGTAACACTCCAATACTCAACACCACGCATGTAACACACTCCAAATACTCAACACCACGCATGTAACACCTCCATCACTCAACACCACGCATGTAACACACTCCATCCTCAACACCACGCATGTAACACACTCCATCACTCAACACCACGCATGTAACACACTCCATCACTCAACACCACGCATGTAACACATCCATCACTCAACACCACGCATGTAACACACTCCATCACTCACACCACGCATGTAACACACTCCATCACTCAACACCACGCATGTAACACACCCATCACTCAACACCACGCATGTAACACACTCCATCACTCAACACCACGCATGTAACACACTCCATCACTCAACACCACGCATGTAACACATCCATCACTCAACACCACGCATGTAACACACTCCATCACTCAACACCACGCATGTAACACACTCCATCACTCAACACCACGCATGTAACACACTCCATCACTCAACACCACGCATGTAACACACTCCATCACTCAACACCACGCATGTAACACACTCCATCACTCAACACCACGCATGTAACACACTCCATCACTCAACACCACGCATGTAACACACTCCATCACTCAACACCACGCATGTAACACACTCCATCACTCAACACCACGCATGTAACACACTCCATCACTCAACACCACGCATGTAACACACTCCATCACTCAACACCACGCATGTAACACACTCCATCACTCAACACCACGCATGTAACACACTCCATCACTCAACACCACGCATGTAACACACTCCATCACTCAACACCACGCATGTAACACACTCCATCACTCAACACCACGCATGTAACACACTCCATCACTCAACACCACGCATGTAACACACTCCATCACTCAACACCACGCATGTAACACACTCCATCACTCAACACCACGCATGTAACACACTCCATCACTCAACACCACGCTTGTAACACACTCCATCACTCAACACCACGCATGTAACACACTCCATCACTCAACACACGCATGTAACACACTCCATCACTCAACACCACGCTTGTAACACACTCCATCACTCAACACCACGCTTGTAACACACTCCATCACTCAACACCACGCTTGTAACACACTCCAACACACATCCTTAAGCAATGCTTAAAGACAAGCCTCTTCAGTCACCTGTAATAATGTTGGTAGAATTACCGAAAATATGTTAGGTAAAAGGACACAAGTGCAACACACTCCCCCACACTCAACAACACACTCCCCCCACACTCAACAACACACTCCCCACACTCAGCAACACACTCCCCATACTCAGCAACACACTCCCCACACTCAGCAACACACTCCCCACACTCAGCACACACTCCCCCACACTCAGCAACACACTCCCCACACTCAGCAACACACTCCCCACACTCAGCAACACACTCCCCACACTCAGCAACACACTCCCCACACTCAGCAACACACTCCCCACACTCAACAACACACTCCCCACACTCAACAACACACTCCCCACACTCAACAACACACTCCCCACACTCAACAACACACTCCCCATACTCAACAACACACTCCCCACACTCAACAACACACTCCCCACACTAAACAACACAATCCTACACATTCCCCACACTCAGCGCAATCCCCACACTCAACAACACACTCCCAGACACTCAAACTCAACATCACACTCCCCACACTCAGCAACACACTCCCCACACTCAGCAACACACTCCCCACACTCAGCAACACACTCCCCCACACTCAACAAACTCACCAACACACTCCCCCACTTTCAACAAACTCACCAACACACTCCCCCACACTCAACAAACTCACCAAAACACTCCCCCACACTCAACAGCACACTCAGCAACACACTCCACACACTCAACAACACACTCCACACAACAACACACTCCACACACTCAACAACACACCTCGCTTCCATATCTCTAAGAGCATCACGATCAAACATTATTAACGCCAGTGTCAGATACTAAGAGCACCTACGGGATGGCAATATTAACTTGCTACTCTCAACTGAGGAAGAAGAGCAGATAGTAGACGACAGCAACATGAACACGAGAATAGAGTGACTATATTATTGGTTTCCGGGCCGAGATATTTAAATAATATCGCCATTATATTACGAGAATATTACCACGATAATATCGATGAGAGGCTATCAGCTCTTGTTTTACACATACAGGTCATAGTTAACTGTTGGCTGAAAGGTCTTTAACTTAGTCTATCAGTTGTGATGTCTGTCAAATGAACTCGATCCAAAGCACTGGAGTTGTGTATACAGTCTGCCTCCACTGTAAATTCATCCAGATAATTAATCAATCTCTCAACTCTCAGCTCTGCTTATTTACTCTTTGAACTTCCAGCTGTATCCTCTGTGTAATCACTACCGTCTCTCCTGTGTTGATCTCCTCTTCCTCGAATTAAGCCTAATTAGCTCCCGTTTTCCACGGGTTGTATGGCCCCTACGGGCTTAACACTCCCATATGAATGCAATAAACGTTTTTTTTACGAAACGAGATTTCATCTTATGTGGTCCCAGCCACGTGTCGTGCTGGGTAAGTGACGACTTACTCGAGGTCATTGATGAAGTGCGGGTTTAAGTCAGGAAAATATTTCTTCTGGATATACGTGCCAGGACACCGCCCTCCTTCCTTAGGAAAAGTCTGTGATATATACATTGGAAGAAAAATTAATTATCTACGCTCCTAAATTGGATTGGAATGCGAAAAGTTTACAGATAAACTTGGTATATTATAACATCTCCCCCCCCCCACATACACTTTCTTTACACGCTAGAAAGAAAAAACTATAGTTATTGTGAATGTTAATCATTAGTCAGCCTATGTGGCTGAAGCGGTGAATAAATGTTCAGTCAAACTAGTTAATACAATGACAGACGTCTTAGGCATCAGCATGTTAAGGAAGTATCTCGAGTGAAAGACGGAAAAACAGTACTAAACAAAGAGTAATTTTAACTAGAGAAGAGGAAGAAAGTTTCAACATAAACTTCCGAAACCTCTTTGGAAAAAACCTGTCATATTCTAGCCAAGATAACAAGTGTTGCTATGTATAACTTACGGGAATAACTGGATTATTAGACAACAAGAAAAATAAGTAACTAGACTATACGAGAAACACGAACTGGAACATTTTAATAATGAAACAGGCAAATATAACGATTGAGGACATTATTTTAAATAAACTGGAATAAAATATAACAAGGAAGAAATATATACGAACGAGTTTAGAGCTTCTTAATGAATATAATTGCAGTATAGATGCTGCATAATATACACTAATGAAGACCTTGTTAACAGAAATTTAAACAAAATGGAAATTAATAATCTGTACAAATATAAGAAAGAAAATAGAAGAACAAGGCAAAAAAGTGGCATTTAAGTATATAAAAAGTAAACTAACTACGAAAGACGAAATACAAAGAATCAGTTAAGTCATCACAATCAGAGGAGGAAACGTATTAGGTACTGAATACCCGGCGTCCAGTGAGTCTATAACCAAGGTTAACAATACGGCTATTATTCGTAGAATGTATTCAGTGTGTCTGTTATTATTACTGATAGTAGTTGAATTATCTGGAGGCGTTGTACACTACTCAGGGATATCATGAGCACCTGCGTGAACGGAAGAGCTTTTGAATTATATATTTTTACTTTACGCTTCAAGACTTACGGTATCCACTGTATGTTTCAGAGAGTATACTTACGGTGTCCACTGTATGTTTCATAGGGTACTTACGGTATCCACTGTATGTTTCGGAGGGTACTTACGGTTTCCACTGTATGTTTCAGAGGGTACTTAGGGTATCCACTGTATGTTTCAGAGGGTACTTACGGTGTCCACTGTATGTTTCAGAGGGTACTTACGGTATCCACTGTATGTTTCAGAGGGTACTTACGGTATCCACTGTATGTTTCAGAGGGTACTTACGGTATCCACTGTATGTTTCAGAGGGTACTTACGGTATCCACTGTATGTTTCAGAGGGTACTTACGGTATCCACTGTATGTTTCAGAGGGTACTTATCCACTGTATGTTTCAGAGGGTACTTATCCACTGTATGTTTCAGAGGGTACTTATCCACTGTATGTTTCAGAGGGTACTTATCCACTGTATGTTTCAAAGGGTACTTACGGTATCCACTGTATGTTTCAGAGGGTACTTACGGTATCCACTGTATGTTTCAGAGGGTACTTACGGTGTCCACTGTGTGTTTCAGAGGGTACTTACGGTGTCCACTGTATGTTTCAGAGGGTACTTACGGTGTCCACTGTATGTTTCAGAGGGTACTTACGGTATCCACTGTATGTTTCAGAGGGTACTTACGGTATCCACTGTATGTTTCAGAGGGTACTTACGGTATCCACTGTATGTTTCAGAGGGTACTTACGGTATCCACTGTATGTTTCAGAGGGTACTTACGGTATCCACTGTATGTTTCAGAGGGTACTTACGGTATCCACTGTATGTTTCAGAGGGTACTTATCCACTGTATGTTTCAGAGGGTACTTATCCACTGTATGTTTCAGAGGGTACTTATCCACTGTATGTTTCAGAGGGTACTTATCCACTGTATGTTTCAAAGGGTACTTACGGTATCCACTGTATGTTTCAGAGGGTACTTACGGTATCCACTGTATGTTTCAGAGGGTACTTACGGTGTCCACTGTGTGTTTCAGAGGGTACTTACGGTGTCCACTGTATGTTTCAGAGGGTACTTACGGTATCCACTGTATGTTTCAGAGGGTACTTACTGTATCCACTGTATGTTTCAGAGGGTACTTACGGTATCCACTGTATGTTTCAGAGGGTACTTACGGAAGAAGTTGCTTCAGATGAAACAGGCTGAATCTCAAATAGGTAAAGGGTGAGTAAAGAAGTTTCTAGTGAATGTTGACGAGAGAACACGGTAGAATTAGACGAGAGAGCAGCATGTGACATCAGCATGGGACATCAGCATGGGACATCAGCATGGGACATCAGCATGGGACATCAGCATGGGTAGTGAGAAAGATGCTGCTGTGTGTTCGCTAAAATCTTTATTATGACGTTTCGTCATAATTTAATTAAATTAATAAATACGATAACCACACACAAGGTCATACAGAGATATGAAAGACG
Organism: Cherax destructor; assembly: GCA_009830355.1. NCBI lineage: Eukaryota > Metazoa > Arthropoda > Malacostraca > Decapoda > Parastacidae > Cherax > Cherax destructor. The sequence continues at coordinate 148,193 of WNWK01002589.1, read as the reverse complement.
ATACCTTAGTGCCTTCACCTTGAAGGATGAAAGACGATACCTTAGTGCCTTCACCTTGAAGGATGAAAGACGATACCTTAGTGCCTTCACCTTGAAGGATGAAAGACGATACCTTAGTGCCTTCACCTTGAAGGATGAAAGACGATACCTTAGTGCCTTCACCTTGAAGGATGAAAGACGATACCTTAGTGCCTTCACCTTGAAGGATGAAAGACGATACCTTAGTGCCTTCACCTTGAAGGATGAAAGACGATACCTTAGTGCCTTCACCTTGAAGGATGAAAGACGATACCTTAGTGCCTTCACCTTGAAGGATGAAAGACGATACCTTAGTGCCTTCACCTTGAAGGATGAAAGACGATACCTTAGTGCCTTCACCTTGAAGGATGAAAGACGATACCTTAGTGCCTTCACCTTGAAGGATGAAAGACGATACCTTAGTGCCTTCACCTTGAAGGATGAAAGACGATACCTTAGTGCCTTCACCTTGAAGGATGAAAGACGATACCTTAGTGCCTTCACCTTGAAGGATGAAAGACGATACCTTAGTGCCTTCACCTTGAAGGATGAAAGTTCAGAGGATAGAATCAGTCTTCGAAGGTAGACATCCTAGCCTTCACCTAAGGATAGCGATACTAGTGCCTTCTTAAGATAGGTACTTGCTTCACTAGATGAAGATCATGTTCACTGAAGGAGAGACATACCTTTGCTCACCTTGGGATGAGAAGAGTCTAGTCTTACGAGAAAAGAGATAGCCTTCACCTGAAGATAAGCGATATGCCTTCGGGATGAAAACGTTGTCCTTATTAAGAATAAAGATACCTAGGTCCTAAGGATGAAGACGTACCTAGTGCCTTCCCTGAAGGATGAAGGATACCTTGTCCTTCCTTGAAGGATGAAAGACGAACTTATCTTCCCTGAAGGATGAAGACGATACCTATGCCTTCACCTTGGAAAAGACGAACTGCCTTACTTGAGGATAAAGATTTAGGCCTTACCTTGAAGGATGAAGACGATACTAGGTTCACTGAAGGATGAAGACGATACTTAGTGTTCACTTTAGAGATACCTTATGCTCACCTGAGTAAAGGATACCTGTGTTCAAAGGTAAGGATCCTTATGCTTCACTTGAAGGATGAAGGTACTTAGTGCCCACTTGAGGATGAGAATACTTAGTGCCTTACTTAAGGTGAAAACGTACCTTAGTCTTACTGAATGAAAGAGTACTTAGGTTCACTTAGTAAAGGTACCTTAGTGCTTCACTGAAGGTGAAAAATACTTAGTGCTTCACTGAAGGAGAAAACGTACTTAGGCCTTCACCTTGAAGATGAAAGCATACCTTAGTGCCTTCAGAAGGATGAAAGACTCTTATGCCTTACTTGAAGATGAAAGACGATACCAGTCTACGAGGATGAAAGACGATACCTTAGTGCCTTCACCTTGAAGGATGAAAGACGATACCTAGTGCCTTCACCTGAAGGATGAAAGACGTACCTTAGTGCCTTACCTTGAAGGATGAAAGACGATACCTTAGTGCCTTCACCTTGAAGGATGAAAGACGATACCTTAGTCCTTCACCTTGAAGGATGAAAGACGATACCTTAGTGCCTTCACCTTGAAGGATGAAAGACGATACTTGTGCCTTCACCTTGAAGGATGAAAGACGATACCTAGTGCCTTCACCTTGAAGGATGAAAGAATCTGTCTCACCTTGAAGATGAAAGCACTAGTGCCTTCACCTTGAAGGATGAAAGAGATATGCCTTCACCAAGGATGAAAGACGATACTAGTGCCTTCACTTGAAGGATGAAAGACGATACCTTAGTGCCTTCACCTTGGGATGAAAGACGATACCTAGTGCCTTCACCTTGAAGGATGAAGACGATACCTTAGTGCCTTCACCTTGAAGGATGAAAGACGATACCTTAGTGCCTTCACCTTGAAGGATGAAGACGATACCTAGTGCCTTCACCTGAAGGATGAAAGACGATAAGTCCCACTTAGATGACCTTATCTCACTTGAAGGATGAAAGACGATACCTTAGTGCCTTCACCTTGAAGGATGAAAGACGATACCTTAGTGCCTTCACCTTGAAGGATGAAAGACGATACCTTAGTGCCTTCACCTTGAAGGATGAAAGACGATACCTTAGTGCCTTCACCTGAAGGATGAAAGACGATACCTTAGTGCCTTCACCTTGAAGGATGAAGACGATACCTTAGTGCCTTCACCTTGAAGGATGAAAGACGATACCTTAGTGCCTTCACCTTGAAGGATGAAAGACGATACCTTAGTGCCTTCACCTTGAAGGATGAAAGACGATACCTTAGTGCCTTCACCTTGAAGGATGAAAGACGATACCTTAGTGCCTTCACCTTGAAGGATGAAAGACGATACCTTAGTGCCTTCACCTTGAAGGATGAAAGACGATACCTTAGTGCCTTCACCTTGAAGGATGAAAGACGATACCTTAGTGCCTTCACCTTGAAGGATGAAAGACGATACCTTAGTGCCTTCACCTTGAAGGATGAAGACGATACCTTAGTGCCTTCACCTTGAAGGATGAAAGACGATACCTTAGTGCCTTCACCTTGAAGGATGAAAGACGATACCTTAGTGCCTTCACCTTGAAGGATGAAAGACGATACCTTAGTGCCTTCACCTTGAAGGATGAAAGACGATACCTTAGTGCCTTCACCTTGAAGGATGAAAGACGATACCTTAGTGCCTTCACCTTGAAGGATGAAAGACGATACCTTAGTGCCTTCACCTTGAAGGATGAAAGACGATACCTTAGTGCCTTCACCTTGAAGGATGAAAGACGATACCTTAGTGCTTCACCTTGAAGGATGAAAGACGATACCTTAGTGCCTTCACCTTGAAGGATGAAAGACGATACCTTAGTGCCTTCACCTTGAAGGATGAAAGACGATACCTTAGTGCCTTCACCTTGAAGGATGAAAGACGAAACCTTAGTGCCTTCACCTTGAAGGATGAAAGACGATACCTTAGTGCCTTCACCTTGAAGGATGAAAGACGATACCTTAGTGCCTTCACCTTGAAGGATGAAAGACGATACCTTAGTGCCTTCACCTTGAAGGATGAAAGACGATACCTTAGTGCCTTCACCTTGAAGGATGAAAGACGATACCTTAGTGCCTTCACCTTGAAGGATGAAAGACGATACCTTAGTGCCTTCACCTTGAAGGATGAAAGACGATACCTTAGTGCCTTCACCTTGAAGGATGAAAGACGATACCTTAGTGCCTTCACCTTGAAGGATGAAAGACGATACCTTAGTGCCTTCACCTTGAAGGATGAAAGACGATACCTTAGTGCCTTCACCTTGAAGGATGAAAGACGATACCTTAGTGCCTTCACCTTGAAGGATGAAAGACGATACCTTAGTGCCTTCACCTTGAAGGATGAAAGACGATACCTTAGTGCCTTCACCTTGAAGGATGAAAGACGATACCTTAGTGCCTTCACCTTGAAGGATGAAAGACGATACCTTAGTGCCTTCACCTTGAAGGATGAAAGACGATACCTTAGTGCCTTCACCTTGAAGGATGAAAGACGATACCTTAGTGCCTTCACCTTGAAGGATGAAAGACGATACCTTAGTGCCTTCACCTTGAAGGATGAAAGACGATACCTTAGTGCCTTCACCTTGAAGGATGAAAGACGATACCTTAGTGCCTTCACCTTGAAGGATGAAAGACGATACCTTAGTGCCTTCACCTTGAAGGATGAAAGACGATACCTTAGTGCCTTCACCTTGAAGGATGAAAGACGATACCTTAGTGCCTTCACCTTGAAGGATGAAAGACGATACCTTAGTGCCTTCACCTTGAAGGATGAAAGACGATACCTTAGTGCCTTCACCTTGAAGGATGAAAGACGATACCTTAGTGCCTTCACCTTGAAGGATGAAAGACGATACCTTAGTGCCTTCACCTTGAAGGATGAAAGACGATACCTTAGTGCCTTCACCTTGAAGGATGAAAGACGATACCTTAGTGCCTTCACCTTGAAGGATGAAAGACGATACCTTAGTGCCTTCACCTTGAAGGATGAAAGACGATACCTTAGTGCCTTCACCTTGAAGGATGAAAGACGATACCTTAGTGCCTTCACCTTGAAGGATGAAAGACGATACCTTAGTGCCTTCACCTTGAAGGATGAAAGACGATACCTTAGTGCCTTCACCTTGAAGGATGAAAGACGATACCTTAGTGCCTTCACCTTGAAGGATGAAAGACGATACCTTAGTGCCTTCACCTTGAAGGATGAAAGACGATACCTTAGTGCCTTCACCTTGAAGGATGAAAGACGATACCTTAGTGCCTTCACCTTGAAGGATGAAAGACGATACCTTAGTGCCTTCACCTTGAAGGATGAAAGACGATACCTTAGTGCCTTCACCTTGAAGGATGAAAGACCAGAGTTGCAAATTGAGAGAAAAGTGGAGCCGTGATTTTTGTTTACACACACACACACACACACACACACACACACACACACACACACAAACACACACACACACACATACATATACACACAGTAAATATCTTTCGAGATTAATCACAAATATAGAACATACAAAATTTCACTTTTGTTGTGTTCCTGGGAAATAAGCATCATTTCCCAATTCTTTTTAACTAAACAAAATTTAAAAAAGCAATTTTGATCTCAGAACTTTGCTTTTGTGGTCAGGACACTTGTGGAACACTTTCAAGATGTAAAACTATTATATTCTAGGGTTTTGCTTGGGAAATATAAAAACAGGGACTCACAAACCAGCATTCAGTTCAGCTCTGGCTGCCTGAGAAGACACATCAGAAGAAGTGAAATGGCATTAAGAGGTTGCAATCATTCTCCAGATGCATTCTGCTACATATGTGATCAATTCATTAAGACAAGAGCAAAGAAGTTCTCTGTAACAGCATCTAAAAATATATGTGAAGTTTACAAAGCATATTTTGGCATGCCAGTTGTGGACCAAGACAAGACCTGGGCACCTCAAGTTGCTTGTGACCATTGTAAGAAAACATTGGAAGGTAAGAAAGTCATTAGTTATATGAAGGGTAAAATTTTGAATAGGAACATTTGTTAATTGAAATGTACGTAACAGAAACTAATTCTTTTGTTCTTTTACAGGATGGTATAGAGGAGAAAAAAGATCCATGAAGTTTACTGTTCCTAGAACATGGCGTGAACCCACTGATCACTCAACCAACTGCTACTTCTGCCTGGTGGATCCTTCCAAACGCCGAACTGGGAAAAATGCACCTGCTATTTCTTATCCAGACCTTCCCTCTTCTATTGTACCAGTACCACACTGTGCTGATCTTCCAATACCTACACCTCCAGAAGGAAGCCAACCGTCAGAAGAAGAAAGCAGCAAATCAGAAAATGAAGATCACAGTGAATCAGACTATGATCTCACAGATGCAGCTGTTGGGAGAAATCCTTACTACCCAAACCAAACAGACCTCAATGACCTTATCAGAGATCTTGGTTTGACAAAGTCATATGCTGAGCTGTTGATTTCAAGGCTCAAGGAGTGGGACTTGGTGGATGAAAGTGTGCAAGTGTGTCACCAACATTTCTCAATCTTCTTTACTAATGAAGAGGTTGTGCTACTGTAATGATGTATCAGGCCTGTTTGATGCAATTGGAATTGCATGCAATCCAGATGAGTGGAGACTATTCATTGACAGCTCCTCCAGAAGCCTAAAAGCTGTACATCTGCACAATGGGAACAAGTATGCATCTCTTCCCTTGGTTCATTCAGTGCATCTTAAGGAGGACTACAACAGTGTCAAACTTCTACTGGAAGCTTTGAACTATGATAATTATGGCTGGGACGTTATTGGAGACTTCAAAATGATGACATTTTTGATGGGACTCCAAGGAGGTTTTACCAAGTTTCCCTGTTATCTGTCATTGGAATAGTAGAGACAGAGCAGCACATTACGAGAGGAAGCACTGGCTTCAAAGGACTGAGTTCTCAGTAGGGAGACATAATATCAAATATAAACCATTGGTGGATCCTCAAAAGGTTCTGCTCCCTCTATAGCACATCAAACTAGGGCTAGTGAAACAGTTTGTTACAGCTCTTGACAAAGATTCTGCAGCCTTCAAGTATCTTCAAGACTTCTTTCCCAAGTCAGGAAAATCATGGAGTTTTCAGAATTTCCAAAGAAGTTCACAAAGAAGGAAAAGGAAGCCTGGGAGAGTTTTGTTGCTGTAGCACAGGGTTTTCTGGACAACAACAATGCTGAAAATTATGTGGAACTTGTCGAGACCTTGGTAAAAAGCTATGGTCAGATGGGCCACATCCTTGACGCTCATCTTGACAATTTCAATGTGAATATGGGAGCATACTCAGAGGAGCAAGGGGAGCGCTTCCACCAAGATATAATGGACTTTGAACACAGATATCAGGGATCTTATAATGAAAACATGATGGGAGACAACATTTGGGAGCTTAAACGGGAAAGTGATTTGTTGCATGCTCACAAATCTAGAAAAACTGCTCATTTTTAACTTTGTAAATATGTTTCAGAAAGTTTAAAATAAAATTTGTGTAAATTTTATTTTATGTAAATATTTATTTTATTATATGTTTTTGTTTTACATCCAAAACTAGCAAAAAATATTGCAATTTGGCTATTTTTGGTCAAAAGTTCATCCTGTACGCCAGAAAAGCAAAGATTAAAAGGAATAATGGGCATTTTCTATTATTTTGCAATAAAAGGAGTTAGAAAATAACACTTGCTAGGAACAAAAATTGTTACATAGTGTTATCAATAATCAACACTAAATTAATTTGATAATTATATTTGAAAAGGAACAAAACTATGGAAGAAATTTGAATTATTAGATTAATAAAGATAAAATAAATTAGATTAGTTGTGATAAGTAACCAAAGAATTTGAACGTACAGACTGACACAGACTTTACTGAAGAGACACATAGACACAGACGTAAACACAAATGCAGTTTCAAACGTAGACGCAAATGCAGATACAGACGCAAATTCAGATGCAGACACAGACGGAAAGAGTCTGACAAAGCATGCAAACGGATATTACGTTTTTTCGAGATGCCGATTTTACCCCCTCTCTCTCTCTCTCTCTCTCTCAGAAAGAACAAGAAACTATCAGAGATTTCTTCCTGCCTCTTTGAAGAAGCGGCGAAATATTAATCTCAGTCAGGATATTGCATTTCCTAGGCAATGTTTCTTTTACGAACACTGGTGTGGGTGACGAATAGTCAGCCTACTAGCGCTGGTGTGGGTGACGGATAGCCAGCCTACTAGCGCTGGTGTGGGTGACGGATAGTCAGCCTACTAGCGCTGGTGTGGGTGACGGATAGTCAGCCTACTAGCGCTGGTGTGGGTGACGGATAGTCAGCCTACTAGCGCTGGTGTGGGTGACGGATAGTCAGCCTACTAGCGCTGGTGTGGGTGACGGATAGTCAGCCTACTAGCGCTGGTGTGGGTGACGGATAGTCAGCCTACTAGCGCTGGTGTGGGTGACGGATAGTTAGGCCACTAGCGCAGGTGTGGGTGACGGATAGTCAGGCTGCTAGAGCAGGTGTGGGTGACGGATAGTCAGCCTACTAGCGCTGGTGTGGGTGACGGATAGTCAGCCTACTAGCGTTGGTGTGGGTGACGGATAGTCAGCCTACTAGCGTTGGTGTGGGTGACGGATAGTCAGCCTACTAGCGTTGGTGTGGGTGACGGATAGTCAGCCTACTAGCGCTGGTGTGGGTGACGGATAGTCAGCCTACTAGCGCTGGTGTGGGTGACGGATAGTCAGCCTACTAGCGCTGGTGTGGGTGACGGATAGTCAGCCTACTAGCGCTAGTATGGGTGACGGATAGTCAGCCTACTAGCGCTGGTGTGGGTGACGGATAGCCTACTAGCGCTGGTGTGGGTGACGGATAGTCAGCCTACTAGCGTTGGTGTGGGTGACGGATAGTCAGCCTACTAGCGTTGGTGTGGGTGACGGATAGTCAGCCTACTAGCGTTGGTGTGGGTGACGGATAGTCAGCCTACTAGCGCTGGTGTGGGTGACGGATAGTCAGCCTACTAGCGCTGGTGTGGGTGACGGATAGTCAGCCTACTAGCGCTGGTGTGGGTGACGGATAGTCAGCCTACTAGCGCTGGTGTGGGTGACGGATAGTCAGGCCACTAGCGCAGGTGTGGGTGACGGATAGTCAGGCTGCTAGAGCAGGTGTGGGTAACGGATAGTCAGCCTACTAGCGTTGGTGTGGGTGACGGATAGTCAGCCTACTAGCGTTGGTGTGGGTGACGGATAGTCAGCCTACTAGCGTTGGTGTGGGTGACGGATAGTCAGCCTACTAGCGTTGGTGTGGGTGACGGATAGTCAGCCTACTAGCGCTGGTGTGGGTGACGGATAGTCAGCCTACTAGCGCTGGTGTGGGTGACGGATAGTCAGCCTACTAGCGCTGGTGTGGGTGACGGATAGTCAGCCTACTAGCGCTAGTATGGGTGACGGATAGTCAGCCTACTAGCGCTGGTGTGGGTGACGGATAGCCTACTAGCGCTGGTGTGGGTGACGGATTGTCAGCCTACTAGCGCTGGTGTGGGTGACGGATAGTCAGCCTACTAGCGCTGGTGTGGGTGACGGATAGTCAGCCTACTAGCGCTGGTGTGGGTGACGGATAGTCAGCCTACTAGCGCTGGTGTGGGTGATGGATAGTCGACGTACTAGCGCTGGTGTGGGTGATGGATAGTCGACGTACTACTGTTGGTGTGGGTGACGGATAGTCGACGTACTAGCGCTGGTGCAGAAAACACAAACACACACACACACGGGGGAGGGGGACTACACAGGCATGATGACCTTCCTCTAGAAGGTTAAGTGGGAAAGAGAATTGGTAGGAAAATCAGTAAACGAAATGATGGAATAAGTAACAACAAAATGCAAGAAGACAGAGGAGTGGTTTGTTCCCAAGAGCAACAGAAATAAGGGGAAGACCAGAACGAGCTCTTGGTTTACCCAAAGGAATAGGGAGGCAAAAACTAAGTGCACTAGAGAATGGAAAAAGTACAGAAGACAAAGGACCCAGGAAAATAAAGACATTAGTCGAAGAGCCAGAAACGAGTATGCCCAGATAAGGAGGGAGGCCCAGCGACAGTACGAAAATGATATAGCATCGAAAGTCAAGTTTGACCAGAAGCTGTTGTATAGCCACATCAGGAGGAAGACAACAGTCAAGGACCAGGTAATCAGGCTGAGGAAGAAAGGTGGGGAAATCCCAAGAAACGACCAAGAAGTATATTAGGAGCTCAACATGAGATTTAAGGAAGTATTTACAGTGGAGACAGAAAAGATTCCAGGAAGTCAGAATAGGGGGATACACCAAAAAGGCATATACCAACAAGTGTTGGATAAAATACACACAACCGAGGAGGAGGTGAAGAAGTTTCTAAGTGAACTTGATTCCTTAAAGGAAGTGGGAGTGAACATCTCTCCGTGCGTCCTTAGAGAGGGAGCAGAGATGCTGTGTGTGTCACAAACAACAATTTTCAACATATCCATTGAATCTGGGTAAATATCTGAGGTATGGAAGGCGGCAATTGTAATCCCATTTTTAAGAAAGGAGACAGACTCGAGGCAATAAACTACAGACCAGTGTCACTGACGTATATAGTATGCAAAGTCATGGAAAAGATTATCAGGAGGAAAGTGGTAGAGTACCTAGAACAGAACCAGCTTATAGACTACAATCAGCACGGATTCAAGGAAGGAAAATTCTCTGTCACAAACCTACTGGAGTTTTATGACAAGGTAAAGGAAGTAAACAGAGAGAGAGAGAGAGAGAGAGAGAGAGAGAGAGAGAGAGAGAGCGGAGTGGGTAGATTACATTTTCTTGGACTGCAAGAAGGCCTTCGACACAGTTCTTCACAATAGATTATTGCAAAAACTAGAATACCAGGGACGAATAACAGGAAGGGCACTGTAATGGATCAGGGAATACCTGATTGAGAGGCAACGAGTCATTGTACGCGACGAGGTGTCTGAGTGGGTGCCTGTGTCGAGCGGGATTCCACAGGGGTCAGTCCTATGACCAGTGCTGTTTTTGCTATATGTAAATGACATGACGGAAGGGATAGACTCAGAAGTGTCCCTGTTTGCAGATGATGTGAAGTTAATGAGAAGAAATAAATCGAATGAGGATCAGGCAGGACTACAAAGAGACCTGGACAGGCTTCAAGCCTGGTCCAGCAACTAGGTCCTTGAATTTAACCCCACCAAATGCAAAGTCATGAAGATCGGGGAAAGGCAAAAAAGACCGCAGACAGAGTACAGGCTAGGTGTCCAAAGACGGACACCTAGCCTGGATCTTGGGGTGAGTATAATACCGAGCACTTCTCCTGAGGAGCACATCAACCAGATATCTGGTGCAGCATACGGGCGCCTGACAAACCTGAGAATAGCGTTCCGATACCTCAGTAAGGAATCGTTCAAGACCAGGTGTGGAACCCTCACCTGGTCAAGCACGTCAAGAAATTAGATAAAGTGCAAAAGTTTGCAACAAGACTAGTTCCTGAACTAAGGGTAATGCCCTACGATGAAAGGTTTAGGGAAATCGGCCTGACGACACTAGAGGAAAGGAAAGTTAGGGGAGACATGATAACGACATGCAAAATACTGCGAGGAATTGACAAGGTGGACAGAGACAGAATGTTCCAGAGATGGGACACAGAAACAAGGGGTCACAGTTGAAAGCTGAAGACTCAGATGAGTCAAAGGGATGTTAGGAAGTATTTCTTCAGTCATAGATGTGTCAGGAAGTTGAATAATCTACCTGCTCATGGAGCAGGTAGAGAGAAGAGCTAGTAGCGACCAGTGAAGAGGTGGGGCCAGGAGCTATGAATCGACCCCTGCAACCACAACTAGGTGAGTACAACGAGTGAAAGACAACAAACATGGCTCCTTCCCTCGAAAATTAGTTTTAAATGACGAGCAAACAAAAAAAAAAAAAAGAGGGTATAAGCAGATTAATTTTTACAGGACAAAACAAAAATATATTCCGCCAGGGTCATTTAAATAATATATTTCCTGGCTCTTGTAATGTTTAGCTAAACTCCAGCAAAAGCAGTGGGGCTGAAGAGTAAATCTCTTTTTTCCAAAAATTAAAAGTTCCTCTCCTCAGTGCATTAAACAGGTGATAATTATTCTTTTTTTTTTTTAATTGCAAATTAAGAACTTTTCTTTTGTCTTTCATATAACATTTTTTTGGACTACGCGCTAAATCGTTTTTATTTTATTTTTTTAGAGGGAGGGGCATGATAGCATAAATTTAAAGACGTGCTGGATATGTTAAAAAGTTGGGTGGTACAAGATATCTTAAATGTTGGGTGGTACAAGATATCTTAAATGTTGGATGGTACAAGATATCTTAAATGTTGGGTGGTACAAGATATCTTAAATGTTGGATGGTACAAGATATCTTAAATGTTGGGTGGTACAAGATATCTTAAATGTTGGATGGTACAAGATATCTTAAATGTTGGGTGGTACAAGATATCTTAAATGTTTGGAAAATTAATTGTGTAATATCTTAAATGTTTGTCAGATATCTTAAATGTTGGATGGTACAATATCTTAAATTTGGTACAGATATCTTAAATGTTGGGTGGTACAAGATATCTTAAATGTTGGATGGTACAAGATATCTTAAATGTTGGGTGGTACAAGATATCTTAAATGTTGGGTGGTACAAGATATCTTAAATGTTGGGTGGTACAAGATATCTTAAATGTTGGGTGGTACAAGATATCTTAAATGTTGGATGGTACAAGATATCTTAAATGTTGGATGGTACAAGATATCTTAAATGTTGGGTGGTACAAGATATCTTAAATGTTGGATGGTACAAGATATCTTAAATGTTGGGTGGTACAAGATATCTTAAATGTTGGATGGTACAAGATATTTTAAATGTTGGATGGTACAAGATATCTTAAATGTTGGGTGGTACAAGATATCTTAAATGTTGGATGGTACAAGATATCTTAAATGTTGTGGTACAGATATCTTAAATATTGGATGGTACAAGATATCTTAAATGTTGGTGTACAAGATATCTTAAATGTTGGTGGTACAAGAAAATCTTAAATGTTGGATGTACAAGATATCTTAAATGTTGTGGACTAATTATCAGATATCTTAAATGTTGGTGGTACAAGATATCTTAAATGTTGGATGGTACAAGATATCTTAAATGTTGGGTGGTACAAGATATCTTAAATGTTGGTGGTACAAGATATCTTAAATGTTGGGTGGTACAAGATATCTTAAATGTTGGATGGTACAAGATATCTTAAATGTTGGGTGGTACAAGATATCTTAAATGTTGGATGGTACAAGATATCTTAAATGTTGGGTGGTACAAGATATCTTAAATGTTGGATGGTACAAGATATCTTAAATGTTGGGTGGTACAAGATATCTTAAATGTTGGGTGGTACAAGATATCTTAAATGTTGGATGGTACAAGATATCTTAAATGTTGGGTGGTACAAGATATCTTAAATGTTGGGTGTACAAGATATCTTAAATGTTGGTGGTACAAGATATCTTAAATGTTGGGTGGTACAAGATATCTTAAATGTTGGATGTAGTACAAGATATCTTTTAAATGTTGGATGGTACAAGATATCTTAAATGTTGGATGGTACAAGATATCTTAAATGTTGGGTGGTAAGATATCTTAAATGTTGATGTACAAGATATCTTAAATGTTGGATGGTACAAGATATCTTAAATGTTGAGTGGTACAAGATATCTTAAATGTTGGATGGTACAAGATATCTTAAATGTTGGATGTACAAGATATCTTAAATGTTGGTGGTACAAGATATCTTAAATGTTGGGTGGTACAAGATATCTTAAATGTTGGTGGTAAAATATCTTAAATGTTGGATGGTACAAGATATCTTAAATGTTGGATGGTACAAGATATCTTAAATGTTGGATGGTACAAGATATCTTAAATGTTGGGTGGTACAAGATATCTTAAATGTTGGATGGTACAAGATATCTTAAATGTTGGATGGTACAAGATATCTTAAATGTTGGGTGGTACAAGATATCTTAAATGTTGGGTGGTACAAGATATCTTAAATGTTGGGTGGTACAAGATATCTTAAATGTTGGGTGGTACAAGATATCTTAAATGTTAGGAGGTACAAGATATCTTAAATGTTGGGTGGTACAAGATATCTTAAATGTTGGGTGGTACAAGATATCTTAAATGTTGGTGGTACAAGATATCTTAAATGTTGGTGGTACAAGATATCTTAAATGTTGGGTGGTACAAGATATCTTAAATGTTGGGTGGTACAAGATATCTTAAATGTTGGATGGTACAAGATATCTTAAATGTTGTGGTAAAGATATCTTAAATGTTGATGGTACAAGATATCTTAAATGTTGGATGGTACAAGATATCTTAAATGTTGGTGGTACAAGATATCTTAAATGTTGGATGGTACAAGATATCTTAAATGTTGGTGTACAAGATATCTTAAATGTTGGTGTACAAGATATCTTAAATGTTGGGTACAAGATATCTTAAATGTTGGGTGGTACAAGATATCTTAAATGTTGTGTGATATCTAAATGTTGGTGGTACAAGATATCTTAAATGTTGGTGGTACAAGATATCTTAAATGTTGGTGGTACAGATATCTTAAATGTTGATACAGATATCTTAAATGTTGGGTGGTACAAGATATCTTAATTAAATGTTGGATGGTACAAGATATCTTAAATGTTGATGGTACAAGATATCTTAAATGTTGGGTGGTAAGATATCTTAAATGTTGGAAATTTTTTGGGTACAAGATATCTTAAATGTTGGTTAAAGATATCTTAAATGTAGTGGTACAGATATCTTAAATGTTGGTGGTACAAGATATCTAATGTTTACAGATATCTTAAATGTTGGATGGTACAAGATATCTTAAATGTTGTGGATAAGGTACAAGATATCTTAAATGTTGGAGTGGTACAAGATATCTTAAATGTTGGATCTAATGGTACAAGATATCTTAAATGTTGGATGGTACAAGATATCTTAAATGTTGAGGATGTACAAGATATCTTAAATGCTTGAGGATGGTACAGATATCTTAAATGTTGGATGGTACAAGATATCCTAATGTCAGGATGGTACAGATTCGACTACTTAATGTACGGAGTACAAGGATGAATGTCGACTACAGGATGGGACGGTATTCACTCCCCAGGATCATGGTCGGGTCTTAAAGGTCGGAATCATTTTGAATGGGATGGGTACGGGATGTCGACCTCCCACAGGATGGGTACGGGATGACGACCTCCCACAGGATGGGTACGGGATGACGACCTCCCACAGGATGGGTACGGATGACGACCTCCACAGGATGGTACGGATGCGACCTCCACAGGATGGTCGGATGTCGACCTCCCACAGGATGGGTACGGGATGTCGACCTCCCACAGGATGGGTACGGGATGTCGACCTCCCACAGGATGGGTACGGGATGTCGACCTCCCACAGGATGGGTACGGGATGACGACCTCCCACAGGATGGGTACGGGATGACGACCTCCCACAGGATGGGTACGGGATGACGACCTCCCACAGGATGGGTACGGGATGACGACCTCCCACAGGATGGGTACGGGATGAAGACCTCCCACAGGATGGGTACGGGATGACGACCTCCCACCTAACAAAACCATATAACTTTAAAAATCCCTACACTCTGCAATCTTGGGAGACGATATTAATCCTTAAAATCGTCAGCCAACACTGACCCAAATTGACCTCCCACTCGACCTACAAAGAGCCTCTAATCGCATCATTAGATTGAAAAGATATAGCAAACTACAAGTTTAGTTGAGAACGTCTTGGATAAATTGTCTGTCGCACTTGTTCATCTCAAGAGAAACAGCGCGGCGCATTTTTCCTCGCTTTTGGAACTTCAGAACCGAATTAGCTCCTGTGATTTGCAGCTCTCGGTGTTTTGATTGTATCTTTAGAGCAAACGACTGAACAAGTAGTCAAGAGTTTATTTTCCATTAGGTAAAGATAGGCGAAGTTCGGTGGGGGGAGGGGGGTAGTTGGAGAGAGAGCCTTCTGTTTTTCTGTTCATTTATACACCTAGTTAATACGCGATAGTTCTTGAGCTAGACAGAAGATGGTTCTCGGCAGATAGCCTCGGTGTGGGCTAGCCAGTCCCCGGCTACCCTTCCTTCAAATGTTCCCGTGTCCCAACAATATACCCCTCATCTTCGAGTGTTAGTGTACTCACCTGGTTGAGGTTCCAGGTGTCGAGTCACAGCTCCTGGCCCCGTGTGACTAGTCAATGGCCCAAGTGAGACCGAAACGTCGACAGAAACTTCTCTGTCCTGTGTGCGTCGTGCTGAGTAACGCTATGGAATGACCTCAGTTGCCTCTAATGGTACGGTGGAAGATGGAGCAAATGTCCAGCACGTAATTTAAAGCCTCGCAATTATCCATGTTAATCATTAGCCATTCTGTCGACTGTGTAACTGGTAGATTGAGGAGTAATTTCTCCCAGGAAAATGTGTTGACTTGCTAGACAGTAAGTAAAGCTGAGAGAGAGAGAGAGAGAGAGAGAGAGAGAGAGAGAGAGAGAGAGAGAGGAGAGAGAGAGAGAGAGAGATTAAAAAGGGTAATGAGAGAAGAAGTTACATGAAAAAAATAGAGGAAAATGAAAAATGAGGAAATATTAAAAATTTCAAATATAATGATAAGGAAACAAAAGCTGATTCGAAGTATAAAGCTCTCTTACAGTATAAAGCTCTCTTACAGTATAAAGGTCCTTTAACGATAAAGCTCCCTTACAGTATAAAGCTCCCTTACAGTGGTCCATGTCTCTCAGTCTGAGGTCCACATAGTGATATACGTACGTCTGAGGTTCAGTGATTCACACAGTGATCAACACAGTGGTCCACACTGGTCCACACAATGGTTCACACAGTGGTCCATACAGTGGTTCACACAGTGGTCCACAGTGGTTCTTACGGTGGTCAACACAGTGGTCCACACAATGGTTCATAGTGATTCACTTAGTGATCAACACAGTGGTTCATACAGTAGTTCATACGGTGGTCAACACAGTGGTCCACACAGTGGTCCACAGTGGTCCACACAGTGGTTCATACAGTGCTTCAGTCAGTGGTTCATACGGTGGTCTCCACACAGTGGTCCACACACATTTCACACAGTGGTCCACACACATTTCACACAGTGGTCCACACAATGGTCCACACACAGTGATCCACACACAGTGGTCCACACACAGTGGTCCACACAGTGGTCCACACACAGTGGTCCATACACAGTGGTCCACACAGTGGTCCATACAGTGGTCCACACACAGTGGTCCATACAGTGGTCCACATACAGTGGTCCACACAGTGGTCCACACAGTGGTCCACTCCAAACATAAATCTTGTATTTGCTACATCTGTTTTACACCTGTTTCAATAAATTTACTTTCCCATATACCAGACTTGTACTAAATATTAACATCTTTTCAAACTTTCCTATTGTTTTTATGGAGGTTTTAATGCTCGCTTTAATGTAATTTTTATATGATTAATTCCAAATGTAATTCAGCAGTTAGATGCATAATGTATTAATATGTCGCTACAGAACTGCTGTAAAGTATGATAAATATTAATATTATTACAGTAAATATCTGAAACTAATGGATTACTTAAGCCAACTGAAATTGTATTTCCAATGTGATTTATCCAATTTTTTCAGGTAATTTATTTTTTAAGCGCCTCGTTAATTACTAAGTTTTCAAATACATTTCAACGCGTAGTTTTTTTTCTTAATTTTATATTTAATATTATAGGCAATTCGAAAAAGCTGACACTTCTCTTAAAGACAACTATTTTGTACGCGATGGTGAGTGTGTTTTCATTTTTGGGTCACCCTGTGTGCTTAAAGAAGAAAACAAAAATTTGTTTTGCTAAGTTGTTGTGGTGTGACTTAATGTAAGAGTCGAGCTCAGATTTGTTAAGAATTGTTCCTGCCACGAGAGTGTGACTTTTTTTTTAATTTATTTTTAATTTAGACCTAATGTTCACGTGCCTACCTTCCGTTGTCAATACAGGAACCTACTTCAGTGTCATTCCTTAGGCATGCCTGATGTTTTGACATCTGGCTTGCTGATACACAAGCGGCTGATACAACAACAACAATGATGATTAATTCTCCCCATCTTAATATTCCCTTGTTACAAGCCAGTTATACTAGATATGCAAGGAAAACATTTCTATACTGAGAACAAAACGTTGCAGTTGGCTGAGATTTCAGCAGAGTACAGTACAGTCAATTTAAATACATATTTAAATACATAATTAAGTGTCTGCTAGCCATCCGATCATGGCACTAGGCTTTCTGTACATCCAGATGTATGTATGCTCAGTGACGAACACAGCTGGACGATGGGGTTGTCACTTCTTGTCAGTCGTAAATTAGGGCCAGTAGCAGCATATCAGGTCTCTCATATGAGGGTCTTTTTTATGGAAAGACCAGGAAAAGAGTACTCCCGATAAAATGCAGAAAGTAAGACAATACATGGAGAAAAGGGAGACTGAGAAGGAAGAGATAAAAGCTGTAAAGGATGTTTTACTACTCTAGGATAATGTTCTAAGCTTATCTTTAGGAGAATGAGAAATTAAATTCTCACTTGGATGAGAAGGATGGTAAGTGGAATAAGGAATGTGAGGTGGTTGGTAGAAACGAAGGGAAATATGGATGTAACAAACGGAGAATGAAATCTGAGGAAAGTTGAAACAGTGTTAGAGAAAAGAAACCGCTTTGATTTTCTTCAGTTGTGGATGAGGAGACAGGAACAATACCTCAGTATGAAAGAAAAAATACATTCTTGGTGTTGGAGATTCTCAAGATTCGATATGTGGACCAGACTTTCTGTAATGGAGATAAGAATGCAAGACAAAAGAACCCCTCTATGTGCATCATTGCTAGAGATAATGATGTTGAGAAACACAAACGTGAAGAGTTGTTATTGATCTAATTAGGTCAAAGGAAGGGGTAAATTGCTGGCTAGACAAGTAATGCACGGAATTTAGAATTCCGTTCATTGACAATTGGGTTAACATCAATGGCAAAGAAGATGTGTTACATCTCTCTGATGCAAGAGTGACAACAATGGCAAACTTAGTTGAAGGAATCATTGCTAAATTGCATAAGACATTAAATAGAGGTAAGGGAGTGTGTGGAAAGCAAAAGGGCTGCAGCACTACGGGCGGAGAGAGCAAAAACTTCCAAGACATGTTAAGCAAACGTTCAAACAACACGACAGCTCATACGTTACTTCCTGATAAAAACAGAAAAAAATGTCTACAAACAAAACGAGACAGAAAAGAAAAACTAATCAGGAACTTCCTTGGTATCTGTTTTACAAACAGCTGGAGTGCAACAACTGAAATAGATCAACTAAGACTAATTGCATTTCCAAGAAACACAGATATTATTGGAATTACTGAAACCTAATTCAGTCTGTCAAAATAGGGACATGCCTGCCTTTGGCGTTCATTATTGAAATTTAGCCTCAAGACGCTTATCATTTTCAGTATTTCTCTCTGATTCTCTCTCTCTCTCTCTCTCTCTCTCTCTCTCTCTCTCTCTCTCTCTCTCTCTCTCTCTCTCTCTCTCTCTCTCTCTCCCTCTCCCTCTCTCTCTCTCTCTCTCTATGCTGTGATATATGTCAATATAATCACTATTAATCCCTAATTGGCCTTTCTTGTGTTATAGGGGCTTTTGATAGGCAGCTGAACGTAAGTGCGTGTGCATGTATGTGTGTGTGTAAATTCACTCATATGAGATTGCAAAAGTCGAGTCTCAGCTCCTGGCCCAGACTTTTCAATGGCCACTACTGGGTTTCCTCTCGCCTGGCTTCGATAGTTTTATCGTACCTCTTCTTAATACTATGTGTGGAACCTATCTCTACTACTCCACTGACCAGGTCGTTTCACTTCCTGATCTTCCTAAGGCTGAAGTAATGCATGTGACCCCTTTGTGTTTTCAACATGCAGTTGTGCCTGCGTGTTCAGGTGCGGGTTCCACACTGGTTCTGCGTTCTCCAATATGAGCCTGACATATACGACATATAGAGTAGCGCATAACTCCTGGCTTATGTTTCAAACGCGCGTTTGTTACAGCAATTATCATGCTGATGTGCGCCTCAGGAAATATGCTCAGTGTAATGCGCACTTTGAGGCTCTTCTCCTTAGGTGAGGTTTGCAGTCTTTGCCCCTCCCCCAATCCTATTCTCCAGCTGCTGTCTTTTTTGCCCATCCCCAAACGTCATAACTTTGCCCTTGCCGGGACTAAATTCTAGTAGCCACTTCTCAGACCAGGCCTATAACCTATTCAGATCAATTTGTAGTCTTTTCTGATCCTATCTCATTTGTTTACGTCATGTTGACCAAGTATACAAGAAAAAGTACTAGTCTTAGTACTGAGCCTCGTCACTAGCACCCAGTCTAACACCTCGGAAAATATCTCCTAGTTTTCTTCCTGATAAGTATTCCTTGATTCATTGTAGTGTTTTCTCTGTAATAGCTTTCGTCCCAATCTTTTGTGCGGTACTGTGTCAAACGCGTTGTTATAGTCCAAAAATATGCAATCAATCTCAATCCTTCCTCACTCCTTTAATCTTCTCGTATCACTCTAGTCGGTGAGACAGTTGGTTGTTATTTATTGACTCATTCCTTTCTAGGCGCTCCACCACTGTTCTGATCATCTCTAAAACCTTGCGTTTTATGCTTGTGAGTGACAGCCTGTAGTTTAACACTACCTGTCTATCTTCTTAAAATATTGGGACTAAATTTGCTGTCTTCTACACCTCTAGCAGCTGTTCTGTGTCGATTGATTTGTTGAAGATTGTTGCTAGTGGTACAGACAGTGTTTCCTGTCTCTCAGGACCCATGGAGAGAGGTTTTCTGGTATCACTGCCTTCAAGGTATGTAGCTCGCACAGTAGTTTCCTCACTTTTTCTCCCGTTGTATGTACTGTGTCCAGCAGATGCTGGTGCACTATACCACTATGGCTGTTTGGTATTATCCCTCTTTTCTCTGAAAATGCCTCTTTTTTTTTTTTTTTTTTTTAGCTATTCACAGACTTTCTGGTCTTTCCTTGTGAGCTCTCCTTCGTCAATCTTCAGACTAATCACCTGCTCTTATACTGTTGTCTTCCTCCTGATGTGGCTGTAGAGCAACTTTGGGTCTGATCTGGCCTTTGATGCTATATCATTCTCACATTGTCGTTGAACCTCTCTTCTTATCCAGGTAGTATACTTATTCATGGTTCTTCTACTCGCTTCCTTCTTATGCTGCGTTCTTTGTCTTCTATACTTGTTCCGTGGCATTTATAGATTTGGCCTTTTTGCACCTTTGAGTGAACCCTGGGTTCATTCTGTTCTTTGAGTGAACCCTGGGTTCCATCTATTCTTTGAGTGAACCCTGGGTTCACTCTGTTCTTTCCCTCGCTTCTTTTGCTCCTGGGAACGAATTTCTCCTCTACCTCCTGACACAGGAGGTACGTATTCCATCAACTCTTTAACTGATTTCCCTTCCAGTTCCCTTTCCAATGCACCTCATTCAAGAATTTCCTCATGCCTATGTCGTCTAATCTTTTGAAATTTGGCTTATCTCGTTCTTCCCGTACTCTCTCTCCGATCTTACTTCCAAAAGGTATTCGAAATTCAAGACCTTGTGGTCACTAGTACCAAGGAGCCTTCCATATTCAGTATCCCCCATGCCAGAATTGTTCATAGTGAATACAAGGTACAGTCTTGCTGGTTCATCCTCTTCTCTCTCTGGCTGTGTCCCTGACATGTTGGTGAAAGAAGATCACCATTGTTACTAACATCGTAGCTTTCCACGTTTTTAATCCCACGTTTGTGGCTCCAGATTCTTCCAGTCTATTTCCTCGTGGTTAAAGCCCCCTGTCCCCCCCCCCCTTTTTTTTTTTTTTTTTGTGTGTGTGTGTGTGTGTGAGAGAGAGAGAGAGAGAGAGAGAGAGAGAGAGAGAGAGAGAGAGAGAGAGAGAGAGAGAGAGAGAGAGAGTGAATGGACATTCAATAATTTTATTTCTTTGATATTTTTCGGAATATTCAAATTTAAATATACTTCATTTCTTCCACTTTTCAACTATTACTAACTGATGCCTATGTTCTGAAAGTTAACCTCGTGAGTTAATGTGTATGAAACGACGTAGACTAAAGCGAACAAGACCTGACTGAGCCGGTGTCCAATGTTCAGTGAATGCTGGACAAAATGAAATTACTACCCATTATCAGTGTCGTATTACAATAAACTTACGTCCTGTTCCCACTGTTTGCAGTCGTATTTTTATTTTTTTATGTCTAGACAAAAATGTGTAGTTACATATGCATATATATATACCTCCATCAATATTTTTGACGTAAATAAAAAGAGACACTTGTGCAACATTGGGGTACCTTTATTCTGGAAACGTTTCTCCTGGAGTTCACTGGTATCCTCCTCAGAAAGAATCATACGGCCTATATTTGTATCATCAGCAAATTTGTTCATGTCACTTGCAATTCCTTCATCAAGGTCATTTATGTAAATTATGAACAACAATGGGCCTAAAACTGATCCTTGTTGAACGCCACTAGTGACTAATCCCCATTCAGATTTGACCCCATTAATGGAAACTCTGCTTTCTATTGGTAAGCCATGCCTCTACCTTAAGAGTCTCTTGTGATGTATTCTATCGAAGGCTTTACTGAAATAATATTGCACAAGTATCTAATTTATCAACTTATCGATTTTCTAAACCATTTATTCAAAAACGTTTGATGTAATTACCATGATAAACATCATTATCATTAGCGTCATCATCATTTAGTAATACTACTACTACTTATTACGTACACAGGTGTAAATATGGCCTGCACACCTTGCCATAATACGATAACCACTTGGGAACCAGCAAAAGACACCAGAGAATCAATGATTTATATTTCCTTCACCAAAAATAAGCTGGTATTTACAACATATATAGCCTATATATAGTATTTACAGCTATGTACAGTGAGGCAAATGCAAGCATCTGCAACCAGCAGGGAAGGTAGGTCTGCCAAAGTTGTTTTAAGATTGTACCACATCGCTTCACAGCTTTGGCAGGCTTCCTTGTGATTTGCTTGTTGAACCAAGGTACTGGTATAACGACGGAGCTCTTTGGTCGTTATACCCTTAGTACCTGGTTCACTGATCGGGAGGCAGCCTATACGGATGTGTGGCATACGCCGAATAAAATATAGCATACTAATATCTTTATTTATACAAGTAGATGTACAAGGTATACATCAATGACTATATAGAAAGCCGCTTGTTATGCAGAGCATTTCGGTCAAATTAGGTCAATTTTGTCCCGGGATGCTATCCACAATAGTCGTTTAACACCCAGGTACCCATTTATACTGATGGGTGAGCACAGACAGCCAGTGTAAGGGAACACTCTCAATGTTTCAACCCTCGCCGGGAATCGAACCCGGACATTCACCGTGCGTATCAAGAACAATCGCCGTCAGGCCACCACTCTTAGCAAGCCACACCACCACTACTACTACTACTACTACTACTAACCACCACCACCACTACCACTTCCACTACAATCACCATCAATACAATTGTTGGTACCACTGTCAATCTTTGTTACTAATACTGATGCTACCCCAGTGGTAAGAGGCGCGACTCTTACCACTGGGGTCCGGGGTTCGAGACCCGGACGAACTAATACTACTACTCTTAATGCTACTACTATTATTAGTACTGCTGATTCTACTGAAACTGTTGTTACCTACTACTACTACTACTATTAATTATTTTGCTACTACTATTATTACCAATATTATTAGTATAAAAGTAACGCATCGTTTCACTTGTTTTGTGATACATTGGAGTGAACAATGTTAAGAAAATTAAACTCAAAAAACAATATTAAAAGCTACAACAAATAAAATGCCATCTCCATTTTCATAAAAACAATGGAATGACACATTTAATAATATTCAGAAGTATTTGCAACTCATTTGCCGAATGGAAATTGTTGTCAGGCAGTTGGTAATGAATGGGAAGTGACTGTACCTGTGATTTTTTTTTTTCATTTGCTAATGTCAGAGTTGGAGGGTTGTGCTTCCTGTCAGCTCTGAACAGTGTTAGTAGATGAATTTAGGAAAGTGGAGTGGTTTAGCAGCCCACTTGTGAATTACATATTCTGTGGTAATAGAAGCCTCAGTATATCAATTACTGGTTTAGGCTGTGTAGTCACAAATTTTGTTGGATGCTGAGCAATCACTGGAAAATGCTTTCTCTGCTCAACTTGAAACTTATAGTGTTGATTTTTTTTTCTCAGATGAAACAATGTTTTTTTGTTAGGTTGTGTAAGTTATCATGTGTCAAGTTTATTAATCAAATAAGTTTCTGTGAAATAATTGGAGATTGTCTTTTCTGATCAGAAATAAGTCACATTGTTTGACTATTTATCTAAGGTTAAATCAACTTAATGTTCTTTTATGTCCATAACATCTGTGTGTCCTCAAGACCATTGTTAAAAATTGGAATGTTATATACGCTAAGTTTACTTAAAACTTACTTTCTTAAAAACTGGTCAGTCTTATAGAAAAGACTGAATAAATTTTTTGCCTGTGTAGGCAAAAATCAATCCAGCTATAGTGCTAGTCACGGCATTATGCCGGGGTGCTCGCAGGAACGGGTATCATCTTGGGTTTGTTTCTATTAACTTCACATGGAAAAATTCTTCCAGATAATTTCACGTGAGTATGTCGTATACTTGGACCGCATACTCATTATTACTAAAAGAAGTTTTGACGTACCTATTCTCTAACGCAAACTCGCCCAAGAGGGACCACAATTTAACTCACATTCAAAAAGAAAACCAGTGGCACTATCACATTCCTTGACGTCTTACTCTGCAAACCTGTAAAGAAATTAGTTTCAGCGTCTCAATCTTCTAACCTTCCGAGCTCTTTTTTTTTTATCCCTACCCCTTCAGTGCTCTTCATTTCTACAGTACTGAATTCCTTGAATATTACACTGTCCATCAAGTAACCTTCCTCAAGCTTCACTGCCTTCGACTCTGCATCAGGGATCGCAAAAACGGCTCATTGTCTTCAACCCGCTTAGATCTGACGCCACCCAAAAAAAAATATACAGACCTCCGAAAAACTCGATTGCCAAACACGTCTGTAAAGATCTCGAACAGCAAACTCAGCATAGCTACCACTGATTTTACTATAATCAATATCAGACAAAAACGGCTGATAAAGTCTACGACGGTAAGACATCCAGAGAACTCCTGAAACCTTAAAAAAACAAAAGACCAGTGGAAAAGATAAGTTTATCAGCGCCTGCATAATACACCGTAGTTCCTACAACCACCTGATAAACTGGAATGTTGCACTACTGTCTGACATGGAAGATGTAACCGGAGAATAAATCTTTGAATCTGCGATCATCAATGTGTGCAACACCTACCAGAAGAAAACTACAGTTTACCTGAACATCTTGTCAGAAAACTTCAGGAACGTGTGGGAATCAGAGTGACCTAAAGTGCATTTCACTTATGTGTCCTCTTTCTCTTATAAGGTTTATTCCTTAACTTGATGACGCACACCATGTGGGCGAAACGTCGTCGGTAATAGATTCAATATAACATTGCTCAGTTTACTGTTTTCTCTATTCCTCTACATTTTTTTCCATGCTTTCCTGTTCTCGATTGCGCTTTCTAGCATTGATGGGCCAGTGACTGTTCTTGTATTTGTTATCAATCTCACTTCTTGATTTGAAATGACACTCTTTATGACCTCTTCTCATGTCAGTGTGAAACATTTCATCATCTTCTGTGCTGATCTGTTGTGCTCATGTCCCAGTGTGGTATTTAGAGCCTACCTCATTCCTTAATAGCTGCCTCATCCTCGTGTTGCCTCTGTCGCCTCATCCTTTAACTCACACTTCACTCGGAGCTTGAACATTAGAACCAGTGATCTCCGGCTTCTTATTGAGAGGTTCTTGTCGTCTGATGGACTCTGAGTGATTAGTTCCTGTCTGGTTCGTGTTTCTTTTCTCATTCTCGTTGACTTTCTAAAATTTTAGTAGAAAAAGTTCTGCATTACGCCATCCGTTAACATTGCTCTAAACATCTCTTCTCCACCATGTGGGTCACTATCAAACCTATTTCTCAGTGACTAAGATCTCCCATTAGCAGCAGCTCTTCTCTCTCTCAGTGACCAGAGCTTCTGCCTTTTATTAGTTTTGTTGCAGCCTTCTTGTTGCTGTTATATTTTTTTGTTTCCCACCATTGGCAGTGACTTGTATATTACGACTACGACCGTTAGGTTATTTTATGCCATAATCCACGATACATAATCCGTAGAAGCACTTTGGCACACGACACTTTTCTAAACTCTCTTGTTCCTGAGTTATTCTCACCGTGTTAAATTTTCGGAAGTCGGAACTAATTTTGCATGGGTCTTTTTTTACTTTCGTGGCCGTGTTACTATCCTCATATTCTGCCTTGACCTTCTGTTGTTCAGAGGGGGGTTGTATATTCCTGTTATTAGATTCTCCATATATTATAGTTCTTAACAATTCGCAAACGGGCGAAATTATTTACAAACATTATCTCTGTCCACAGTAGGATTCGAATTGCAAACTCGGCATTAGATGTGCACAAAGATGTACACAAAGCCAGACTCCAGACTTCTGAAGTCTGCCTGCTTGGATAAAGTACTGCGTACTCTGATGTAGAGTTTACAGGTTCGAATCCTGCTGTGGAGTGAGAGATAATGTTTGTATATTATAGTTACTGTTACATAGTAAGGAAGGTTACCCACATTCAGGTTTTCAACCCCTGAAGGAAAGTGCCTTCATGCCAGTGAGAGGCTCTTGATCCAAGCAAGTTGACTTATCCCTCCCTCCTTTGGATCGGATCGGATGTTGTCCCATTCCCCATGAGCTGAATGAATCATACGACTTCTGATTGCAGTTTAATAATAATGTTTTTCACTGATTCCACAGGTATCTCTGGGGAGGATGTCGGGAAGACCAGCGAGAAGAATGACAGGAGAGCCTAACGTGTGTGAAAAGGGAAAAGAGAGAGAATAATGGGGAGAGAGAGAGAGAGAGAAGAATGGGGGCCTCTTGTATTAACGAGAAAGGCTGGATGAGTATCTCAAGTTGGGGGGAACAGTGTTGGGTTGGGAGTGTTGGAGGGGTAGTGAGTAACAGATTGAGTGGGAATCGTTGAATGCTTGGGTGGGGTGCTAATACAACATGCACCCATGTTGGGTGCATGGAGAGGGGTAGCGTGGAAAATATGGGAGAGGGTACAAATGTTGGGAGAAAAATAGGGAAATAGTAAGGTGTGGGCTGACAGGAAGGGAAGGTTGCAACTGGTGAAGTTGAGAGGTACGACGTGGGAAGCAGCATGTGGTTGCTTCTGTTGGGTAAGGGAAGTGGTGTGTTGCAGATCTCTTCATTTGCTTTTCACATTGTTCTATTTCTGTGTGTTTGTGTGTGTGTGTGTGTGTGTGTGTGTGTGTGTGTGTGTGTGTACTTGCCATTGCGTGTTCGTGTGCGTGAGTCTGAAAGAATATTGCAGTCACAGATGACACAGTTACTGACATTCCCATCCAATACATGAGCTTGGGTCGC
This sequence comes from Cherax destructor, assembly GCA_009830355.1. NCBI lineage: Eukaryota > Metazoa > Arthropoda > Malacostraca > Decapoda > Parastacidae > Cherax > Cherax destructor. The sequence goes on along the minus strand of WNWK01002589.1, from coordinate 121,388 downwards.
CCCCGCCTCACGTCTCTTGTGTTGGCCACCTGCCGAATAGCCTCCCCGCCCCCCCTTCTCTTCAAAAAAAAAAAAATGCAGAGTCAGAATCTCAAGTCAATATTGTCAAAAACAAATACCATGAATAAAATTGGAAACATGGAAAGATGATTTCTGACTTATCGTGCGTCGAAAATTCGTGTATATATATATATATATATATATATATATATATATATATATATATATATATATATATATATATATATATATATATATATATATATATATATATATAATATGCGCGTATATTTTTGCAAATGCGTAATTGTGGTCAAGAAAATTCTCGTTACGGCAAGTCACGAACATATTTTCGAACAGAAGGTTGATTTTATTGTGTCAGGAGAAACCTGAGCAAATTTATCCAGGAGTAATATTCACAGATGCTCTATTTTGATTCTTTACGGCTCCCACCTCTTGTGGATAACTTGTAAATTTCCACTTTGTCGCTGTTTTTGAGTATCTTGTATGTTCTGGCCGTGTTTCCTCCAGCCCTCGGTTCCTCTAGCGCTGTGAAATTTAGATCTTTGAGTCTATCTAAATAGGTGATCTTTATTTTAGGTAAGAGTCTTGTGGCAAGCTGGTACATTTGTATTCAATACAATGTGCATGGAAAAGGTGAGGGTTCTGTGCTGGCGCTGCATATTCCATGATGGGTTTTACACATGATTCACAAATTAGCTAAGTCTTCCTTGTGGAGGAGGCTTCTGAAGGATAATAAATTCTCACATTTTCAAACTTCGTAAATGTCCCCGAAGTTTTACTCAGTTTAAGTGTCTCAAGTGACATCCCATCTTTGTCCCCCCTCTCACCTCAGTGTTTTTTTTTTCTCTCTTGAGTTTATATGCTGCTTCCCTATCAGACGATAAGACACATCCGGCCCTCTCATTGCTCCTCCCGCACTCTTTAATTGAGTTTGTTACCTCGTAGCGAATTTCTGTACGTTATCTTGATTCATTCATCTGCTTGTTTAGAAGTTGGTTTCTAGTATGTGTTGCTCACTATGACGGTATTGCATATTTCATGTAAAGTCGTCAATTATTCGTTAAAGTTCGTCAAAGCAAAGCCGTTCTCAGCCTTTGTTATATTCACAAATACCCCATTCGTTATTCTTTGGATTTACATTCCTGACGATAAGCATGGTAATATGCTTATCTCGAGGTCATTATTTGAAGCCTTTTTTCTGTCTCCTGCACTTGTTGGGTTATACTTCCAAGAGCTGCTTGTCTGACCATCCTTGTAGTCTGTCCAGGACGTTTTTGCAGTCTTTAAATGTTTTCTTCAGTTTTCATTAGTGTTTCATGATTTACGAACACTGAAATACTACAGGGTTTTGATCTGGTTCGGCATATTGTTTACTTTTTTTGAGAAAGAGTAGTGATCCTAGCGCACCTACTTCACACCTGCTTATCCGATACATCCTTTCTCCAAGGTCATTTATGATACATTTTATTGTTTTTACGTGTGTGTGTTTTAGATAGGAGAAAGATTTCTTATGTTCGTGTAAAATTTCGTATTTACAGAAGCACAGTTATATTCGGAACTTTCCATTCTAGTGTTAAGCCTTGTTTTTACATTTTAGGTTCCTCGTGGATGTAGCACATCCTTTCCCACGCATTTTATAATTCTTTGAAAACAATATTTACAGTGTTTTTTCGACAATTTTTTTTTTTTTAAATTTGCAGTTTTCACATTTTGTTTCTACATGTTGGTAATGATCATTTTTCTTCCTTCACTATACTGTAGTTAGTTAAAGAGATGTCAGCTCACCGAAGTCCCCTATATTCTATAATGAGTTTGTAATATTAATTTTGAAGTCAGTGTAGCACACAGTGTCAATTTCACTGTTGTGTACGGTTCAGGCTGATACTAAACAGTTTTAAATGTTATTTCTTCGTCACTTGCTTTTATAATGTGAAATTCTTCGTTCTTTCTAAAGCTATACAAAAATTATTATAGTCCCCTTGTCATAGGAATAAATTTTCAAGACCTAATTTCCGGGGTTGGAGCAAGCACGTCCTTTCCTGCCTTGACGTGGTTGTGACAGAGCGAGACCCGCTGGAGTAAGCACCTCCTTCACCTTGACGTGTCCTCTCAGAGCAAGACGTGTCCTCTCAGAGCAAGACGTGTCCCCTCAGAAATTTACAATGATGTCGAGTTTACATGCTAGAAGTCATTATCTTACGTCTGTTAGTTTTGAAGAGTGGTCTTATCTAAGGTACATTACCACCCCCGTCCCCCAGGATGCAACCCATAACAGTTAATTAACACCCAGGTGCCTATTTACTGTTAGATAAACAGGGGCTACAGTAATACGACGACTTTATCACAGAGACTCGCCTGAGATTCAGCACGAATCCTTAAGATTTGAGCCGAAGGTGCTGCCACTGGCCTACGACCACTGACTTAACAGCCTAAACAACAGTGGTAGAGCGCTGGACCTGCTTCCTGTCAGGACCACAGTTCAAGTCTCCATTAATTCTTGTTTATATTCCTTGACGGGAACTGTGCTATTATCTTATTCTGTATAATAGTTTCACAGTGGAAATAAAAACTATGTTTGAATGCAATATTCCGTCACATAGGATGGGATTCGCACATTATGTTGGAATCTTTCAACCTGAGCTGTAAGACTTATGTACAGCAATGAGGATGAACTAAAGTAATCGATAACGAAGATGGTATTTGGGGTCAGCGAGAAAAATAGTACTCGTGCCCAGTAGACTTGTAGTGTCAAACAGTCAACACTGATCATCATTTTCAACTCTGTGATGGATCACATAAACAGTAGTATCATCTACTAATTCAGATAATTCCTAAACCTTCACGATTTGTTGATCCTAATCAAACCTGTGAACTAGGAAGAAAGGCTTTCAAATGACCTGGTGTAGGTAGCAGCTCTTACCTTGTTAATTAAGTTAGGAATTCTCACCCTAACCTTTTAAAACCCGGTGTAAAAAAAAAAAACTAGCAAAGCACACTTATGGAACCGAATAATGACTGGAGGCTCTATAGAAAAGACTGACACATTAGATTATGGCAAAATGAATAACTGTGAAATCCTTACTGGTAACCAAATGTAAATAAAGTCAAAAGAATAGTGAAAACAAAATAAGAGTCCAATATGAATGCTGTATCTTAAGTCTCCAGAAGTGTAGTGGAGGGTGAAGGGAGAACTAAGAGAAGGCAAAGTTATAAAGTAACAAAACACACAGAGGTAAACAAAGAAATACCTCCTGGTCAGCAGGTGAGTTAGAGCCTTAGTTCACTAGTGGTTCTCATGAACTCTCTCAAAAAAAGTATAGAGGAAAATAAGGACGATAACTGCATACATTCATCCTAATATAAATATTAATACTCTAAATACGGGATTTAATCCCCCTCATAAATAACAATGTATATTTAGCCTCTCTCAGAATTACAGACTAATAGATGAGAAAAGCAAGGTAAACACGTCTGTTGTGAATAAAATATGGAGATTCTAAAATTTATTTTGCTTAATAATACACACTGGGTAAGTGCTCCACAAAATATGTAACAATCTCAGTATTACACGAGGGGAAAAAAATAACGCAAGTGATACATTTCCTGGTGAAGAATTTTAAGCCTCAACTGTTTGTTTACCTTTCATGCCTGACCAGTCTTATGGTTATTAAAATTTATGTACAGAATTTATAATCTGGTTGTGATGGACAGGTAGACTACCGAGTGGTGGAATACATGTACACACACACACACACACACACACACACACACACACACACACACACGAAAACACAAAGGTACCAAAGAAAGGGGATAAAAAAGCACTGGAACAAGAGAAGGGAGGTTTTAGGTGCTGGAATAAAGGAAGGAGGGCTGGACGTGCTGGAGCAATGGAGGTAAGGTTTGAGGTATTGGAACAATGGAGGGAGACAATGTCACATTACAACGCTGTCACCAGTGTAACACTGCCCACCATTTCCAACAGAGTAACATGCCACCACTGCCACAAATATAACAGTGTAGCGAGACTAAAAAAAATTGCTAAAGAAGGATTTGCATATCAGATGTAAGAGTCAAAGATATAGAATAATGTATATAATAAAAAAAAACGTACAATGAAAAATTACAGGTAAACAATAAGGATAAAGCTGCCACCGACTTCACTACCTAAGGAGACATAAATACTCAACAGCAGAAGCTCCACTAACATGAAGTTCATGAGTAACCAGACAGAAAACTTCTGAATGAATTCTAGGTAACGGAGGATAAGGCTTAGTCTGGCTGTCTCTTAGGTTAGCTGGAGCCTTTGACGTATGAGCAGCAGGCAACATGCGTGGCTTCTTTCCCGCGGCAACTGAAACTGGTCATGTCAGTTCATCCCGGTAATCAGAGAGGTGACATTCTGAGGTGCACGCAAGTTCTCTGGATTAGTAATTCAGTAATGATGCCCATTTGCACATTTACCCTAATTATTAGGCTAACACTGAACACAGAAAATAATATACGTGATATATGGACATGCAATAAATACAGTGACATGAAGGGAGTCTAGTAATGCATAACAAAGATTAAATATTCCTCCAACTATATTCCCCCAGATGCAACCAAATACAACATAGGTAGTTTCAGTTTCCTATGCATAATGAAGTATGGAATTCAAACACCGTAGAATAGGTCCCATAAATGCAATAAGTTACACTTTAGAAAATGGTTAATTCTAGGAAATACACAAAGGTACATAATGGTAATCAAAACGTTATTATATGAGTGAACTCAAAGAACCAGCGTCTTGGCACATTGCTGGCGTAATAAGGGAGTAATAGCCATAACCTCTCCTTGCACTGAATGCGTGGTTCCTATCCTGGCTAAGCCTGATCTGGTCCTAAGGAGGGTCTTGCTGGAACTCATCTCGAAATTTGGTCATTATCAGGCCTTGAAGGTCTTGATTTGAATTATCATTAACGGTACTATATTACTACGACTGACTTTCAACCTCGAAATTCATAGATTGGCTTTTGGGTTTCCTATATGGTTCACAAAAATACCCATTTGACTCAGAACATTGCCCGTATACCTCATACTGACTCCAAACCTTGCCATTATATCTCATATTGACTCCTAACCTTGCTCTTATACCTCATACTGACTCTCGACCTTGCCCCTTATATCTCGTATTGACTCCTAACCTTTCCCTTATATCTCATACTGACTCCCAACCTTGCTCTTATACCTCACATTGACTCCTTGCCCGGAGTCAATATTTGGACTCCGGGCACAATTGCCTCCCAATCGTGCCCGTATGGCTAATGTTTTCTGCCAACCTATGAAGATAATCCCTCAGCTCGAGAGAAGACATGGTAGTACAAGGTAATGCAGAAAGCAGAGCACTTGAAAGCCCTTACCGAGGCTATCTGTTGAGAAGAACTATCTCCTATATCGACTGAAAACCATCGTGTTTTATCTAGGTGTATAGATCAGGAATAGAAAAAAAACAGAATCAATGCGCACAACACACGGAATATGGCAAATGGAAAGTAGGATAAGAACAAGAACAATAAATGAATAGAAAGAGTATTCTCACGACAAGATAACAACAGAAAATAAAAGAAATATATGTATGGTTACATTAACATAAATAACTGAGAAGAAGAGTTACGTAGAATAGATAAAATAAGGAAAATGAATTGAAATCAAATCACAAATAAAGGACAAAACTGAAATGGAAATATACTACGTAGCATAGGTTACTAACAGAGAGTCGGAGAAAAGCATGAATGACAACAAGAACCAAAGAAGAAAAATGAATGGGACAAAAGGAATATCAATAGGCGAAAACATGCATGGCAGAAATCACAAGATAACTAAACAAAGAAAAACATGTGTGTGATACAAGAATAGGAAGAGTAAGAATAAAAATGAGAATGCATTGTCGATCCCGTTTAAATATTGCAAAACATACTACCTATTTTGGTGTTCACGAGGAACCTAAGTCTCAAACTAAACACCTGGGGAAACAACCGGGAAAAACACATGGGTGAAACACCTGGGAAAACACCTGGGGAAACACCTGGGGAAACACCTGGGGAAACACCTAGGAAAACACCTAGGAAAACACCTGGGGAAACACCTGGGGAAAGAACTAGGAAAACACCTGGGGTAACACCTGGGAAAACACCTGGGGTAACACCTGGAAAACACCTGGGAAATACGTAGTGGAAAACCTAGTCTAACCTAACCAGTATTCTAACCTTTATTGAAAAAAAACAACAGAACGTCATAGAATTTTACGTCAATCGACTCCTAGGCACAAAATCCTGCCACGAATTTTACCTGGGACAGACTAGGCACTACTAAATTACAATGAAGCTCACTAGCAGCCAAAGGGCACCGTAAAATAAAATAAAAAAAATATTGGGAGCACTCGAAACACGTCCTTCTCAAAAAGTCGGCTGAAATGCGACGCTCCTCTTAGTGTGTCTAGTCTCGTCTGGGTCTCCTACACGATAAAAGTCTTTTAATTAAATCATTATCCAGGTTAACCTAAGCACATGAAGGTAATAGAAATATCCCGAATAAAATATTTCCCCATGATTGTAATCCACTAAATTTTATAACCTCGCAATTGTAATACTGACAACTGGTTTTAATTATAGTGTGAATCGGCTGATTATTTCCCATATATATAGCCATATATATGGCTATATATTTGGATATGTGGATACATAAGGCGTATCCACCTCTGATTATACGCAAAGACATAAATAGTGGTTATAGTAGTAAGAGTCAAGATGGTGACACCATCCATCACTGGGGTAGAACACGGCAAATTATAGCAACTATTTCTCAAGAGGCGCACCATAAGACACATATCCCCATCATTACATGATTACCCAAACAATGCAGCAATTACCGAGAAGAGTGCAAACCTTAATAAGATGTTTGTTGACATAGAAATCACACAGTTTCTGGGTCGACTAACGGGTAATACACATGGCGACCCCAGTATAAGTAACTACGCGTGTTTACATCTATACCCAACGTGTACAACACTTCCCTCTCAGTTTCTGGCTACAGGTACTCTACACAACTTAATCAAGATTAAAACATACAAAAAAATAAACTCACGCTGACAACGCTATTGGCTTAGAGAAATGATGATAATTCACTGCTGACACAGATGGATACAAGACATGAAACTCTACACCGATGTATCACACTGTGTACTGTGTTCATTAAGAAAGGGATAGATAATCTGACGTGCTACAGTGAGGAAGTACTGGAACAAGCGGGATGAATAGATATAGTTACAAATGGGAAAGTTAATAGAACAAAGGGGGTGTGAAGAGGTTGTAGAACAATTGCGTAAGTACTGGAACAAAGGGGTGAGAAGGTACTGGAACGCAGAAGTGTGAGGAAATACTTTGACAAAGTTGGTGAGAAAATACTGCAACAAAGAAGTCGGGAGGTAGTGGAACAAGGGGAGTGTGGAGGTAGTGGAACAAGAGGAGTGTGGAGGTAGTGGAACAAGAGGAGTGTGGAGGTAGTGGAACAAGGGAGTGTGGAGGTAGTGGAACAAGGGGAGTGTGGAGGTAGTGGAACAAGAGGAGTGTGGAGGTAGTGGAACAAGGGGAGTGTGGAGGTAGTGGAACAAGGGAGTGTGGAGGTAGTGGAACAAGGGAGTGTGGAGGTAGTGGAACAAGGGAGTGTGGAGGTAGTGGAACAAGGGAGTGTGGAGGTAGTGGAACAAGAGGAGTGTGGAGGTAGTGGAACAAGGGAGTGTGGAGGTAGTGGAACAAGGGGAGTGTGGAGGTAGTGGAACAAGGGAGTGTGGAGTAGTGGAACAAGGGGAGTGTGGAGGTAGTGGAACAAGGGGAGTGTGGAGGTAGTGGAACAAGGGAGTGTGGAGGTAGTGGAACAAGGGGAGTGTGGAGGTAGTGGAACAAGGGAGTGTGGAGGTAGTGGAACAAGGGGAGTGTGGAGGTAGTGGAACAAGGGGTGTGGAGGTAGTGGAACAAGGGAGTGTGGAGGTAGTGGAACAAGGGGAGTGTGGAGGTAGTGGAACAAGGGGAGTGTGGAGGTAGTGGAACAAGAGGAGTGTGGAGGTAGTGGAACAAGGGGAGTGTGGAGGTAGTGGAACAAGGGGAGTGTGGAGGTAGTGGAACAAGGGGAGTGTGGAGGTAGTGGAACAAGAGGAGTGTGGAGGTAGTGGAACAAGAGGAGTGTGGAGGTAGTGGAACAAGAGGAGTGTGGAGGTAGTGGAACAAGAGGAGTGTGGAGGTAGTGGAACAAGAGGAGTGTGGAGGTAGTGGAACAAGGGGAGTGTGGAGGTAGTGGAACAAGGGAGGTGGAGGTAGTGGAACAAGGGAGTGTGAGAGTAGTGGAACAAGGGGAGTGTGGAGGTAGTGGAACAAGGGAGTGTTGGAGTGTAGTGGAACAAGGGAGGTGGAGGTAGTGGAACAAGGGAGTGTGGAGTAGTGGAACAAGGGGAGTGTGGAGGTAGTGGAACAAGGGAGTGTGGAGGTAGTGGAACAAGGGGAGTGTGGAGGTAGTGGAACAAGGGGAGTGTGGAGGTAGTGGAACAAGGGGAGTGTGGAGGTAGTGGAACAAGGGGAGTGTGGAGGTAGTGGAACAAGGGGAGTGTGGAGGTAGTGGAACAAGGGGAGTGTGGAGGTACTGGAGCATATGTAGGTTAGGAGGAACTGAAACAAAGAGGGGTGAAGAGTTGCTGGAACACTGGGGGGGTTGGGGGTAGTGCTGGAACAAAAGGGGCTTGGTTAACGGGTGCATAAGGCGATATTAACGACCGGTTGGCTAAGGGAATCACGTCGTCCAGTGGTAGGATAGGTGATAATACAATGGATAATATGAGTAATAATATCATGGATAGTAATTGGCAGTTTGGATAACTAATAATATAGTGGATGAGTAGTCATTTGGTGGATAATAAATGGTAATATCATGGATAATCGGTAAAGTCGTCAATAATAACTTTCAATATAGAACGACTGCTGATGTTTACTAAGGGAAACAGACACAGGACCTTTTCTCAAGAATATACGCTTGGTCTACTTCCAGCCCCATTCCCTAGCCCCTCCTCCTCCTCCTCTTACTCCTCATGCTGATTCTTCCCACTACCCCTAATCCACTTCCCCATCCCACCCTCTCCCCCATTACTGTTCCCCATTCCCCTTCTCCTGACCAATGCGACGATATTCAGAGCTGCTGGAATACGGCTTGACCTTCCCTCCCGTCACGACTCGAATATTCAATATGGTAAAAGGCCATTTTCTGGGCTGCAACACGCGCCTCGCTTATACTGATCCATCCCGGGACTCAAGGAGGTAGAATTTCACGCCGCACTGGCGCACCAACAATTGCCAATTCAGAGAGCATTGCTATGAGGGGGAGAGTCGCCTTGGGTTTAGGCTGATCCTTCTGCAGTCTGGCATCCAGGCAGACTACTCTCAAGTCAGCTGAATGTCGCCTGGATTCTCTCAGTTTGGAGATCGCGACTTGGATCTATGTCAGTAGTTATCCTACGCCCTCCCATAAACTGTTACTGTCCATTTAGCCTAGAATGGCCTCTCTTCTCCTCGCGTCGTTGGAGATTTCGCAACGACTGTGAATAGTTAAACTTGCTGCATTGGACAACGTTGTATGTGTGCTGTTATGTCGTCCCGTTCCATGATTCCTGTTGTGATCTTTCCTTTATCCCGTTGTGTAGTTCCCGTCTTCCTTCGTTATGCAGCTTCCTTTCACCCCTCTCCTCCCCATCGTTGTGTAGTTTCTTCTAACCCTGTCTTATAGTTACCTCTTCTATCTCTCGTTGTATAGTATTTCCTACCCATGTTTTGCAGATTCCTTCTACCCTCGCTGTGTAGTCTTACCCCTGTTGTGTCCCCAATACCCTAGTACCATTGTCTCATTTTACCCTACCCCCTTGTATCCTTCCTTTACCCTAACCTCCCCTCCTGTTTATCCTTCCCTTACCCTTCCTCCCTCAACCCCCGTTGTATCTTTCCTTTAATAAACTCACGTTGTTTCCTTCTCATCGCTGCAGTGTATCACTGTAACAGTTCAATAACTTGTTCAAAGACGATACACCAAACCGTGTTCACCATGTATCGTGATGCTGAGACTAACAGAAGCTTCGAAAACGGTCTAATTTGATGATTGCGCTGCCAAGTCAGGAAAATTTCCTGACGAAGGTGTCACTTTTGGCATTAAAGCTAGTATATTTTGTAACATTATTGTCTCTTCTGTCACATATGATGAGACCTCAGACAGCTGGAGTGTGAGGTACAGCTGAGAGAACACTAAAGAAGCTTTACGTTATGCTATATTTTTTTTTTATAAAGCTTATATATGACATGGCCATACACTCCCGCCATCTTGTGTATAATGTCATGCTCTTTTACGAAAGCTTGGTATTTGTTAGTCCAGTGTTTAAAACAGTAGCACACAGGGAAAAAATACCATTTAATCAGCATATTTGTAAACCGTGATAGAAGATCGCAGGGTAAAAATTACCATTTAATCAGCATACCTGTAGAGTGTGATAGAAGACAGCAGGGGAATGACGATGTAGCCGCCAAATTCACACGGGCAGTAATTGGAGGAATGTGTTCAGGACAACGTTCCACCAGCACAGTAGGATTTTTTTTCGAGTTTGATCTGTAGATTACCTGAAGATAATCCTGGGGATTTTCGTACCTCCCTCGGTGCCTGGTTTCAGACCAGATCTTCCTGTTGATGGCTGGATAAGTCAGGCTGTTGGTGCTTGCTCAATGCAGTCCGACAAAAGCTCCACAGCCGGACTCCACGAAATTGCTTTGGGAAACCTACCTAGTACCTACCTGGAGTCTACCTGGAGTCTACCTGGAGTCTACCTGGAGGGTATTCCGGGGATCAACGCCCCCGCAGCCCGGTCCAACACCAGGCCTCCCGGTGGATCAGGGCCTGATCAACTAGGCTGTTACTGTTGGCCGCACGTGTCAGTAGTGTTACTGTGTACTTGTGTAGTATACTTAGTTAAATCCAGTTACTTTATAGAGATGCTCCTTGGCTAACTATGACGTCACGAGTCCTGCTCATTTGAACCGCCTGCCACAGGCCCCTGGCTCAGTTTCCGTTAGGCCTAGACTGGACATAGGCAAGGCTCTCGGTCTCCCCTCAACTCACATTAATTATACTCCTCCAGACATCCAACGAGTGTATTTCTTATTCCAAATTTCCCTCCGAAACCCCCACTACACACGTAGTCTAACGTACGAACCCCAGCCCGGCTGATCCGGCACTGACATTAGGTATCTGTCCAGCTCCCTCTTGAAGACAACCAGGGGTCTATTGGTAATTCCCTTTATGGCTGGTGGGAGGCTGTTGAACAGTCTTGGGCACTGGACACTTACGGTGTTTTCTCTTAGTGTACTAATGGTGCTCCTACTTTTCATTGGGCGTATGTTGCATCGCCTGCCAAGTCTTTTGCTTTCGTGTAGAGTGATTTCTGTGTGCAGATTAGGGACCAGTCCCTCTAGGATTTTCCAGGTGTAGATTATGATGTATCTCTCTTGCATGCGCTCCATTGAGTACAAGTCAAGTGCTTCCAAGCGTAGTTTAGGTGTCTGATGAAACTGATATGTGCAGTAAAGGTTCTCTATACATTCTCTAGATCTGCGATTTCACCTGCCTTGAATGGAACTGCTAGTGTACAGCAGTATTCCAGCCAACAGAGAACAAGTGATTTAAAAAGGATCATCACTGGCTTGGCATCTCTTGTCTTGAAAATTCTCATTATCCATCATTTTCCTTGCAGATGTGATAGTGGCACTGATCCTCAGACATTACCACTCCCAGGTCCTTCACATTACTTTTCCGCTCCATTGTGTGATTAGAGTTTGTAGTATACTAAGTCCTAGCTATTATTTCCTCCAGTTTTCCATAAAGGAGTAGTTGGAATTTGTCTTCAATGAACATCATATTGTTCTCTGTTGCCCATTGGAAAACTTGGTTTATATCTTCTTGGAGATTTGCCGTGTCCGCAATGGCTGACACTCATGCAGATCCTGAATCGTCTGCAAAGGATGATACGGTGCTATGGTTTACATCTCTATGTCTGATATGAGGATGAGAAACAGGATAGGGGCGAGTACTGTGCCTTGTGGAACAGAGCACTTCATTATGGCAGCTTCCGATTTAATTCTGTTTACCACTACTCTTTGTGTTAGATTGGTTAGAAAGTTGATGATACATGTGCCCACTTTGCCAGTTATTCCTTTAGCACACATTTTGTGTGCTATTACACCATGATCACACTTGTCAAAGGCTTTTTCAAAATCTGTGTATACTACATCTGTATTCTGTTTGTTTTCCAGTGCATCTAAGACCATATCATAGTGGCCCAGTAGTTGCGAGAGGCAGGAACGACCTGCTCTGAAACCAAGTTGCCCTGAATTGTGCAATTCTTGGGAATCCAAGTGGTTTTCAATCGTGCTTCTTAGAACTCTTTCAAATATTTTTATGATGTGGGACGTCAGAGCTATTGGTCTAAAGTCTTAGCTATTGCTTTGCTGCCACCTTTATGAACTGTGGCTATATCCGTTGTTTTTAGTGATTGTGGAATCTCACCTATGTCTATGCTCTTTTTCCATAGCATACTTAGAGCCCGCGAGAAGAGTTTCTTGCAGTTCTTAATGAACACAAAGTTCCACGAGAAATCTGGCATACATTGGCAGGGTTATGAGGCTCATTCATGAAAAAATTATTTTGATTGTCTATCTTTAGACTGATTAGTGGCTCGCTAAACACAGAGTCGTATTGAGATTTCAGTATCTAACTCATTTCTTTCTTGTCATCTGTGTAAGATCCATCCTGTCTGAGCAGGGGCCCTATTCTAGATGTGGGTTTTGCATTGTTTTTGTCATATGAAAAGAAATATTTCGAATTTCTTTCAATTTCACTAATCGCTTTTAGCTCCTCTTGTCTCTCCTGGATCCTATATGAGTCCTTTAACTTAAGCTCAGTATTTTCCACTTCCCTGGTTAGCTCTTTTTTCTGTTTCAGATAATCTGGCATTATTGAGGAGCTCGGTGATTCTTCGCCTTCTCCTGTAGAGAAAGAGACTATCTCTTTCCAGTTTACTTCTCTTCTTGTTTCTCAGGGGAATATGCCTTAAACATACTTCTACCAGGAAGCTGATCTTTTCAAAGTACTGGTTAGGGTCCATGTTATTTAAGATATCTTCCCAACAAGTTTCCTTTAGGACATATTTTACCTGGTCCCAGTTGATGTTCTTGTTGTTGAAGTTGAATTTACTGAAGGTACCCTCATAGCTGCATGCATTTTGCGGATCAGGACCCCCTGTGCATGTAAGTCTGGACTTCGATTAAATTATGATCAGAATTAGTTGTTTTTTATATTATGTTTCTTACCAGGTCCTCTATTATTTGTAAAAATAAAGTCAAGTGTGTTATCCAGTCTTGTTGGCTCCACTGTCTGCTGACTTAGGGTGTGTTTATTGCAGAAATTCAGCAGCTCATGTGTGTGTGACTTTTGATCTGAGCTGCCTCCAGGGATTATTTCTGCTACAACATTATTTGCTACATTCTTCAATTTTGTATGTCTTAGATTGAAGTCACCAAGCAGCAAGATATTTGGGGATGGGGATGGAAGGTTTTCCAGACAGGAGTCAATTTTTACTAGCTGTTCCTTGAACTGTTGGGAAGTTGCATATTTCATTGTCAAAGTAATCTTTTGCGTGGGTCTCTGTGAAGGCTGCATGTATTGCATTTGACTTCCTTAGAAGTCCACCGATGAAAGATATTTTGTTGTTGGTAGATGGCTTAAGGCCCTGTATATTAGCAAAAATAAATGAGGTCGTGTTGCGTGTTTGTTGGGGAGATTTTGTTGTTGGCATCAGTAGTTGTGATTCTGGAGGGGCCACTGGCTGTGTCTTCAGTCCAACAAGGCTCCAAGGTGGTGAACTATTTTGGTTATTTCTTTCCATTTTCTTAATGCCACTTAAAAATCACTTGGAGTGGAGTTGTCTAACTACTATAACTACTATGATTTGTTTTACGGGGGTGTATCTCCTGGTCCCTTTTAAGTGGTATGCGGAGCAGTTGGTGTTGTAACATTTTTTTAAGGACTGAAGAGTGGCACATCTCAGTGTGGAAAAATTTGATAGATTCCTTTTTGAAGTCAAGAGTGTAGTGATAATTCTTCCTATTTTTTTTTTTTTGTGGGACATTGAAAAGTCTGACTCTATGATTTTAAGTAATTTTTTAAGTCTTTATTGCATCTCTGCTTTTCACTGAGGGTATTTTGCACAGTCTGTCGTGCCTTCTGCTTTCCTAAGCACAATTTGAGGAATGTTAATCGTTCCCAAGAATTTAGGTGTTTGAATTTATTCGCACAGTGAAATTTCTCTGCCCAGTCTGCAGAACCGCAGCTTCGGCTGCTTCATTGGAGGTGCCAATGTATAGCGATATACCAGTCTAGAGAGTGAAAATGTTTTGAATAGTATCGTCATTGGCTTGGCATCTCTACCTTTGAAGTCCTTTGTTTTCCATTCAATAGAGACTAAAATACTGTATTCCTTGAATAAATAAAAAAATCTTCCGATAGCTTCAGACAGCGTCCTTCATATTCTTCTTCCATTGATGAGTAACTGAAACTCATCCTCTTTGAACCTTTCTTTTTTCTGAAGCCAACTGGAAAACTTGTTTACAAGGATATAAAGTGTAATAATATTGGTAGAATTACCGACAATATGTTAAGTAAAGGACACAAATGCAACTAATGTGACATTTATTGTGGCAACGTTTCGCTCTCAGGAGCTTCTCAAGCCGTTACAAGCGTTACATGGACACAGTGGGCTATTATATCTCTCAAAGTGAGGTGAAATACTAGTGGTGGTCGAGGTAGTAGTGATAGTAGTAGTAGTAGTAGTAGTAGTAATACAATAAGGTAGAACAATCAATATGCACATGAGTAAAAGGTGATAAACAAATACTTGGGTAGTATAACAATAGGTTAGACAACTATTTTTGCTGGAGGTTGATTTATCACCTTTTACTCATGTGCATATTGATTGTTCTACTATTATTACTACTACTACTACTACTACTACTTATCACTACTACCTCGACCACCACTAGTATTTCACCTCACTTTGAGAGTATTAATGCCCACTGTGTCCATGTAACGCTGTAACGGCTTGAGAAAGCTCCTGGAGAGAAACGTTGCCCAATAAATGTCACATTAGCATTTGTGTCCTTTTACTTAACAAGGATATAAAGGTTTGCACAGCCCTCGATGAATGCTACTCCCATACAAATTACATTATGCCCTGCAAATCATGCTGCGGTGTTCACAGAATGCTGACATGAGCAGCTGCTCTGTAACACCAACACTTAATCCCACCCTGAACTGCGTTCATTAATCGTGTTCGCTCTAATTGCATTTTTTTTACAATTAAAGTCAACGCAAGGCATAGAGAAATAAAGAAATAATGTCTCTAAGCTGAGAAAAAGTTCAGCGTTGCTGCACTGATAACATTCATTTTTAGTACAGAGGTAATCTGTATAATATTAGTATATCCTCAGAGAATATTAATAAATAATATCACTAATGATTTATAAATGAAGGATAATACAAGGTTGACGTTGTTACTGAGGACGCCTGCGTGAGTGACCACGGCAAAGTGTGTCATTTAGCTCCGTGATATTTTATCTTTGACGACTTATAATTCCGCTATTTATGAAGCTAACTACATGATATTAGCATATCAGTTACATTACACATCAGATTTAAGCAGTATTTATTGACGTAAAGAAAAGACATGTTCTGCACAACAGACTTTCACTGGGACAACGTTTCGTTATGTGTAAAGATTGTTTCAGGTCAAGACTAATCTCATCACAAAGAGAAACTTAGTCCCAATTAAAGCTACTTCCGTGGTATATCTTTCCTTCACTATTACCAGCTATACGTTATTTGCATCCTGAATTTATTTATTATATCTCATAAAAAATCAATCTGAATTCTGAGTCTTTGTTCACGTTTTTTTTCTTCACTAAGCAGTTTTTCATAATATTTCTTTCACGCATCGCATTACAACACAGAACTCTGGAATTTACAGTAGGGTGCATACTGACATATGAATTTGATTACAAACCATTGCATGCATTATTTTACTCATTATTTTCCATGAAGTATATTTCCACGTGCTTTAGATTATAATTATTTTTTTTGTACAGACGATCTCTCTGATATCGGTGTGGCAATTATATATATATATATATATATATATATATATATATATATATATATATATATATATATATATATATATATATATATATATATTATATATATATATATATATATATATATATATATATATATATATATATATATATATATATATATATATATATATATATATATATTATATATATATATATATTATATATATATATATATATATATATATATATATATATATATATATATATATATATATATATATATATATATATATATATATATATTATATATATATATATATATATATATATATATATATATATATATATATATATATATATATATATATATATATATATATATATATTATATATATATATATATATATATATATATATATATATATATATATATATATATATATATATATATATTATATATATATATATATATATATATATATATATATATATATATATATATATATATATATATATATATATATATATAATTATATAATTATATATATATATATATATATATATATAATATATATAATTATATAATTATATATATATATATATATATATATATATATATATTATATAATTATATATATATATATATATATATATTATATATATATATATATATATATATATATATATATATATATATCGAACCCATGTCGTTTTGGCCTTGCCTCGTGGTGAGCGAAAATCACATGACTCTCTAACCCACTGGACCACACAATCCTACAAGAATCAAGCACCAGGGGAGCTAAGTGTTTTACCTTGATCTGAGGACATATGGTGGTGTGGGTGCCTCTGGGTTCCAACATGGCTAATCGCAGTGTTGTTATTGATTCAATACCACTCGTTCGTGGTTACAATAATATAAATACTGCTTGTGGAGACTAGAACACCAAACGGGCATTAGAATGAAATTAGCTCAGAGGCACCCACACCACCGTATGTCCTCGGATCAAGGTAAAACACCTAGCTCTGCTGGATGCTTGATTCTTGTAGTATATATTTATATATTGTGTGTGTGTGTGTGTGTGTACTCACCTATTTGTAGTTGCAGGGGTCGATTCACAGCTCCTGGCCCCGCCTCTTCACTGATCGCTACTAGGTCCTCTCTCTCCCTGCTCCATGAGCTTTATCAAACTTCGTCTTAAAACTATGTATTGTTCCTGCCTCCACTGCGTCACTTTCTAGGCTATTCCACTTCATGACAACTCTATGACTGAAGAAATACTTCCTAAATTTCCTTTGACTCATAGGAGTCTTCAACTTCCAATTGTGACCCCTTGTTGCTGTGTCCCATCTCTTGAACATCCTGTCTCTGTCCACCATCTCAATTCCTCTCAGTATTTTATATGTCGTTATCATATCTCCCCTATCACTCCTGTTCTCTAGTGTCGTCAGGTCGATTTCCCTTAACCTCTCCACGTAGGACGTACCCCTTAGCTCCGGGATTAGTCTTGTTGCAAACCTTTGCACTTTCTCTAATTTCCGTACATGCTTGGCTAGGTGTGGATTCCAAACTGGTGTTGCGTTCTCTAGTATAGGCCTCACAAACAGAGTGTACAGAGTCCTGAACGATTCCTTATTGAGATGTCGGAATGCTATTATTAGGTTTTCTAGGCGCCCATATGCTGCAGCAGTTATTTGGTTGATGTGCGCCTCAGTAGATGTGCCCGGTGTTATACTCTCCCAAGATCATTTTCCTTGAGTGAGGTTTTAGTCTTTGGCCCTCTAGACTGTACTCCGTCTGCAGTCTTCTTTGCCCTTCCCCAAACTTCATGACTTTGCATTTGGTGGGGTTGAACTCCAGGAGCTTGTTTCTGGACCAGGCCTGCAGCCTGTCCAGTGATATCCTCAGTCTCGCTGGTTCGTCCTGTCCTCTCTCTCTGGTAGTGTCCCTTACGTGTTGGTACATGAGGTTTTTCAGTACTACCTCCATCATCTTAGCCCTCCACGTTTCTGGGCCCCCATGTGGCTCCAGGTTCTCCCAGTCAGTTTCTTTGTGATTGAAGCACCCACAATCAGCAGCTTTGCCCTGCTCGCATGAGCCCTTATGGCCACTTCAGCCAGTGTGTGAACCATCGCTCTGTTACTCATCATATTCTTGCCTTGGCCTCCTGTTGTTCTGTTGTGGGTTATACATCACTTAAATTACCACCCTGGGACCTCCAGACTGAAGTGTTAATATTATGCAGTTTCTTGGTTCTCCTCTGTCTCCTCTCTCCAGCTCGTCAAAATCCAATTAGTTTTTGATGAGCAGTGTCACTCGTCCACCCCTCTGTTCCCTCTGTCTTTCCTCAAGATCTGATATCCAGTTGGAAAGATGGCACCTGTTATCATTCCTGTGAGCTAGATTTCGGTGAGAGCTATGATGTCCGGTGTGTGTGTGTGTGTGTGTGTGTGTGTGTGTGTGTGTGTGTGTGCGTGCAGAATAACCAGTGAAATAATAATGAAATTCCAAGCGCTTTCGTGATTTCTCACATTATCAAGGAACTAGCTCACATTCGAGCTAGAATCGTTCCACTGAAAGAAACTGTACTTGCATTTCCTACTCACTTCTGCAACATTGCAAGCTCTTGATGTGTTGATTGCAACACAAAAGGCCTATAGTTATCATTCAATTATCCCTATGGTTGTTTTGCATCTTGAATCGCTTGTTCGCGATTGTTGCAAACTGCAGTAGACCTGCAGTGTTAATGTTTTTCTGAGGTTCTTGTATTAATAACCCACTAAGAGTTGGGATAACAAACACGCCCTTATTATTACGTTGCTCACAGGAATGAGCTAAACTCATAGAGCTCATCAAGCATCGTAGCAATGGAATATAATCTGGTTTTGTGCGTTGAGGGAAAGTACCTCCAATTCCCATTGGATCAAGAGCCCCTCATCAACATCAAGGAGTCTTGGAGGGTTACCATAACAAACACACACACATACACACATTCGTGTCAACTGTTGACATTACGTGACAGTGGAACTAATTTGGTTATTAAGCAAATGCGCTACGGGAATGACCGGATAAGTTTAATCGACTGTAATAAGGACGTCGACCAACATATGGCACTAAGAGCATCATGCGTTTACCGTGCAGTGGTTTGGATGATAAGCAACATATGGCGAGCCAGTCAGAGTAATACACTGAGCTGAAACTTTGATAACAAAGATTTCCGCAGAATGTTAGCAAACAGGTGAAATAATCCATCGGTAATAAAATAAAATATCACAGGGAGGGGGAATCTTTGTGTCTATATGAGGTTCAACCCCTATTTTAGGCATTAACCTCAGCATATATATGTCGTGCCGAATAGGTAAAACTGGTGAATTAGCAAGAACTCATTTGAAATTAAGTCCTTTCTAAAATTTTCTCTTTTACGTTTAAAAATATATGTTTTTTATTTATGTTAATGTAAAAATTAATAATTTTGTACCAAAAGAACCTTAGAAAACTTACCTAACCTTATTATAACAAGCGCAATTTAATTTAGCCTAACCCAACTAAATATATTTTAGATAACTTTACAATAATTTAATAATAAGCAAACACAATGAAATATATTTTTATCGTTAGGTTCAGAATGATTTTTGCGAAATTATTGCATACACAAATTTTCGCTTGCCTTATTCGGCAAGAAGAGTGTTGTTATTTAAGCCAAAATAACACGTTTTTCCTGTTCGGCACGATATATATATATATATATATATATATATATATATATATATATATATATATATATATATATATATATATTATATATATATATATATATATATATATATATATATATATATATATATATATTATATATATATATTATATATATATATATATATATATATATATATATATATATATATATATATATATATATATATATATTATACTGAGCATATACAGTATAGTTTACACTCAGTTTAAATGCACTCAGCATATATATTTTAATCCCCATTTCAGCAATTAAAATATTCTCAAATGGTGGAGTACAGGTGGCATGTAACCTGCTGATCCTCGTCAAAATAGTTTTTATATATATTGTTTGAGTATATCCATCTTCGTGTATATATACAAAGAGGAACAGTGAATATACACTTCGAGGGACATATTCCTAGAGCTTACTTTAATCCATGTTTTTAGGGATTAAAGCATTCTTGACTGATCATTTATGATGTATCCTCGTGCAAGATTTAAACCTGATAAACCAACAAATCAAAGAGTAGTATTATCCAAGGATATTAGGTTTTTCATCCCTTGTTTTGTGAAGGGAAGAAAAACCAGCACTAGTTAGCCAGTGGTGGTTTTTATCACTGCTACCAAGCACACAGATTGTGTGGTGACACACTGTGTTTGCTGCCCCACTGTGTGGTGCCCAACATTGTGTGTGGTGCCTAACATTTTGGGTGGTGCCACCAAATTGTAATCACTGCTGCCCTCATCTCACTTGGAGTAAATGTGACCTCTCTTTATTAATTTTTTTTCTCCCTCTCTCTCCCTCATCCTCCCTCTCCCTTTCTCCCTCTCTGTTTCTCTGTCTCTTTCCCTCTGTTTCTCTGTCTCCCTCTGTCTCTTCCCTCTCTCTCCCTGTCTCACCCTCTCTCTCCCTGTCTCACCCTCTCTCTCCCTGTCTCACCCTCTCTCTCCCTGTCTCACTCTCTCTCTCCCTGTCTCACCCTCTCTCTCCCTCAATCCCTCCCTCTTCCCGAACTTACCTCAAACACATTAAACTCACCGAAACGCTACACAAACCTCAAATCCAAGCTGTAGGATAACCCCAACTCTCTCAGTCAAAACCCCCTACACCAGCATCAACGCTCCCAGCTGTAAGGGAACTAGACAAGCGGATGCAGATAACCTTTTATTAACGGGGGGGAAAAAAAAAGAGTGAAAAATTGGGCTAAAAAGTATAATCCATACTATTAATCACTGGGGAGCTCTTACCCAGCGGCTCCTGACACTCGCACAACTGTGGACACCAGAGGTAAAAAACCCATAAATATTCCTCTTGTTGTTGTTAATGGACAAAAATATTTTGAAGTTGTGAGGAGTCCCCTGACGTGTGGTGTCGGCGCGCGCTTCTGTCAAGACGGCTAGTTTATGAACGATGGTGAATGCTTTTTTTTTTTTTTATGAGTATGGGGCTCGCTATTTTGATTGGCCCGTGTGGTAAAATAAAAAATGTGTGATGCAAAGTAATATTTCACCCAGTAAAGTAATATATCATCCTCAGCAGAAATATTTCATCCAGTGTTGTAATATTTTTCCCAATACAGGATTATTTTTACCAATACAGTAATATTTCACCAGTACAGTAATAATTCACCAGTACAGTAATAATTCACCAGTACAGTAATAATTCAGCAGTACAGTAATAATTCACCAGTACAGTAATAATTCACCAGTACAGTAATAATTCACCAGTACAGTAATAATTCACCAGTACAGTAATAATTCACCAGTACAGTAATAATTCACCAGTACAGTAAGGATGGGGGGGGGGAAGACGCCTTATTACTGGCGGTGAGTTCTTTATACAAGGAATTGAAGCTGCCTTTCCTGTCCTTGGATCAAACCTCATTGCATCCCATTTCTACAGCGTTATGTCTCAGTTGTTTTAAGTGAGAAAGATGATGATGGAAGGGGGGGGGGTGTTCGGAATGAGCTCGTTTCGATCACCGAGGGTAATTGCTGAACATACTTGCAGAGCGAGATACTTTCCACTGTTTCGAACACCGTATAATTTATAAAAACAAGTTAGTTCCAGCGTTTCGAACACTGTATAACTATTGAACGAACTTGTTCATTGTTATGGAACAGTTTGTATTACTGAACACCTCAATAATGTGTTTTATCATTCATTATGTGTTCGCGAAGGCAAGAAAATTTATATTATATAAACTATAAAACTATAGATGTGTTTCCTCGTGCTTGTGAGTATACATGACTGTTTGGTGAGGCTGCACTTACACACGGGTTTTGTGTACGTGTGTACATGGCTTGTATATGAGTGTGTGTATATGTATAGTGTGTACACGGTTTGTATGTACACACTATTGTTTACTCGGGTTGTGTGTACTCACCTGTGTGTGTGTGTGTGTGTGTGTGTGTGTGTGCGTGTGTGTGTGTACTCACCTAATTGTGGTTGCAGGGGTTGATTCACAGCTCCTGGCCCAGCCTCTTCACTGGTCGCTACTAGGTTCACACTCTCACTGCTCCATGAGCTTTATCATACCTCTTCTTAAAGCTATGTATGTATCCTGTCTCCATTACATCACTCTCCAGACTATTCCACTTCCTGACAACTCTATATTTGAAGAAATACTTCCTAACATCCCTGTGACTCCTCTGAGGCTTCAGCTTCCATTTGTGACCCTTTGTTGTGGCCCATCAGTGGAACATCCTGTCCCTATCCACCTTGTCAATTCCTCTAAGTATTTTATATGTCATTATCATGTCTTCTCTATTACTCCTGTCCTCCAATGTCGTCAGGTCAATTTCCCTTAACCTCTCCTCGTAGGACATGCCCCTTAGCTCCGGAACTAGTGCTGCACACTCCAATGTGGGCCAGACGTACACGGTGTACAGAGTCTTGAACGATACCTAACTGAGGTGTCGGAATGCTGTTCTTAAGCTAGCCAGGCGCCCATATGTGGGGGGGGGGGAGGCACACGCGGATTTGTAAAAACTTTGTTCTGACACATGACTGCTTGTGTCGGTCGTCAATGATATATATATAATATATATATATATATATATATATATATATATATGAGAGAGAGAGAGAGAGAGAGAGAGAGAGAGTACGAACTCATATCAAAGTATATTCACCCTAAAAGCATTGCCTAGAGCTCAGCAGACCTGAAACTTTTCCTGTACAAATCTCTCTCTCTCTCTCTCTCTCTCTCTCTCTCTCTCTCTCTCTCTCTCTCTCTCTCTCTCTCTCTCTCTCTCTCTCTCTCTCTCCTCGCTCTCTCTCTTTACTTGGAACTTTGCTTAGCGATTGAGACACTGAGGACAAAGAGAAAACCAACAAGGTCAACGAGAAAGCCAATAATGTCAATGAAGGAAGCCAACAAGGTCAACGAGGAAGCCAACAAGGTCAACGAGGAAGCCAACAAGGTCAACGAGGAAGCCAACAAGGTCAACGAGGAAGCCAACAAGGTCAACGAGGAAGCCAACAAGGTCAACGAGGAAGCCAACAAGGTTAACGAGGAAGCCAACAAGGTCAAGGAAGAAGTCAACTAGGAAGGCAGCGATTAGCGTTGTTGTTACATTTCATGGGTGAAGAGCTAAACACTCAGGGGTGCCACACGGGATTTAGGAGCTGATCAGCTTTGATCCGAGGAAATATTGGCAGCTCAGTTTCTTTGAATCAAGAGCCCCTGACCGGCATCAAGGCGCACTCCCCTTTATATATTCATGAGCACGACAATGATCACCCCACACTCTACAATGATCAATCACACTCTACAATGATCACCCCACACTCTACAATGATCACCCACACACTACAATGATCACCCACACTCTACAATGATCACCCACACTCTACAATGATCACCCACACTCTACAATGATCACCCATACTCGTCACCGGGAAAGTCGATCAACACTGAAAGTCTCGACATTAAATCTCATTTTAGAAAGTTCAGATAGCGAAAGTGGGTGAGTGGTGGGGGGAGAGGAGGAAGATGAGGGATGAGAGAAGGGATGGGATAGAGTAGAGGTATGAGGATATCAAGGGGAAGGAATAAGGGAAGGGAAGCAGGACACATACGCTGGGACACCAAGCTAACAAGCGTGTATTAAGACACATACTCAAGACAAGTGTCTACAAGCGGGGCTTTGAGGATAATAGAGGTTAAACCATTTAAGGATGGACAGGGAGGAGAGGGATCCAGGGTGGATAAAGATTGAAAATCACTATCAGAGAGGCTCTCTGAACATAGACTAAGGAGATGATAAGAGAGACAACTAAGGAAATTGTGAAAACAAAGAAATCTGGAGAGGCAATGTGAGGGGAGAAAAAGAGGAAAGTCTGATAATCTATAAACTCAAGAGGGTGAAGGAGCCTAGGAGGGAGGAGAAGGGGAAGGTGGGATGTCGATAAGCGAAGGCATAAGAGGGACGAAAAAGAACAGAAGGCAAATTTTCAGAGTATTGTGACTGATCTACATAATTCACTTGTTCATTACAGCCCAAGACAGTATCCTACAACAAAAAGCCCACCTGATTGCATGTGACCGGCAGTAACAACCTGATTGATCAGGCCCTGATCCACCGGGAGACCTGGTCATGGAACGGGCCGCGGGGGCATCGACCTCCAGAACACCCTCCAGGTATACTCCAGTTAGACAGAAAGAGCACCTGAATAATAATAATAATAATTCATGATAGGCGCTAAAGCCACGTGGGTCATTCAGCGCAAGTCATGGTGAAGGCTCGATCCTCCGTCTGCTGAGCTTCCTATTTGTACTCACCTGTAGACCAAATGTCAGAGAGCGTACCTAAACCCAAACGGCCCTACAATCGTGTATACCTTCATTGCGACAGAATATTGACGGAAAGGGAACAAATGAGGGAATACCTGACAATCCATTATGCACGGAGAAGAGCAGCAGATAAGTGGCCAGGAGGAGGAAGCAACCATACTCCTGTAACTCCTCTAGACGCAACCCTGAACCATTTCCAAACTGACCCAATTCTGGGCCAGTTCCCATTTCCCAAGCACCAACACCCCATTCTTTTCCCACCTTTTCTTTCCCACATCTCTTTCCCTTCTCCCTAGAGACAGGAATAGCAGAGAACGTACTCGGTGGATAAAAAAGTACCTTAGGGAAAGGAAACAGAGAGAGATTTTTAGTGAAGAGACGTCATAGGAGAGTAACTAGCGGGGGTTGCACAAGGGTCGGTATTGGAACCAGTACTGTTTCTGGTTTATGTGAATGATATTTTAGAGGGGATTGAATCAGATGTGTCCCTGTTTGCTGATGATGAAAAACTAAAGTGGAAAATAAAAACAGATGAGGATAGATAAAGGCTTCAAATGAATCTGGACAAAGTGCGTTATTAGTTGGACATGTGGTTGCTTAAATTTATCCCCGGCAAATGCAAGCAAGGTTATGAAGATTCTGGAAGTGGTAAGAAGACAGGACACGGAGTATAGACTTTGGGGACAAAAAGACAAAAAGAAAGACCTAGGTGGTGATTATTCTGCCATGTCCATCGCCAGAGGCTCACAACAGCCAAATAACCCTACAGCCAATGCTCGTCTGGCAAATCACAGAGTAGCCTTCTGGAATCTCAACAGAGAATCTTTCTATGCCATTTAACAACGTAGGTCAGGCCCATCTTGGAGTATGCAGCCCCAGTATGGAACCCACTCCTGATGAAGCTCATTAAGACACCGGAGAAAGTACCTCAGTATACAAAGAGACTTATTCCAGAACTATGAGGAGAGACTTACGAAACTGAATCTAGCGACATTGGAAGACAAAAAAACCAGGGGATCTATGATAACAACATAAAATATAATCACGTAGGGTAGATAGAGACAGACTGTTTGAGAGGCGAGAACCAAGTTCTAGGGAAACAATGCTGGAAGTTAAAGATATAGATAAGCCACATGAGTGTCAGTATTTCTTCACTTTCAAAGTGGTCGGACGTGAGATGATCTCGATGATGTGGTGGTAGAGGCTGGCTCCATACATAGTTGCAAGGGCTGCTACAATACTAGAAAAGAGTGAAATTTTGCAGGTGGCAAAATTGAGGGGCGGGGCCAGGAGCCGAGACTCGAGTCCTGCAACCATAAATATGAGTACACAGACAAACACGCGCACACACACACGCGCGCGCACACACAAAACAGGACAAAATTTGCTACATAAATCTGATGGGTCAAAAACATTATCCACCCACAATCTCTCCGTATCCGTTCCCATCCTTCCCTCTCCCCAGCCTCCTCATCATCAAGTCATTCAACATGGTGGAGCGGGACAGGAAGAAAAAAATATGAGGACCCTATACACAAGGAGCTTGTCCAGCTGGGTGCTCGCCCGCCCGCTTGCTCTGGAAGGACCTGCGAGTCTCTTGTATAGAAGGACTCAAGTCTCCTCTTGCTCTGGAAGGACCTGACAGTCTTTTGACTTGCTCTGGAAGGACCTGTGAGTCTCTTGTCTTGCACTGCAAGGACCTGTGAGTCCCTTCTTGCTCTGGAAGGACCTGACAGTCACTTGTCTTGCTCTGGAAGGACCTGTGAGTTCCTGCTTGCTCTGGAAGGACCTGTGAGTTCCTGCTTGCTCTGGAAGGACCTGACAGTCACTTGTCTTGCTCTGGAAGGACCTGTGAGTCTCTTCTTGCTCTGGAAGAACCTGTGAGTCTCTTGTCTTGCTCTGGAAGGACATGACAGTCTCTTGTCTATCTCTGGAAGGACCTGAGAGTCTCTTCTTGCTCTGGAAGGGCCTGTGAGTCTGGAAATAAATGGTATAAAATACGGACACAATGGAAAAATAAACACATAAGCAATATAATGTGATCCTTTATTGACAACGTTTCGCCCACGCAGTGGGCTTTATAAAAGTCACAAACTTTTCTACCTGGATAAAAGATACATGAGTATTTATAGGATTGAGTCAGGTGGAGAATGCTGGGTCAGGTGGAGAATGCTGGGTCAGGTGGAGAATGCTGGGTCAGGTGGAGAATGCTGAGTCAGGTGGAGAATGCTGGGTCAGGTGGAGAATGCTGGGTCAGGTGGAGAATGCTGCATGTGACAGTCACATGCAGCATTCTCCACCTGACTCAGTCCTATAAATACTCATGTATCTTTTATCCAGGAAGATCTGTTTGACTCGATAAAGTCCACTGCGTGGGCGAAACGTTGTCAATAAAGGATCACATTATACTGCTTATGTGTTTATTTTTCCACCTGTGAGTCTCTTGTCTTGCTTTGGAACAATGGTATTCAACGTTTTAAGAGTGGGTCATACTTAGGAATCTCTGCCAAGAACTAGGCCACCCCGTTGTGATGTCTGGCAAATAAAATGTCCGCAAGAATCAGAACACACACACACACACACACACACACACACACACACACACACACACACATATACAGATACACACACAAGATCGTCACTACAGACTCTAGACTCTTCCTGCAAGACATTTCACTTACTTCTCCGAGGCTAAGGGACTCTATATATTGCACAAGTAATGGACCCTTTTATATATATGTCGTGGCGACTAGGTAAAAACTGGTCAATTAGCATGACATCAATTAATATTAAGTCCTTTCTAAAATTTTATCTTATAAGTTTAAAGAGATTTTTTTCCTATATGTTAATGTAAAAATTAATAATTTTTTACCAAAAGAACCTTAGAAAACTTACCTAACCTTATTATAACAAGCGCAATTTAATTTAGCCTAATCCAACTAAATATATTTTAGATGAGTTTACAATAATTTAATAATAAACAAACACAATGAAATACAATTTTGTTCGTTAGGTTCAGAATGATTTTTACGAAATTATTGCATACACAAATTTTCGCTTGTCTTATTCAGCAAGAAGAGCATTGCTACTTAAGCCAGAATAGCAAGTTTTACTTATTCGGCACGATATATATATATATTAATATATATATATATATATATATATATATATATATATATATATATATATATATATATATATATATATATTTAATTACAACACTGCAACTAGCCAGGACTCGAATCCATGTCGTCTTGGCCCGCCTCATGGTGAGCGAAAATCACATGACGCTCTAACCCAAAGGACCACCAAATACTACAAGAATCAAACACCCAACATAGCTAGGTGTTTTACCTTGATCGGAGGACATACGGTGGTGTGGGGTCCTCTGAGCTAATATCATTCTACTCCCCGTTTGGTGTACTAGCCTCCACTAGCTAGTCGCAGTGTTGTTATTGATTACATACCACTCGTTCGTGGTTACAATAATATATATATATATATACTGCTCGTGGGGGCTAGTACACCAAACGGGAAGTAGAATGAAATTAGTTCAGAGGCACCCACACCACCGCATGTCCTCGGATCAAGGTAAAACACCTAGCTCTGCTGGGTACTTGATTCTTGTAGGATTGAGTGGTCCTGTGGGTTAGAGCGCCATGTGATTTTCGCTCACCATGAGGCGGGCAAAAACGACATGGGTTCGAGTCCTCGGCTAGTCGCAGTGTTGTTATTGTAATGTAAATACTGTATCAAGCTGGAACAAATCATTCGTAGTAAAAGACTTCCGATGACAGAGAGGAGGTAATGAAAAAGATACGCAGCACTGCTGCTGTATCACCCCTGGGGCACCCCAGCCAGGCAGGTCACTCCTGGCCCTAGCCTGGGGCCCCCCATCCATGCAGGTCATTCCTGGCCCTAGCCTGGGTCACTCCAGCCAGGCAGGTCACTCCTGGCCCTAGCCTGGGTCACCCCAGCCAGGCAGGTCACTCCTGGCCCTAGCCTGGGGCACCCCAGCCAGGCAGGTCACTCCTGGCCCTAGCCTGGGGCCCCCATCCATGCAGGTCATTCCTGGCCCTAGCCTGGGTCACTCCAGCCATGCAGGTCATTCCTGGCCCTAGCCTGGGTCACTCCAGCCAGGCAGGTCACTCCTGGCCCTAGCCTGGGGCACCCCAGCCATGCAGGTCACTCCTGGCAATAGCCTGGGGCACCCCAGCCATGCAGATCACTCCTGGCCCTAGCCTGATACACCCCACCATGCAGGTCATTCCTGGCCCTAGCCTGGGTCACCCCAGCCAGGCAGGTCACTCCTGGCCCTAGCCTGGGTCACCCCAGCCAGGCAGGTCACTCCTGGCCCTAGCCTGGGTCACCCCAGCAAGGCAGGTCACTCCTGGCCCTAGCCTGGGTCACCCCAGCAAGGCAGGTCACTCCTGGCCCTAGCCTGGGTCACCCAGCCAGGCAGGTCACTCTTGGCCCTAGCCTGGGGCACCCCAGCCATGCAGGTCATTCCTGACCCTAGCCTGGGTCACCCCAGCCATGCAGGTCACTCCTGGCCCTAGCCTGGGTCACCCCAACCATGCAGGTCATTCCTGGCCCTAGCCTGGGTCACCCCAACCATGCAGGTCATTCCTGGCCCTAGCCTGGGTCACCCCAGGTGACAAACACAGGTGTATATCATTCAACGCTTTTGTCAATAATAAAATAAATACAACACACTCCAACTTAAAGATAAATTAACAAATAAACAAATTACCAACATTAATGTAACACAAGTAAATACTATTACACTAAAGTTAAAATAACCGCATTAGTTAATAATCCCAGATAATGCCACAAAAACTCCACTCAAAGTTTCCTGAGTCAGAAATTATAAAATAAACAAGATGATAACAAAAAGACACAAGTCGTGGGCAAACCATTAAAATGTGTACCAAGTTACATAGAGAGGGACGCAAGTTACATAGAGAGGGACGCAAGTTACGTAGAGAGAGACGGTCGGAAACACCTACGAACATGTGATTATGGACGAGATGTGTATGTGTGTTCGATCCCCACTCGGCTGAGAGTCATCTCCAAGTAACGATTTCTGTTGAAGTGGTATAAGAGGGAAGACTTAAATACCCACGTCCTGCCGAACCCTGAATTACTTGCTTCATTCTTCCAGAGTTCAACGGGCCTTGAAGTGAGATCGTTACAGCAGTCTTCGCGTTCATTTCCTGGGTCACCCACGTCTCCCGGGACACCAAAAAAAAACCTCAACATTCTTGTCCTCTACGGCTTCTGTTGCCTCTGTACTCGACTGAAGAAGCCTACTGTCTAGGTGAAACGTTTCGGAATAAAGATACCTAACTGTTGCACATGTGTCTTATCAACTTGTCAGTACTGTATACCATTATGACATTCACTGAGCAGATGGAGGCGGGTCAACCACTCCTGGATATTTCGGACCACAGAGTGGACAGAAGCATACTGGCCCAGGGCATACAGAAGCACATTGGGAGTTTGAGTAAATAGTGAACCGGATTTCATCTAAGCCACCTATCAAGCCTAGAGCAGCGAGGATTGGTTGGAGCTCCGCAGGGACTACGGAAGAGTTGTTTGGTAAGTGCACTGTACGAATTCTCATCGGCATATATTCTCTTATACACAGAGGTGCACACGCCTCTCTAATTATTTGGCATACAGAAAATGAAAGCATAAGTTTATCTTTACAAACCTTCATGAAGATGAAGACTTAGTAATAGTGCTATCACATAATACCTATATTATAACTCACGAAATCGTAATGGCACGATTGCAAACAAACCATACCACGGGTGGGGTTCGAACCCGCGGTCAAAGTCTCAAAACTCCAGACCGTCTCGTAAGCCACTGACCTTTGGAATGTATGCTAATTAGGGCAATCCACAACTGCATGCCAGATCAAACTGGAGGAGGTATTGCCATCTATTATTCTAATGAACTATCATGTTGTAACATCGTATGCCTCAGTGATGAAAATTATGAATATATATTTGCAAAATTCTCTGTGAAAACCTAAAAAGTCCTAAAACAATTGATGCTGTATACAGGATGCCGCATACTAATATCCCAGCTTTTAGTGATAAACTAAAAACACTAATAACAAACAATCAAATTAACAAGCACCGCCTACTACTTGCTGGAGATTTCAACATTAACCTTTGCCTAGCAGATGACTAACCTGTAACTGACCATATATGGACAAATACACTAGCTCCACTTAAATCGCGGATAATCACAGTAAATACTATTGACCATTACCCAACCTTCCTCCTAACAAACATTTGTAAGCAACCAATGGAATATAGTAAGTTATCTTTTCGACTCCATGATGCATCAATAAGTAACTTCACTGCAGAGCTAAGCTCAGTTGACTGGCCTACAGAATTTTCCAATGCCAATGGTATCGATGAATGGATAGACATATTTCAAAACAAAATGCATAGACTGTATAATAAACATTGTCCCATAAAAACTAAACAGGTCACTAACAAAAGACCAGGTTACCCGTGGCTTACTAACAGCATTTTAATATCCATCAATAAGAAACATCAATATGAAAAACAATATAGACGGGGCTTAATAAGAACCGCAGCTCTTGATACAGCTAACAAGATAAATGACTTCTTCTCAACCAAAGGATCAAGTCTCGCCAGTAAAATTCCAGGTACCAATACCCAAGCAAGTGATTATCCAGATGGAAACTTCCAACTTCCCTCTATCTTGCACCAACCGAGCCCACTGAAGTCACCATGATTATTAATTCACTAAAAAAAATAGATCAGGAAATATAGCTCATGTCCCACCACACTATTATACAAACTAGCAGCTCATGTCCTCTCACCCACCATTACATTACTCTTTACCAAATCATTAGAAACCAACACTTTCCCGACATCACTCAAGACAGCAAGGGTTACACCAGTACAAAAAAGTGGTGACCCAGCAGATGTAAACAGCTATAGGCCAATATCAAATTTGCCTTTACTATCAAAATCTTCGAGAAACTCGTATACAAGAGATTATACTCCATAACATCACAAAGCATCCTCAACCCCTGCCAGTTTGGCTTCAGGAGAAATAAAAGCACAAATGACGCAATTATAAAAATGCTAGACCTGCTATACACAGCCCTCAAGGAAGATTAATATCCACTTTGACTCTTTGTCGACCTTAAGAAAGATTTTGATGCAGTAGACCACAGCATCCAACTCCACAAACTTGATCATTACGGTATAAGAGGCCATGCACTTCCATATATCAAGTCTTACTTTACTAATAGACAGAAATACGTCTTTATTAGGGACACAACCTCCACATCAAGACCTCTCCACCCTGGCGTACCACAGAGAAGCGTTCTTGGCCCCCAACTTTTCCTTTTATACATCAACGACCTCCCAAATGTATCGTAACAACTAAGACCTATTCTCTTTGCTAACGACACAACTTTTGTCATCCCACCCTAATCTTGCCACACTCAACACTGTTATTAATGAAGAGATCGTGAAAATATCGACCTGGATGACCGCTAATAAACTTACACTTAATATTGTTTGGGAGCAGAGCAAGTGATGTGCAACTAAACATTATACTTAACAACATCCTTATTGCTAAACATAATGAGGGAAAATTTCTGGATCTGCACCTTGACAGCAACTTGAAATTCAACACCCATATCCAACTCATAACAAAAAAAGTATCCAAAACAGTTGACATCCTCTCAAAAATACGTTACTATGTACCACAAACAGCACTGCTTACACTGATTTGCCCCTACCTCACCTATGCAATTTGTGCCTGGGGAGCCACAGCAGCAACTCATCTAAAGTAAGTAATAACCCAACAAAAATTTGCAGTGCGAATGATCACAGTCCACTGCTAGACAACACCCCCTCCCCTCCTCTCCCCTCTCCTCCCCTCCCCTCCCATCACCTCCCCCCTCACCTCCCTCACCTACTCAATATACAAAACATTCACTCTTGCTACTGTGCAACCTACATTTACAGAACATTAAATTCAACTATAAATCCCGACCTGGAGCGCTTTCTTGAGAGTTGCAACAGAACCCATAGACATAATACTAGGCACAAAAATATCTATGACATTCCCCGTGTCAGGCTAAATCTCTTCAAAAATACTATATAGTACATAAAAGGGCCTAAAATCTGGAAAAAAACTGCCAAAAATTTCCGGAATCACTGACTCAGCCAACATTTTCAAAACTACCCTTAAAAAGCACCTTATCTCCCTAACATATATCAGCATCAGCATCATGCATATTCTCAATGTCACGAACATATGTAAATCATTATAAACAACATATACCTACTCTCAATATCTGTAACCCTCCCAATTGTCAAATAATTGATTGTCTCCCCTTTAGGTTAATAATCAAACCTGTAATTCCTGTAACTTAAACTTGTTAAAGCCATGTAACGTGAACTAATAGATTATTCAGTTCTCTTGTATTCATTGTAAACTCCTAAATTTACACTTTATTGTTACTGCCTTATTAATCTTAAGTTAGTATTAAGTTTGCCCGAAATGCTTTGCATATTAAGGGGCTTTTAGCATGTACACCCAAATGTCATTCTCCTTTGTACATTGTATCATGCTAAAATAAACATTATTATTATTATTATTATTATTATTACTTATTATTTATTATTATTACTTATTATTATTATTTATTATTATTACTTATTATTATTATTATTATTATTATTATTATTATTATTATTATTATTATTATTATTATTATTATTATTATTATAATTTTATTATTATAATTATTATTATTATTATTATTATTATTATTATAATTTTATTATTATTATTAGTATTATTATAATTTTATTATTATTATTATTATTATTATTATTATTATTATTATTATTATTATTACTACTACACGTCAGTCAGTGAGTGCGGTCATCAGCCAGTACAATCATCAGTCAGTGAGTGCGGTCATCAGCCAGTACAATCATCAGTCAGTGAGTGCGGTCATCAGCCAGTACAATCATCAGTCAGTGAGTGCGGTCATCAGCCAGTACAATCATCAGTCAGTGAGAGTGCAATTATCAATTGGTAGGTTTATCAGTAAGCAGGGCCTAGCATTAATTCGTAAGTCCAGGCATCAATAAGTCCCTGCATCACTCAGCAGAAGGTCCAATCATCAATAAGTCCCTGCATCACTCAGTAGGATGTCCAATCATTAATAAGTCCCTGCATCACTCAGCAGAAGGTCCAATCATCAATAAGTACCTGCATCACTCAGTAGGAGGTCCAATCATCAATCAGTGTAGTGGAAACATTCAGGTTCTCTACGACAGGAAAAAGTTCTAGTCACAAAACTTGGCGTGGAAGACCATTTACACTAGTTTCTGGGATGCTAAAAGATGTGACGTTGCTCTCAGGACACAGCTACTGCTCAAGTGATGAGCTGAGATACACATCCGGTCTCTGCAGTAGCTCGCCAGCGGTGAAGAGAGCCAAGTGCTCGAACGAGAACTCCAAAAACTCTAGAGTGGAGGACGTACTTGGAGCGAAACGTTGTCCAAATAAAGGTACACTTGTGTACCACGTTCCTGTTACGCCCACCATCCATCTGCACATATTGCTCCGAACTGCTGAAATGACTTTTTAAGCCCCCCCCCAAAAAAAAAGGTTGCCTTTCAGTGATGAACGCAGCTTCCCTGCCTGTCGATCCAAGCTTCGTGTGAGAGTTAGCAAAAGCCTTTGAAGCGGCTGACAACACATATCACAGTGAAGAACGTTCATCTTTTTTTTTTTTTTGTCACTAGCTTGTCACCAAGAGCTTGTAAACTCTTACCTGAGTTCTAAACTATGATATCGTCCAAGTCAGAGTTTTGTGGTTGTCAGAGTCGCTTTGTTGTGCGAGTACTTGTCGTTTATTGGGTGAGTGGTTGTTATTGTGTTGTCGTGTGAGGGACAATGACAAGCAGTAGGGGCACTTGAATGCGCTGCAATAAAATATCGGCCTTTAAGGAATGCAATAGAGTTCCAGGAAACACATTCAACAGGCACAGAAAACAATACCAAGAGGAAGACTAATGAGAAACTGGAACGGAATGTAAATAAGGAGAAGGTGGAGTAAATGACATTTAAATGCAGTGGATATCTTCATTAACCACAACGTTTCGCTTAGAGTGTGGCCGAAACGTTGTCCACTACATTTACGTGTCATTCACTTCAGGAAGACTTATTGTGTTTTTGCAGCCACTTTAACCCAGTACATTCGTGAGACTCGTATGTTGAAGCCTCTCGCTCTCTCATAATAATTCATTTCCGCAACACCTGTAGGGAAATAGATACCACACAGAGCCAGGTGTTCCCCCTCTTCCCCTGAAGCTCACCATCACCAGCCTCCCTTTGATAGGCTAATTCATCCAATTTATAGAGAGGGTGGACATGTCTGAGCAACAAAGCCTCTATCAAATGACGAAGTGTGCACGAAGAATTATATTTATATATATCGTGACGAGAGAGAGAGAGAGAGAGAGAGAGAGAGAGAGAGAGAGAGAGAGAGAGAGAGAGAGAGAGAGAGAGAGAGAGAGAGAAAGAGAGAAAGAGAGAAAGAGAGAAAGAGAGAGAGAAAGAGAGAAAGAGAGAAAGAGAGAAAGAGAGAAAGAGAGAAAGAGAGAAAGAGAGAAAGAGAGAAAGAGAGAAAGAGAGAAAGAGAGAAAGAGAGAAAGAGAGAAAGAGAGAAAGAGAGAAAGAAAGAAAGAAAGAAAGAAAGAAAGAAACAAACAAACAAACAAACAAACACTGAGGGAACTGAATGTTTTATTGGCTGGAACACCGGAAGACAACATTGACCAGCTCCCAGAGCAGCCAGGAATTGGCTAGGTAAAACAAGGGGTGTAAGTTTTTTTCTTATGAGTGTGTACTTAAGGATAATGTGAGTTACACATGAAGAATAATGAATAGGAAAGTCGCATTATATTTATATGACCCTTTCCTCTCGTGGACGTCCAATATAGGGAGGGACGATGGAAGGAGGCAGCCAGCCTCCCTCTGGATCAGGCTGGTTTCAAAGGGACATCAGCCATATTGATGGCTTGCCTATCCTCGTGCTTTCCCTTCCTCCCTTGCACTCTGAAGATGCTTGCTCTTCTCCCCTTGGAGGCTCTTTTTCCCTGGGTATCCTTCCTTTTTTTTCCAAAGGAGACCATTGCCACTTCTCTCTGGGTCCTACATCCTTTGTTCCTGGGGACCCGTACTTCTAGCCCTAGAACAGCCTTGCCTCTACACCTAGGAAAGCCTTGCTTTTAACTTCAGGAAATCCATGCTAAAACTTCAGGAAATTTATGCCATTAAATCCAGAAAACCTTTGCCTCCATACAGGAAAGCCTGTACCCCAGGAAAGCCTTGCCTCTACCCCCCAGGAAATCCTTGCCTGTACCCACAGGAAAGCCTTACCTCTACCCCCAGGAAAGCCTTGCCTCTAACCCCAGGAAAGCCTTGCCTCTACCCCCAGGAAAACCTTGCCTGTACCCCAAGGAAAGCCTTGTTTCTACCCCCAGAAAAGCTTTGTTTCTACCCCTAGGAAAGCCTTAACTGTACCCCAGGAAAGCCTTGTCTCTACCCCCAGGAAAGCCTTGCCTTTACACCCAGGAAAGCCTTGCCTCTACCCCCAGGAAAGCTTTGCCTTTACACCCAGGAAAGCCTTACCTCTCTCCCTAGGAAAGCCTTGCCTTTACACCCAGGAAAGCCTTGCCTCTAACCCTAGGAAAGCCTTGCCTCTACCCCCAGGAAAACCTTGCATCTAACCCCAGGAAAGCCTTGCCTCTAACCCTAAGAAAGCCTTACCTCCACCCTCCAACCCTTTGCCCTTTCCCTCCTGGAGACCATTGCCCCTTTTCTTTGAAAATCATTACCCTCATTCAGGAAAAGTTTCAGCGGATTCTCATGCTTCCTCTGTTACTCGGGAAGGAAGAGGAAGGAATATTGTGTGTGTGTGTGTGTGTGTGTGTGTGTGTGTGTGTGTGTGTGTGTGTGCAAGTGTGTGTGTGTGTAAGTGTGAGTGTGTGTGCGCGCGCGCACGCGCGCGCTCTCTTACAGAGTTCTGTTTATAGACGTCGCTACTTTGCTTCCGGTGTGTTCGTAAATACCGGTTTACATTATTATTATTTTCAAGGGGAGAGCCTGGGAAGACCACTGGTAATCAAATTTGATCAGAGTAAGGAATAGGCGGCTCTAATTCCTTGTATAAGAGGATCCCTCACCCACAACGAGGACACCAGTCTGGAAGGACAACACCAACTTGAATTCCTCGTAGCAAAAATATATCTGTAGAGTTCTGTCTCTACTGGTAAGTTTCTCGTATAATATTGCAAGGTTGTCAGTGGTTTTTACTCTCATTTTATCTTCCATTGCTCTAATGTGATATTTGTCATGAACAACTTTGTTGCATTATTTCAGCACAGCATTTTAATGTTGAGGAATCTTGTTTTTTTCCTATTGATGGAGTTACTTTTTCACGACAGCGAAGACGAGGTGGAGAACAAGCTTTTACTGGGCAGGTGTCTTGCTCTGTGTAGACCTGTCGTCAAGTCTATGCTTGATGGAAGTCTACATCGAGTAAAACGTCGTCCTGATAAAAACTTTTTCTGCAACTTGTGTATTTTGTCTTCATTCAGGGAAGCAGGTGACATACGTGAGGTCCGCTGAGCCTGTGTTATGCACACTTGTCACAGGTGGCGCCAGGTGTCTAGCACCTCCAAGCACAAGTGTTCTTGGGTTCACTGAGTCCGACGTCTCGTTTTCTACGACTTTTATCTCCGATACAGTTCTTGCCAAGGAAATTACTGTCTACGTGTGTACCTATTTGCGGTTGCAGGGGTCGATTCACAGCTCCAGACCTCGTCTTTTCGCTGGTCGTTACTAGGTTCACTTTCTCCCTGCTCCATGAGCTTCATCAAATCTCTTCTTAAAGCTGTGTATGGATCCTGCCTCCACTACATCACTCTCCAGATTGTTCCACTTCCTAACAACTCTATGAAGGAAGAAATACTCCCTAACATCCCTATGACACGTCTGAGTCTTCAACTTCCAGTTATGACCCTTTAAGGCTGTGTCCCATCTCTGAAACATCCTGTCCCTATCCACCTTGTCAATTCCTCTGCGTTAGTTAGGTACAGCGGAGGTTACTCCGGATATCCTCACGAGTTAGTTAGGTACAGCGGAGGTTACTCCGGATATCCTCACGAGTTAGTTAGGTACAGTGGAGGTTACTCCGGATATCCTCACGAGTTAGTTAGGTACAGTGGAGGTTACTCCGGATATCCTCACGAGTTAGTTAGGTATAGTGGAGGTTACTCCGGATATCCTCACGAGTTAGTTAGGTACAGTGGAGGTTACTCCGGCTATCCTCACTGCGCATAACTGATAGACTTCGCTCACTCCCACCCACCTTCTACTCTCACTTTTAAACAATAACAAAATATAAATATTGATAAGAATAAAGTTAAAAATAGAGATAATGATAAAGATGGGGACATTGAATACATTATTCCCCTCAAATATTGTTTATTAATCCTTGTAATAATAATATGCTTGGAAAAAAGAAAAAGGGATTTGATATTGAGATCAGTTGGGATGGTACACAAGTTATTGAGACAAGGGACACAATTAAACTGACGAAATGAATATAAACTTACAGTATAAGATCAGTAGGACAGTTCACCTCTAGGAACTTAGTCAGCCTCTAGCTACAGGTCCCAAGATCCACACTGCACAAGCACGGCTCCCAGCAAGCACTCTGCCCAAAGTCTCCAACAAAGCCCCCGGCTCTCTCGCCCGGCCAAAGTACTGCCCTCTGTCAGTCTTCGCCTCAAGTTCTCGTTCTCTCTCTCTCTCTTAGCTGTTTCCCTGGGCTTATATAGTCCTCCATGCACCTCCTTAACTCCCAGGTCCGGGGGTCATCCTCAATGGGGCACACCACATGTGCGTTACACAAAGGATAGATTTCTCCTCCAGAGTGATTAACAACCACTCCTTAATATTCTCTTGGGGTTTCACCGATTTCACACTCCCATTACCTGGGAAGGGTGTGGCAGAGTGGCAATTGGTAGACAGGTCCTGCTGAGACTTGATATTTGTGAGACGGCTTGTCTACTATATCACACTTTTGGTATTTTGTACGTTATCATACCACTTCTAGTTCTTCTTTCCTCTAATGCCATCAGGTTTACTTCCATTAAATCTGCTCATTGGACGTACCTCTTAGCTCGTGTACTAGTCTCGTTACAAACCTCTGCATTTTCTCCAATTTCTTGACATACCTGACTAGGTGTGGGTTCCATACCGGTGGTGCATACTCCAATATGGGCCTGATATAAACCGTATACAGTGTCGTGAATGACTCTTTACTTAGATTACAAAAAGCTAGTCTCAGATTCGCCAGACGCGCATTTGCTGCAGCAGTTATTTGGTTGATATATGCATCTCGTGATATGCCAGGTACAATACTCACCCCGAGTTCCTTCTCTTTGAGCTTGGTTTGAAGCCTTTGGCATTATCCCCAGAACCTGTACTCCGTCTGTTTACTTTCCCCATCCCCACTTTTTATAACGTTGTACTTGATGAGGTTAAATTCAAACAGCCACTTGTCAGACAAGGTCTGCAGCCTGTTCAGGTCCAATTGTAGTAATTCCTGATCCCTAGCTGTTTGTATTCTCTTCAGCAGTTTCACATCTGAGAATATGGATGCATCTGACTCCATCCCCTTCTGTCATGTTGTTTAAGTATACAAGAAAAAGTACCGCTCCTAGTACTGATCCTTTTGGGACCCCACTACGTCACATGCACCTATTCTGACGCCTCTTTTCGATAAGACACTGTTTCTTTCCTCCTAGGTATTTCTTGATCTATTGTAGTGCCTTACCTGTTTTTCCTGCCCACTCACCTAGCCTTTGTCCCAGTCTTTTATGCAGTACTGTCTCAAAGACCCTGACCCAGTCCAAAAAATTTGCTCTTTCTCTCCTCTCTCTCTCTCTCTCTCTCTCTCTCTCTCTCTCTCTCTCTCTCTCTCTCTCTCTCTCTCTCTCTCTCTCTCTCTCTCTCTCTTCTGTTACTTAACTTCTGTTATTGAACCTGTGTTTTAAGACTTTATGTATAGTTATTTTCTCTCCTCTTTACTTTCCTGCCATCGAGACCACATTCTTGTATCTTAAGTATTTACTTTTTAACTTGCATTTCGTAACACTGGGAGCCATTTTTGTTACAAATTTTTGGACTTTTTTTTTCTTCTATCTAATGCAGACATTTTGAAGTCTTCCAGTTCTCGCTTAACATAGTGTACAGATTTTTTTTCTTTCGGCATTTTTCCATCCATATATCTAAAAGCTATTTTGAAGTCAGCCAGTGAATGAATTTTCGACTACTGCATTTATGCAATAAACTACCTCTACAATTACCTATTTTCTTATTAGCGAATTGAGTTTTCTTGGGACGAGCTCTTACTCGTAGCAAGGTGCTGCTTCACCTTGGTGAGGTGAAACACGTAGCTCACGTTCCCTTTTTAATACTTGTAAAACATTCCTCTCCACACTTCAGTTTATTTCGCTTTTTATAAGTTTTATGTTGGAGAAATGTTTTCTGATATCCATTTGGATAATTTAGAAAGTAATTTCCATCCATATATTTTATATATATATATATATATATATATATATATATATATATATATATATATATATATATATATATATATATATAATGTATATATGCGCGTGTGTGTGTGTGTATCTGTGTATGTGTATATATGTGTGTGTGTGTGTCTGTTTTACGTATGTATGTAATATGAGGAACAGAGCAAAACAATAACAAACAAGCGTTCAACAAAAGCAATAAAAGTCAGTAGGGGAATGGAAAACACTAGCTACAAATATTCCGTTATTGTTATTGGCCAGACAAATTTGACTAAGCAGTGACTGAGAACCAAATATTGAACAAGAGTGGTGAGGGTTCTCTTCCCCTGTGTTGCAACACTGGTTTGCTGAGAAGATTCTCCGTATTTGGCAAGAGGATCGAGCCTACACTCCACCTAGCGCTCGACTACCCACACTGGTTTACAGTGTTACGTAAATATTCTGTTTTTCATTTGGCTGAAAAGAGACTTGATTGGTATCACTTAGAAAGTTAATTAAGGTCCTGACCTATTACAGCTGTGAGGAAACAAGTGGGTTATTAAAGGGATGAGGTGGGTTATTAAAGGGACGAGGTGGGTTGTTTTGGGGGTCAGGTGGGTTATTGATTGGAAAAGGTGGGTTATTGAGGGAAGTGCGTTATTGAAGGGAGGAGGTGGGTTATTAAAGAGAGAAATTGGGTTATTAAAGGGAGGAGGTGGGTTATTAAAGGGACGAGGTGGGTTGTTGACAGGAAGATCCCTTTATTGGCAAGGTTAATGCCTTTCATTAGCTTTTGAGCAGAAATTCGATAGACGCTCTCAGAGATGACACACACAGTATAAGGTACACACACACACACACACACGCACGCACACTGATAGGGCAGAGGCCCTATCAGACCATCGTGGAGCCCGAGAAAAAGAGAGGATCACATCAGGAACAATCGAGGGGAGTGTAGTAAAAGGGATAGCTAAGCTATACGTAGAAGCCCCTAACAGACCACAGCAGTGCACAGGGAAAGTTAAGAAGGAAAGCGACAGGCCACTGGGCCAAGGGATAACAGACAGTGAAGAGATTGAAGAAAGGAAAGCTGCAATGGAGGCAACTAAATCGAATCAGGGGTTACATAGGAATAGGCAGTGGGAGAATGAAAGAGAGAGATCAGTCTTTGTTTATGGGCTCCAGGAAGCTGAAGGGGAAACTTAAGAAGCAAGAAGACAAGGGGAAAAAAATGCGATTGAAAGCATCATGAAAGCAATAGGAGATGACATGACCCAGCTGGCAAATTTTCAGAGAATAGGGGGGTTTGCAAGAGGAAGAATCCTGCCAATCAAAGTGATTTTCAAAGCAGAATTGACTCGAAACAGGATCCTGCAGGAGAAAGCAAGACTAAGGGATATGTCAGAGTACCGGAGGGTGTATCTCGACCGCGACAGAACACGGGAAGAAAGACAGAAACTGAAAGAGAGGGTACAGAGACAAAAGGAGGAAAGAGAGATGGACAGGAGAACCCAGACTCAGGAGGAAGCTCTAATACAACCACCTTCAGATGTCTCCCAACCTGGACAACCCCAATGCAACCAAACAATCTAACCCAAAACACACATGCCATACCCAATCATTCCACCCACCTCATTACAAACTCCACCTTCACACCAACCACCCATAGTTCCCCATCAGATCTCCCACTTTCCCAACCCCAACGTACCCCCCAGACTACGGTATTAGAAAAGAAGTTGAAGGTTTGGTATACAAATGCAGATGGTATAACAAATAAATGTGAGGAGTGGCATGAAAGAATAAAGGAGACATCCCCAGACATAATAGCACTCACAGAAACGAAACTCACCGGGATGATAACAGATGCAATCTTTCCACCCAGATAACAAATCCTCAGGAAAGATAGAGGGAGCAGAGGGGGAGGAGGAGTTGCACTGCTCATTAAGAACAGGTGGGGATTTGAGGAAGTAGAAGGAATGGATGGAATGGGCGAAAGGGACTACATAGTAGGAACAATTCAGTCTGAGGGCCATAAGGTGGTAATTGCTGTAATGTACAACCCACCACAGAACTGCAGGAGGCCAAGAGAAGAATACAACGAGAGCAACAGAGCAATGGTAGACACACTAGCCGAGGTAGCCAGAAGAGCCCACATGGGGAGAGCAAAGTTACTAGTTATGGGTGATTTCAATCACAAAAAGATTGATTGGGAAAATCTGGAGCCCCACGGGGGTCCTGAATCATGGAGAGCCAAGATGATGGATGTGGTACTGGAAAACCTCATGCATCAACATGTTAGAGACACTACCAGAGAGAGAGGTGGGGATGATCCAGCAAGATTGGACCTAGTATTCACCTTGAGTAGTTCGAACAATCATTTGGTTCTGTGTTTTGATTATATAGTTGAGCTACAAGTGGAGAGGGGAGCAGGAATAGGAAGGGAGAAACGAAACTACAAAAAGGGGGACTACACAGGCATGAGGAACTTCCTACAAGACGTTCAGTGGGAGAGAGAATTGGCAGGAAAACAAGTAAAAGAAATGATGGAATATGTGACAACCAAATGCAAAGAGGCAGAGGAGAGGTTTGTCCCCAAAGGAAACAGAAGTAATGGGAAGACCAGAACGAGTCCTTGGTTCACCCAGAGGTGTAGGGAGGCGAAAACTAAGTGTAATAGAGAATGGAAAAAGTACAGAAGACAAAGGACCCAGGAAAATAAAGAGATTAGCCGAAGAGCCAGAAACGAATATGCACAGGTAAGAAGGGAGGCTCAGCGACAATATGAAAATGATATAGCACCAAAAGTCAAGTCTGACCCGAAGCTGTTGTATAGCCACATCAGGAGGAAAACAACAGTCAAGGACCAGATAATCAGGCTGAGGAAGGAAGGTGGGAAGTTCACAAGAAACGACCAAGAGGTATGTGAGGAGCTCAACATGAGATTTAAAGAAGTATTTACAGAGAGACAGGAAGGACTCCAGGAATTCAGAATAGGGAGGTATACCAACAAGTGCTGGATGAAATACACACAACCGAGGAGGAGGTGAAGAAGCTGCTATGTGAACTCGATACCTCAAAAGCGGTGGGACCGGACAACATTTCTCCGTGTGTCCTTAGAGAGGGGGCAGAGATGTTGTGTGTGCCATTAACACAAATCTTCAACACATCCATTGAAACTGGGCAACTACCTGAAGCGTGGAAGATGGCAAATGTAGTCCCAATTTTTAAGAAAAGAGACAGACACGAGGCATTAAACTACAGACCTGTGTCACTGACGTGTATAGTATGCAAAGTCATGGAGAAGATCATCAGGAGGAGAGTGGTGGAGCACCTAGAAAGACACAAGCTTATAAACGACAACCAGCATGGTTTCAGGGAAGGAAAATCCTGTGTCACAAACCTACTGGAGTTTTATGACAAGGTAACAGAAGTAAGACACGAGAGAGAGGGGTGGATAGACTGCATTTTCTTGGAATGCAAGCAGGCGTTCGACACAGTTCCTCACAAGAGGTTAATGCAAAAGCTAGAGGATCAGGCACAC
Organism: Cherax destructor; assembly: GCA_009830355.1. Classification (NCBI taxonomy): domain Eukaryota; kingdom Metazoa; phylum Arthropoda; class Malacostraca; order Decapoda; family Parastacidae; genus Cherax; species Cherax destructor. The sequence goes on along the minus strand of WNWK01002589.1, from coordinate 77,370 downwards.
GTAACAGGAAAGGCACTGCAATGGATCAGAGAATATCTGACAGGGAGGCAACAACGAGTCATGGTAAGTGACGAGGTGTCAGAGTGGGCACCTGTGACGAGTGGGGTTCCACAAGGGTCAGTCCTAGGACCTGTACTGTTTTTGGTATATGTGAATGACATAACGGAAGGGATAGACTCAGAAGTGTCCCTGTTTGCAGATGATGTGAAGTTAATGAGAAGAATTAAATCAGTCGAGGATCAGGCAGGACTACAAAGAGACCTGGACAGGCTACAAGCCTGGTCCAGTAACTGGCTCCTTGAATTTAACCCTGCCAAATGTAAAGTCATGAAGATCGGGGAAGGGCAAAGAAGACCGCAGACAGAGTATAGTCTAGGTGGCCAAAGACTGCAAACCTCACTCAAGGAAAAAGATCTTGGGGTGAGTATAATACCGAGCACATCAATCAGATAACTGCTGCAGCATACGGGCGGTTGGCAAACCTAAGAATAGCGTTCCAATACCTCACTAAGGAATCATTCAAGACTCTGTACACCATATACGTCAGGCCCATACTGGAGTATGCAGCACCAGTTTGGAACCCACACCTGGTCAAGCACGTCAAGAAATTAGAGAAAGTGCAAAGGTTTGCAACAAGACTAATCCCAGAGCTAAGGGGATTGTCCTACGAAGAAAGGTTAAGGGAAATCGGCCTGACGACACTAGAGGACAGGAGGGTTAGGGAAGACATGATAACGACATATAAAATACTGCGAGGAATAGATAAGGTGGACAGAGACAAGATGTTCCAGAGAGGGGACACAGAAACAAGGGGTCACAATTGGAAGTTGAAGACTCCTATGAGTCAAAGGGATGTTAGGAAGTAATTCTTCAGTCATAGAGTTGTCAGGAAGTGGAATAGCCTAGAAAGCGATGTAGTGGAGGCAGGAACCATACATAGTTTTAAGATGAGGTTTGATAAAGCTCATGGAGCAGGGAGAGAGAGGACCTAGTAGCAATCAGTGAAGAGGCGGGGCCAGGAGCTATGAATCGACCCCTGCAACCACAAATAGTGAGTACAAATAGGTGAGTATACACACACACACACACAAGACGGCAGACTACTGCCGCTCCAGCCTCAGCCTGTGAAAATATGCACTATTAATTAGAGTATTTTTTAATACAAAATATTCATTGTGTTTGTAGAAGAGATAAATTTGTTCAGCGACTTTTACACACCTCCCAGGGCTGATTTTCTTTCTCTTTCTCCCTCCCTTCCTCTCTCTCTCTCTCTCTTTCTCTCTCTCTTTTAGCGTGGGTAAATATTGCTGTTCTTAGGGCTTTAGCTGATAAATCGTCTACTTTTATATGAAATAAAAACAAAAACTGCTTTAATATTTTTTGAGGTGCTTAATAATGTGGGAAAATACGTGTATATGGAGGCATTATGTATCATAGTAGCTTCATCGTATCACCGACACATATGTGTGTTAAGAACCGATACATATATTTGTGATAACACGATATTCACATTTAATAATATCCTGTATACAGGATATTATTAAATGTGAAGGTTATGACGACGTTTCGCTCTGACTTGGACCATTTACAGTCACACTAACAGAAACGTCGCCGTACGTTTCTCTCTCCTATGTGTTCCAGTCAAGGTATTGTGCTTTTTAGTTCTTTATATTCTGTATATATGAATAAGATTAATAGACGGAGAATCGAACCGTGGTCCCTTCTTCTGTTTATTCACTGCCAGTCGTTCATTACGTCTTAATCTTGAGTCTGTGTTGCAAATGTGTTGAGCTAATTACTTCCATTGTGATCTTGTCCCCGCCGTTATCCATTTCGTAGTTTCAGGAAACCAGAGAAAGGTTTTAGAACCCTCTGAAGTTAACTAACGAACTACTGAGTTTAGAGAGAGACCATAAACGTAATCAATCTCTTCACTGTCATCCCTAACACATTACTGGATGAGTCAAGAAAGTGTTTGAAGACAATCAGATGAATATCTTGTCTTCACAGATTTAGTGACAGTAATAACATTTTTTTTTTTTTTTAGAAAATGAATATATCATAGTCGTGTACAGGGTTCATCAAGAAACTTATGCTTTGCGAGGTTTCTCTCTTACTGGGAGGAGGACGCAAGAAGATTTTTTTCCCAACCATTCTTAAGAACCCCGGTTCAAAGTTGTTAGTTGTGAGTCCAAAGAGCTCTAACTCATCAGTAAAACGTCTATAAAACTACAAATCGACGTCGACTTCACAAATAAGGTGACTCGGAACCCAATATTAGCATCTTTGACTTATATCCCATGAACCCCAGGTTCTGGGTGGGTCGATACATTTGTTTCCTAACCCCTCTTACCCATCTTCATTAGCAGTAAATTAACAGTAAATTAATTTCCACTTTCATTATTTGTAGCGATGCATTCAACGGGATGGGAGGGTTAAAACCGTAGGAGTCATACAACGCCGTTAGGATTGGAAGACAATCAAGTTTGATCAGAGGAATGGAAGGTCAAGTTCAGTTCCTTAGATCAAGAGCCAGTTAAAAGCGTCAAGAAACCTCCCAAGTGGGGACCCTGTTCTTTGCCCACTCTTGTGCGTCGCGTCCTTGATAGGGAGGGTGAAATAGTATTATATATATATATATATATATATATATATATATATATATATATATATATATATATATATATATATATATATATATATATATATAAAAGAGTTTGGATTTAAAATGAATTAGGGTATTTGAGACACTCTATGCTGTGTTGTATTGATAAAGCCACTGGTTGGCGAAACATCTACTGTGTAAAGATACCCAGATATTGCACATGTGATCGTATGTTGGACTACGTGCTGCCAGCAGTAACATTCCGGTTGATCAGGCCGTGATCCACCAAGAGGCCTGGTCAAGGACTGGACCAAGTGTCTAATTCATCACTATATGAGAAGACGTTTCTCCCAACAAGGACAGTCGGTTCTCTGGTGGGCGTAACATCTCGCTAAAATGCCATAAACTATATTTTGCCTCATTCACAGGCTTGTCGGAAAATTCCACCATTGACATACATGAATTAAAGTAGAATAAGAACTCTTAGGGTATACATTCAATGGTATAAAAGAAGAAAACGGTGTCCTTGGGAGATTTTAATATGTGGATTTCCTATAGACGCAGCTGCCAGAAAAAACAGCAGTCTTGTTCAGGCCGACTGAACTGTTGAGGTCTTTAGAATATGTTGTGCCGATTAGGTAAAACTGGTCAATTAGTAAGAACTCTTTTAAAATTAAGTCCTTTCTAAAAACGTCCTTATACGTTTAAAGATTTTTTTTTCATTTATGTTAATGTAAAATTAATAATTTTGTACCAAAAAAAACTAAGAAAACTTACCTAACCTTATTATAACAAGCGCAATTTAATTTAGCCTAATCCAACTAAATATATTTTAGGTAAGTTTACAATAATTTTATAATAAACAAACACAATGAAATATATTTTTTCGTCAGGTTCAGAATGATTTTTGCGAAATTATTGCATACACAAATTTTCAAAAGGTAGCTTATGAGAGGTTTTTACAAAACAGAAATGTTAATAGAAGAGCAGAGTATATGGAGAGTAAAAGAAAGGTGAAGAGAGTGGTGAGAGAGTGCAAAAGAAGAGCGGATGAAAGAATGGGAGAGGCTCTGTCAAGAAATTTTGCTGAAAACAAGAAATTTTTTTGGAGTGAGATAAACAAGGTAAGAAAGCCTAGGGAACGAATGGATTTGTCAGTTAAAAACAGAGTAGGGGAGTTAGTAGATGGGGAGCTGGAGGTATTGGGTAGATGGCGGGAATATTTTTAGGAACTTTTAAATGTCGATGAAAAAAGGGAGGCTGTAATTTCATGTACTGGCCAGGGAGGTACAACATCGTTTAGGAGTGAAGAAGAGCAGGATGTGAGTGTGGGGGAGGTGCGTGAGGCATTACGTAGAATGAAAGGGGGTAAAGCAGCTGGAACTGACGGGATCATGACAGAAATGTTAAAAGCAGGGGAGGATATAGTGCTGAAGTGGTTGGTATGTTTGTTTAATAAATGTATGAAAGAGGGGAAGGTACCTAGGGATTGGCAGAGAGCATGTATAGTTCCTTTATATAAAGGGAAGGGGGATGAAAGAGAGTGTAAAAATTATAGGGGAATAAGTTTACTGAATATATCAGGTAAAGTGTATGGCAGGGTTATTATTGAAAGAATTAGAGGTAAGACAGAGAATAGGATTGCAGATGAGGAAGGAGGCTTTAGAGTGGGTAGGGGATGTGTAGATCAAGTGTTTACAGTGAAGCATATATGTGAACAGTATTTAGATAAAGGTAGATAAGTTTTCATTGCATTTATGGATTTAGAAAAGGCATATGATAGTGGATAGGGGAGCAATGTGGCAAATGTTGCAAGTGTATGGAATAGGTAGTAAGTTACTGAAGGCTGTAAAGAGTTTTTATGAGGATAGTGAGGCTCAGGTTAGGGTGTGTAGGAGAGAGGGAGATTACTTCCCGGTAAAAGTAGATCTTAGACAGGGATGTGTAATGTCACCATGGTTGTTTAATATATTTATAGATGGGGTTGTAAAAGAAGTAAATGCTAGGGTATTGGGGAGTGGGGTGGGATTAAATTATGGGGAATTAAATGCAAAATGGGAGTTGACACAGTTACTTTTTGCTGATGATACTGTGCTTATGAGAGATTATAAAGAAAAGTTGCAAAGGTTAGTGGACGAGTTTGGGAGGGTGTGTAAAGGTAGAAAGTTGAAAGTAAACATAGATAATTGTAAGGTGATGAGGGTATCAAACGATTTAAATAAAGAAAATTGGATATCACATTTTAGAGAGGGATTATGGAAGAAGTAAATGTTTTCAGATATTTGGGAGTTGACGTGTCAGCGGATGGGTTTATGAAGGATGAGGTTAACCATAGAATTGATGAAGGAAAAAAGGTGAATGGTGCGTTGAGGTATCTGTGGAGACAAAAAACGTTATCCATGGAGGCAGAGAAGGGAATGTACGAAAGTATAGTGGTACCAACACTCTTATATGGGTGTGAAGCATGGGTTTTAAATGCTACAGCGAGAAGGAAGCTGGAGGCAGTGGAGATGTCCTGTCTAAGGACAATGTGTGGTGTAAATATTATGCAGAAAATTCGGAATGTGGAAATTAGGAGGTGTGGAGTTACTAAAACTATTTGTCAGGGGCCTGAAGAGGGGTTGTTGAGGTGGTTTGGTCATTTAGAGAGAATGGATCAAAGTAGAATGACTTGGAGAGCGTATAAATCTGTAGGGAAAGGAAGGCGGGGTAGGGATCGTCCTAGAAAAGGTTGGAGGGAGGGGTAAAGGAGGTTTTGTGGGCGAGGGGCTTGGACTTCCAGCAAGCATGTGTGAGCGTGTTAGATAGGAGTGAATGGAGACGAATGGTTTTTGGGACCTGACGAGCTGTTGGAGTGTGAGCAGGGTAACATTTTATGAAGGTATTCAGGGAAACCAGTTAATTGATTTAGTTGGACTTGAGTCCTGGAAATGGGAAGTACAATGCCTGCACTTTAAAGGAGGTGTCTGGGATAGTGACAGCTGGGAGGGACTATTCTCAGCTGTCGTATCTAAGTGCCTCTGCAAAGATAGTGATTATATATGAGTGAGGTGAAAGTGTTGAAAGATGATGAAAGTATTTTCTTTTTTGGGATTTTCTTTCTTTTTGGGTCACCCTGCCTCGGTTGGAGACGGCCGACTTGTTGAAAAAAAATGAAAATAAATAAATAATATAATATATATATATATATATATATATATATATATATATATATATATATATATATATATATTATTATATATTATATATATATACGACTTCCGCCATGACGTAGGTGGATAAGGTTATTTTCAGTGTGAGGCGTATAAGCGGATTTACTTGAATTGAGGGACGGATGAGCTTCAAAAACACCAGTGGGACGGATGAACAAAAACACCAGTGGGACGGATGAACAAAAACACCAGTGGGACGGATGAACAAAAACACCAGTGGGACGGATGAAACAAGAAACACCAGTGGGACGGATGAACAAAAACACCAGTGGGACGGATGAACAAAAACACCAGTGGGACGGATGAACAAAAACACCAGTGGGAAGGATGAACAAAAACACCAGTGGGACGGATGAACAAAAACACCAGTGGGACGGATGAACAAAAACACCAGTGGGAAGGATGAACAAAAACACCAGTGGGACGGATGAACAAACACCAGTGGGACGAGATTAAGAACTTAAAAACACCAGAGAGACGAGGAACTACAAACAATAAGGACAGAACTACAGAACAGGACTGAATATCAAAACACCAGTGGAGAGGAACACAAAAACACCATAGACGGAAGAACTACAAAACAACAGAAGAACAGAAGAACTACAAAACACCAGAAGAATAGAAGAGACAAAACACCAGGGACAGAATAACAAAAACACCAGTGGGACAGAATAACAAAAACACCAGAAGGACAGAATAACACAAACACCAGAGGACGGAGAATTACAAAAATACCAGTGGGAGGAGAACAAAAACACCAGACGGATGAACTAAAAACACCAGGACAGGAATGGATGAAGTAAAAGACACCATTTTAAAGGAATGATGAACAAAAACACCAGTGGGACGGATGTACTTCAAAGATACCAGAATTACAGAACTTTAAAAACACCAGAGAGACAGAGGAACTACAAAAGCATAATAAGGACAGAACTACAGAAAAACACGGACTGAATAACTACGAAAACACCAGAATGACAGAGGAACTACAAAAACACCATAACAGAAGAACTACAAAAACAACAGAAGAACAGAAGAACTACAAAAACACCAGAAGAATAGAAGAAGTACAAAAACACCAGGACAGAATAACTACCAAAACACCAGAGGGACAGAATAACTACAAAAACACCAGAAGGACAGAATAACTACAAAAACACCAGAGAGACAGAGGAATTACAAAAATACCAGAGGGGATAGAGGAAGTACAAAAACACCAGACAAAGAACTACAAAAACACCAGAGACAGAAGAACTGCAAATGTTCCACCCCTTTTTTAGTAAGTATATATGTATGTATTTTCATCCCGGTTTGAAAGGCAATGCTCTACTGGTAGCTAACTTTCGTAGTATAAAGACAACGTTTCGCTCATAGGTGAGTTAGTTGTTGTTTGTCAGATTTGAAAGCTCTCTTCTCTTGTAAGCGAAACGTTCAGAATATATCTTGAAAAAAAAAATTCTCAGATGCTAGATGCCGTACTTCTTTGTACTAGCACATTTAGGCTCTAGAATAAACACACGGTATCCCTGGACCTGGTATTAGTACCACATATCCTTGGCCATGGTATTAGTACCATGTATCCGGGTTCCTTGATTAGCACCATGTATCTTGCACTCGTTAATTCCGTTTATTTAAATACCAGTGAATTTCTATCTAAAAACACATATTCGAAAATATAGGTATTAACTGTTTTGTCACTGATGTTACTTGGTTAGTACCTCTTACTATTAGTATTACTATTAGTATTACTATTACTATTAGTATTACTATTACTACTATTAGTATTATTAATATTACTACTACTTCTATTACAAATACTGCTGTTACTAACAGTGTTACATCTACTTCAACTGTTAAGGAGAGATTACAACGGACCAGTGTAGGAGTAGCAGCAACAACACAGCAAGAGACATTCTTGAGCTTCCCCAGCGCTCGGGCTTCGGCCAAAAGCTGGGGTGTGGCTCGAAAAGGATCCTGTAGTGCTTGCTGCCTTTGTACCTCCTGTCATCGTATGCTGCTATACAGCTGCCACACCCTTTGAGCCCAGTGTGGGTGGGGGTTTGTGACGGCCCAAGGTGACTAGCTTCTCCCTCCGAGCCCCGTGGGGGCGGGGAATGGGGCTAGGCATGGGGACAGCTAGTCTCAGATGAGGAAGTACTTGTACCTCCTCCCATGGCAGACATTGGTCTGAGACACTCACACTACAGGGAGCCAAGGCTGGGCCACTTCTTGAAAATAACTACAACTGTTACTACTACTGCCACTATAGCTACTATTACTTTTATTACTACTACTGTTGCTATTACTACTACTATTATTACTACTACTATCGCTGCTAATAAAAAGAAGTGAATAACAACAACGATAACGAAAATAACATCAATAATAATAATAATCACTATCACTACTGATGCAATTTGTATTACATACACATTACTAACATTTTTATTAAACGCCAGAGTTCGAAAGAGCTAGAAACAAGCATGGCTTTAATGACCCTTGCTTTCTAAGACGGTAGTATGGAATAGAAATTGCTAATAAGGTGTCGTTACATCAGGGAGCTTTTAAGGTAAATGACGTTGGAAATAATGGGCATGGCTGCGGAGGAACCATTAGAAGCCGGATTCACTAAAAGTTTCTGCATTTTTATAAGGAAGATGTCTCGGGCTTAATGTTTGGGGGAATTGTGATTGGCTGAAGAAAAAGCTACTGGAAATGTAACAACGGCAATGATTGGGTGGAGGAATGTGATTACTCTGGAGAGTTGTTTTGAGATCTGTGATTGGCTGAAGGAAAATTCTACTTGAAATGTAACTATGGAATTGATAGGTTGGAGGAATGTGATGTCTAAGGAGCGCTGTTGCACAATCTGTAATTGGCTGAAGGGATGCTACGTGGAAAGCGATTAGTTGAATGTAAAATTGTCTGAAGGCTGTTGTTCCAGTGACTGGCTGACAGGAGAGCTCAAATGTGTCGAGGAATGGGATTGGTTGAAAGTAAATAATATCGCAGAATTTTTTCTTCAAGAAATGGGACTAGCTATTAAAAAAAAAACGTTTTCTGAAACGAATCAGGTAGTGAGAACTAGCTGAAAAAAAAACTCTTTACCATGCATCAGACAGTGCTGCTGACGAAAACCATATTCATTTATATTTTGAAACAAAAATCAGTATTGCACGAGAGTGGGATTGGCCGAGGGAAGAAACTGTCTGATGTATGAGGGAAGATGACTGGGTGAACGCAGCTTAAAGGAAAATATGAAATGATGGAAAACAGAATCTCTTTTGTTAAGCATTTTCCCCAATAAACGTGTATTTTCTGAAGGCAAGAAGAATCTTGTTGGCTGAAGGGGCTTGTTGCTGACAATGTCGAGGAAACACATTCGAAAACAAGCTTTTGTTGGGACAATGTTTCGCTTTGTGTAGCGCTTTCTCTTGACTTCTAAAGCCTTACATAGAGCGAAACGTTGTCAAAATAAAAGCTTGTTCTGAAAGTGTCTATTTTCTTTTCAGGAACTCTCCTACGTGAGCGTTATTTGTGTATTGTTCCAGTCACGGTATTGTGCCTTTTTGTTCTTTCAGGAATTATCTAGTTCAGTTGAATAACCTCTGCAGCGAATATTCGTTTGACAGCACTCAGCGTAACTTCAGGAATCTTAAGAGTCATTCACGGCCATATACACCACATATGTTAGGCCCATCTTCGAGTATGCAGCGCCAGCATGAAACCCTCACCGGATAAAGCAAGTGAAGAAACTGAAGAAACTTCAGAGCTATGTAACGAGTCTAGTTTCAGAACAAACGGGAATGGACTAGGATGAAAGGCTAGAATTGAATATGACGACATTAGAAGAGGGAAGTACGGGGGAGACTTGATAACGGTATACAAAATGTTTAGAGTATTTGATAGGGTGGATAGGGATAGACAGTTCGAGAGGCGGGAAACAGGTACATGAGGCCTCAGCTGAAGGTTAATGATGCAGATAAGTCACGCGGATGTCAGGAAGCATTTTTTTTGTAATAATATTGGTAGAATTACCGACAATATGTTAAGTAAAAGGACACAAATGCAACTAATGTGACATTTTATTGTGGCAACGTTTCGCTCTCCAGGAGCTTTCTCAAGCCGTTACAAGCGTTACATGGACACAGTGGGCTATTATATACTCTCAAAGTGAGGTGAAATACTAGTGGTGGTCGAGGCAGTAGTGATAAGTAGTAGTAGTAGTAATACAATAAGGTAGAACAATCAATATGCACATGAGTAAAAGGTGATAAAACAAATACTTGGGTAGTATAACAATAGGTTAGACAAATATTTTATGCTGGAGGTTGAAATATAGAAGGCCTGTAGGAGTGTTCCACATCTACGATGTGCTTGTGTTGAATTAGAGGAGAGACTATGTGATGGTATGGTTAACTGTTTTCAGGAGGATTCTTGCTAAGACTTCAGAGATGGTGAAGCTGCCTTTGTTTTGTTTAATTGTGTTAGAAACAGAGATAAGTGCTGATTCAAGGCATTTGCGTCTACGGAAATTAGTTTCTTTGATTACTAGTCGGGCGTCTTTGAATTTCATGAGATGATTATATATATATATATATATATATATATATATATATATATATATATATATATATATAGACAAAAGGTCTCGGAACCGTGGTCCATAAATTGACAAGTCCGACGTTCTATCTAATCCACCCTTCTATTTATTGACACACACACACACACACACACACCGGGAGGTATAACAGAGTATACACACAATTACAATATGGTGATACTACATTGTAAAAAGTGTTTAGTAGGATGGTAGTTAATAGTAAAAATTGAAATTATCTTAAGGAAAATAACATTGAGCATTTTTGAAAGTAATTTACAGAATGCGTATTTAGTTTAGGGTGAATAGGTGGTAATATAATAGTAATATAATAGTAAAAATTTAAATTATTTTATAAGAAAATAACACTGAGCATTTTTGAAAGTAAAGTAATGTAGGAAAATAACACTGAGCATTTTTGAAAGTAATATAATAGAACATAAAAGTAAAAATGGTAATTATCTTATAGGATAATAACATTGAGTATTTTTTGAGTATGAGTATTTAGTTAAGGGTGAGTAGGTGGATTTTGAGAAGAGTCTTAAAATGATTTTCAGACAAGATATATATATATATATATATATATATATATATATATATATATATATATATATATATATATATATATATATATATATATATATATATATATATATATATATATATATATATTCTGTTTAAGAGCAAAGGTCAACTTGTAACAATCAATCTTTCAATTATCTTAAAGGCTGACGACCTAAAGACAACAGCAGCGGCACCATGTGGTATTTCCTGAGTATACCTGAGAGGATTTCGGGGTCATGCCTCCCGGCCCGGTCTGAGACCAGGCCTCGTTGGAATTTCGGTGTTGTACGCAGGCGTTGTTCAGGTTATCGTTTCTGCATGCATTAATGTGTTCATTGATGCGTGTTTCGAGGTTTCTTGCTGTTTCTCCTACATAAATTCTGTCGCAGCCTCCACAGGGTATAGTGTAGACCCCTGCGTTGACTGGTTCATGGTGCTTGGATTTAGTCCTGGTTAGATCCTTAATAGAAGTACTGGAAGCAATGGCGACTCTAGTGTTAGCTTGTGCAAATACTTTAGAAATGTTGGATGCAACCTGGCTGTTGGGAAGAACTATAACTTTGTTTGGAGTGGTGTTGACGCGTGGAGAATTAATGATCTGAAGAGCTCTTTTCTTGCAATCTTTGATGAAAAAGGAGGGAAAATGTAAATCAGTGAAGGTTTGGTGAATGTATGTACATTCCTCGTCAAGAAACTCAGAAAGTGAAATAACCTGGACAGAAGTAGTGGAGGCAGCCTCCATACATAGTTTTAAGAATGGGTGTAACATGGACCACCAGGCTAGTAGCGAATAAATCAAACAAGATAAGAGGTAGGGCCAGACGCTGAGACTCGACCCCTGAAACCAAAAATACAAATATGTATCCAAGTGTTAACTAATTGTTGTGAGTTACATCCTGGGAACTGAAGAGTGCCAGTATATCTTTTTATAGGGCTGAGATAACAGCTCGTAGCCGGTAAAGAAGCCGATGTAGTATAAAAGCTGATAACCTGTAAATTCTACGTCGTAATAAAATACTTGACTAAACTCTTGGTTGATATCAAAGAAGACGGCAGATGGCAGCAGGTGAGCAGCTGGTTGACTGCTCGTAGCTCGAGGTTTGTTGTTAACAGACTGGAAGACCAGCTGACTTGTTTGAACATGATGCACGGTACTTGCTCTAGCATATGGAGTTGTGGAAATTTCACTGTCTTAGAACTGACTTCTTCTTTGTAGATTCGCCGGTATAATCGCCCGGCCCGAGCCTTTTCCAAGAGGTGGCCCGGGCCTTAGCTTCCTATCGTGGGAGTGTCTCAGACCAATGTCTGCCATGGGAGGAGGTACAAGTACCTCCTCATCTTCTGGGACTAGCTGTCCCCAGGCCTAGCCCCATTCCCTGCCCCCACGGGGCTCGGAGGGAGAAGCTAGGCACCTTGGGCTGCCACAAACCCCGCTCACGCTGGGCTCGAAGGGTGTGGCAGCTGCATAGCAGCAGACGGTCAGGAGGTGCAAAAGCAGCAAGCACTACAGGATTCTTTTTGAGCCACACTTCAGCTTTGGGCAGCCCGAGCGCTGAGGAAGCTCAACAATGGCTCTTGCTATGTGTGTTTCTGCTGCTGCTGCTGCTACACTTGTCCGTTGCACTCTCTGATAGAACTGACGATGCACTGATGTGTACATTACACTGACTGGTGTCATCCAGACAGAAAGGATATGGCAACTTGAGGATTCATCAACGAAGTGAACAATGAGGATCTCAGAAACTGAAGTCTTGAACGTGTGTGAGGAATACTATTATTATTAGTAGTAGTAGTAGTAGTAGTAGTATTACTAGTATTTCTAGTGATACTGAATAAGAAAAAAGTATTGGAATGATGAAGACACTGTGAGGCGAAACGTTTCTTCAATAAAGATTCCCATACACACAACCCGCACATAGAAGAGGAGTTACGACGACGTTCTCGACTTGACATTTACAAGTCACACTAACAAAAGGAGAGGAGGAGATATAGGCCAGCGAGCGGAACAAGAGAGGAAGTTGTGAAGGTGAGAGTGGATCGTCATAGAGAGAGGAGCACTGCAGGAGCTAGAGGCTCACAGAGGTGTGAGCAAGAACACAGAGAGGGGGAAATAAAGGACAATATCAAGGCAGAAGAAAGAAAACCCAAAGGAGAAAGAGGAAAGGGGAATAGGGAGAAGGGAAAATGCTCCAAACTTAAGAACACCCGTGACTTAACCTGATTTATTTTTCCCCTTCTCCCTCTTCCCTTTTCCTCTTTCTCCTTTGGGTTTTCTTTCTTCTGCCTTGGGTATTTGTCCTTTATTATTCTTCCTCCCCTCTGTGTTCTTACTCCTACCCTCTGTGGGCCTCTAGCTCCCTTGCAGTGCTCCTCTCTCTTAGTATATGACTGACTCCACTACTACTACCTCCACAACTTCCTCTCTTGTTCCCGTCAATGTCTGCTGGCCTATATATACTCCCTCCTTCTCTCCTTTTTGTTAGTGTGACTTTGTAAATGGTCCAAGTCGGTCCGAAACGTCATCGTAAGCTCCTCTCTCCTATGTGAGGGTTGTGTGTGTATTGTTCCAGTCACGGTATTGTGACTTTTTTTAAGATTCCCATATGTTGCATAAGTGTCTCAATCTTCATCTTAATGATTCTGACAGCCTTAATGACTCTGGCAGCCTTAAAGATTCTGGCAACCTTAGTGATTCTGACAGTCTTAATGATTCTGTAAGCTTTAATGATTCAGGCAGCCTTAATGATTCTAGGAGCCTTAATGATTCTGGCAGCCTTAATGATTCTGGCAGTCTTAATGATTCTGACAGTCTTAATGATTCTGGCAGCCTTAATGATTCTGACAATCTTAATGATGCTAGGAGCCTTAATGATTCTGACAGCCTTAATGATTCTGGCAGCCTTAATGATTCTGGCAGGATTAACACACTTGCTCTTCTAGTTTGCAGACTATTAATTGATTTTTATTTTATAATACTGGTTTCTTTATCATAACTTTCAATATTTGTGGTTATGCAAAACAGATATCGCAATCATTTTCCTTTAAATATGTTGCAAAATGAGATGTGAAAACCACTTTGACATAACAAAGATCTGCGAATTTCCAACTACGTAACAGATCCTCATCTGCTAAAGAGGTGTAATTTTTAGGCTTCTGGTTGAGGCCTAAAAATCAAAGGTCTGAGTTACTTGGTTTTCAATTTTCCATTCGTATGTTGTTTTGCTTCGTTAATCTCGATGACAATTATTTAATCGTTATAAAAGATCATGTGTATCGTAATGTGCTAGGCATTGATCCTAATTAATTTTTAATTAGAAGTCCCCTTCATTTACACTACTACAAATCCCCTTCATTCACAGTACTACAAGTCCCCTTCATTTAGACTACTACAAGTCCCCTTCATTTACACTACTACAAGTCCCCTTCATTTACACTACTACAAGTCCCCTTCATTTACACTACTACAAGTCCCCTTCATTTACACTACTACAAGTCCCCTTCATTTACACTACTACAAGTCCCCTTCATTTACACTACTACAAGTCCCCTTCATTTACACTACTACAAGTCCCCTTCATTTACACTACTACAAGTCCCCTTCATTTACACTACTACAAGTCCCCTTCATTTACACTACTACAAGTCCCTTTCATTTACACTACTACAAGTCCCCTTCATTAACACTACTACAAGTCCCCTTCATTCACACTACTACAAGTCCCCTTCATTCACACTACTACAAGTCCCTTCATTCACACTACTACAAGTCCCTTCATTTAAACTACTACAAGTCCCTTTCATTTACACTACTACAAGTCCCCTTCATTTACACTACTACAAGTCCTTCATTTACACTACTACAAGTCCCTTCATTTACACTACTAAAGTCACTTCATTAACACTACTACAAGTCCCCTTCATTACACTACTACAAGTCCCTTTCATTTACACTACTACAAGTCCCTTCATTACACTACTACAAGTCCCTTCATTACATACTACAAGTCCCTTCATTTACACTACTACAAGTCCCTTCATTTACACTACTACAAGTCCCTTCATTTACACTACTAAAGTCCCTTCATTACACTACTAAAGTCCCTTCATTTACACTACTACAAGTCCCTTCATTTACACTACTACAAGTCCCTTCATTTACACTACTACAAGTCCTCATTCCTAGTCTCATTTACACTACTACAAGTCCCTTCATTTACACTACTACAAATTTCACTTCTATTTTACACTACTAAGTAACTTCATTAACATACTACAAGTCCTTCATTTACTTACTAAAGTCCTTTCATTTACACTACTACAAGTCCTTCATTACTACTAAGTCTTCATTACTACTACAAGTCCTTATTTACACTCTACAAGTCTCATTACACTACTACAAGTCCTTCATTACTACTAAAGTCCTTCATTACTACTAAAGTCCTCATTTACACTTACAAGTCCTTCATTTACACTACTCAAGTCCTTCATTACACTATAGTCCTTCATTACCTACTAAAGTCCTTCATTTCATACAAGTCCTTCATTTACACTACAAGTCCTTCATTTACACTACAGTCCTTCATTTACCTCTACAAGTCCTTCTTTACTACTACATAAATTTCATTTATTTGAAATATCTAATTAAGTAATGTATGGTAATTCATTCTTCAATAGTTTTATCGTCTTTCCCGGTGTTTATCGTGGAAGTTTGCGTCTGGCAGGGCAGCTCAGCCGTCAGCACGAGCTCTGAAATGGGGAAAAGCAGCGGGGTTGGGAGCTATTATTACTGCAGTTGTGAAAGTAGGAAGGGATAAAGTTTTGTAATGGACAGATCGATCGTTAAGTGTGCGTGTTAAGTACGGGAAAGTACCTTATACCAATCCTTACACCTGAGCGTTGGTATAAGGATTCAGAGAGAATGTGATTTATAGGGGAATACGTGTGTTGAGTAAACCGTGTGAAGTGTGAAGCAGAACTGATATTGAATGATTGGAAAGAAAACAAATGGACTTACAAAGGTACAATGGGGATTCAGACAGGAAAGGGGATCATTAATTATTAAGACGCATGGAATTTATAATAAGAAAATACTTTGATGTTCTCTTTTGTGTATGCTGCTTTTATTATACAAGATTGTCTCAATATATGGACACTCTTCATATGTTTACAAGAGGCTGAACACAAATAATTTAAAAAAATAATGATAACGCAACATATTTTAATAACTCTCTCGCGTACCTAATGTAAATCCCTTCTCTTACCCCTACCCCAATGCATTTACTGCAAAGGGACCTGACAATGTTTCACCATGGATTCTGCAAGAGGGGAGAAAACCAGTATCCGAAGCACTAGCAAAGATCCATAAGTCAATACGCAGTGGACAGTAGCCAGAGATCAGGAAGTCAACAAATGTCGTCCCTATATTTAAGAATGGAGACAGAAATCATTGAACTGTAGATTAGTTTTAATGACATGCTTACCATGCAAGGTAATTGAGAAGATAATCGGGAAGAAATGGTTTCAGAGACAGTAACCAGCGCGGATTCAGACAAGGCAAATTTTGTCTTACCAGCTAGTTGGAATTTTGAGACAAAGTAACAGAATGATGCAAGAGAAGGGCGAGTCGATCGCGTTTTCCTAGACTGCAAGCGGGCATCCATACCTTACCCACAAGAAACTGAACCAAAAGATTGAGGCGCTGGGATAGTGTGTGTTCATGTCAGGAAAGATAGCAGGATTATGAGGACTGGTGGCTGTTAGGAATCGAGGCTCTCTCTCAGCCGGCATCCAGCCGAAGCGAGGCTCCTCTTGATGAAGCTTACCTCATTGTGTCTCATACCATCCCTTGATTTTTGGAACACTTTAGGCCATATAGCCTTTATTGGTTAGCTTGCGCATCGTTGCAAATACACACATTTTCCATGTGAATTGGGGCAGCTAGACGGAGTGTCACTTTAATGCGGAGGGTCTGTGGGTTGAGATGTGTACCCATTGACAAAATGGGAGCTGTTAGGAGGAAGTCCCTAGAGTGATGTGCACTCGCTTTGAAGTGGGTAGTCTCCCTGTCGGATGCTGCAGAAGCGATCATGTTGCTATACACCTTTTCAACAATGAGGCTACCCCAGCTCGACTGTATGTAGGCCAGCATTGCAACTGGTTTCGGATCTGGAGCAGTGAACATCTCCCAGTCAGTAATGGCCATAGTTCAGCTGGGTCTGTACCACTGCTACACTACCCAAATCATCAACAAGAATTTGTTTTATCAGGTCGTCCGATGCAATGAAAGTAGATAAAGATAGGGCAATTTAGCTGGCTGTATGTATACTCAGTCCACCAAGTCCAGTATCTATCATCAAGGGAGGCCTTTTATTTTCCTGACATCGTCTAGGAGGGATTCCGTAGTGCCAGCCAGGATGTCATCATCCAAATGTGGAACTCGTTGAACAACGTTCCTGTGACTTCTTGATTACTAGACAGAAAAGCTATGAAGGGGTCCCGCTGTTGCACACCTTTACAAGAGTGTTTGGAAATAAATGGTATAAAATACCGACACAATGGAAAAATAAACACATAAGCAGTATAATGTGATCCTTTATTGACAACGTTTCGCCCACGCAGTGGACTTTATCAGTCACAGACAGATCTACCTGGAAATGAGCAACATGGAGATATATATAGGGTACAGTCAGGTGGAGAATGCTGGGTCAGGTGGAAAGCTGCATGTGAGTCTTAAAGTAGTGTGATAGTTAAAACATAGTGTGACTTAAAGGACCTGCAGTGTACCATTCTTGAGTTCTAGGTGGGATAGCGTTGAAGAAGTTTCTTGGCAATAGGTTCAGCTATGTTGTAGAAGCCGTTGTTCTGGTTGAAGTTGTTGGATATACAGATGAGTGATGATTCTAGGATTCTTCGGTATTGCGTGTTGTCTTCTCTGGCGATGAGTCTTGCGTTTCTGTAGTTGATTAAATGGTTGTGTAAATTTCGGTGTTGAACACAGGCATTTCTTGAGTCGTCAGATCTGCCTGCGTACTGGTGTTCTGAAATGCGTGTTTGTAGGTCTCTGGATGTTTCGCCAACGTATAATTTGCTGCAGCCATTACAAGGGATTGTGTATACCCCTGCCGTGGATTGAAGCTTTTCCTGTCTGTTACTGGTAATGTCCTTAATGGTGGTGGATGTGGAGGTGGATACTCGGAATGAGGTCTTAGAAAAAATGTTGGAAACTTGTTTGGAAATGGAGTTGGTGGGAAGGACTATGTATCTCTTCTCAGCAGTGTCTTCTCTGGGTGTGTTGAAGATGTTTAATGCCCGTCGTCTGCAGTCTCTAATGAAGTGACGAGGATAGTGAAGTTTGGAAAAACTTGTTCAATGAGGAGCATTCTTCTTCAAGGAACTCACTGCTGCAGATTCTGAGTGCGCGCAGGAAAAAGCCTATAATTACACCACGTTTAATTTTGGTGTCGTGGTGAGGTAGAAGTGAGAAGATCGTGTTGATTGGGATCGCCACTTAGTGCCGTCCTTGCGAACCTATATATGGAACATTTAGAAGCCGAGCGATTTTCCACTATCATTCCCTCTTCTGTCACCTGGCTTCGTTATGTTGACGACATTCTCATCATAACTCCCAGACGCTTCAACGTTCAAGCTCTCCAACACGAACTCAACCAGGTTGAGCCATCAATCCAGTTTACACTAGAAGAAAAGTCGACAACACTCTTCCTTTCCTTGATGTTCTTCTCTGCAAAGCTGACCATGAACTTCGTTTAAAGTCTATCGAAAACCTACCAATCAACACGATCTTCTCCACTTCTACTCTCACCACGACACCAAAATTAAACGTGGTGTATTATAGGCTTTTTCCTGCGGCACTCAGAATCTGCAGCAGTGAGTTCCTTGAAGAAGAATGCTCCCTCATTGAACAAGTTTTTCCAAACTTCACTATCCTCGTCACTTCATTAGAGACTGCAGACGACGGGCATTAAACATCTTCAACACACCCAGAGAAGACACTGCTGAGAAGAGATACATAGTCCTTCCCACCAACTCCATTTCCAAACAAGTTTCCAACATTTTTCTAAGACCTCATTCCGAGTATCCACCTCCACATCCACCACCATTAAGGACATTACCAGTAACAGACAGGAAAAGCTTCAATCCACGGCAGGGTATACACAATCCCTTGTAATGGCTGCAGCAAATTATACGTTGGCGAAACATCCAGAGACCTACAAACACGCATTTCAGAACACCAGTACGCAGGCAGATCTGACGACTCAAGAAATGCCTGTGTTCAACACCGAAATTTACACAACCATTTAATCAACTACAGAAACGCAAGACTCATCGCCAGAGAAGACAACACGCAATACCGAAGAATCCTAGAATCATCACTCATCTGTATATCCAACAACTTCAACCAGAACAACGGCTTCTCAACATAGCTGAACCTATTGCCAAGAAACTTCTTCAACGCTATCCCACCTAGAACTCAAGAATGGTACACTGCAGGTCCTTTAAGTCACACTATGTTTTTAACTATCACACTACTTTTAAGACTCACATGCAGCTTTCTCCACCTGACCCAGCATTCTCCACCTGACTGTACCCTATATATATCTCCATGTTGCTCATTTTCCAGGTAGATCTGTCTGTGACTCGATAAAGCCCACTGCGTGGGCGAAACGTTGTCAATAAAGGATCACATTATACTGCTTATGTGTTTATTTTTCCACAAGAGTGTTTTATGTTAACCAAACAGGCTTTTAGAAGTACCAATATAAGACGATTTGACGCTATATATATATATATATATATATATATATATATATATATATATATATATATATATATATATATACAATATTGAAAGCAATTCCTATCCTCCAGCAGTGTATAATCAGATAGAAAGAACAGCAGTTTCACGCGGGGCTCCCAGTCTCAAAATTGGTCGCCCCAGTATCGTATACCAAAAGAATTTTCTTGGCTCGTTAAAACTGTCACCATTCTTCACAGGAGAGCTTTTAAGCGAAAATCTCCGGAAACTTAATTGTTCCCGGAGATCTGCAGCCGCCGAGGAAAGTTACCAAAAAATGTCAGGGAATATTTTTGCATCCTGGAGCAAATGGACTCGTTGATGAGTTAGATGAATGTGCTGATCTTAGGTATCATTGCTTGGCGAAATGTTTCGTCTGCACAGCAGGCTTTTACAGTCGACTTCAGAGGTGATTACAATACTTTAGACAGTAGACGTTGAGACGTAGTCTCTAAACGTGGTACAAATGGTATGTAATACCGACAGGTTGTTGGAAAAACACAAAGTGCATCTACCAGGATGTTTTATTAGAAACGTTTATATCCGATGACTTTGTTTACTCCAAATGTGCCTACGGGTAGAAGGTTTTCAGCTTAGTCAGTGAGCTTAGATTGAGACATTTTATGTATATAAAATTGGTCGAATAAATATATGAGTGAAAAGGGGGTTGAATCCGAGATAGAACTGCCTAGTAAGAGCCAACAACCAATACTGTAAAATGAAGAAGAGGAAGCTACAGTAGTGCCATTACATTAGCACGCATGATAATACAGCACCAGGTACGACCGTCAGGTGACACTGAAGAACATTGGCTGGGAGACTGCAACATACTTGATGGTTCTTATTAGGCATGTCCTTGTAGGATTCAGGCCCTTCCTTGCGCTCACATATTGATTTTCCAATTTTATGGCTACCTAGGATCTCTTAATGACCTAAACTCACTGCCACTCAGCTGATATTCTCACTATATAAGACGATGTCCCTCTACCCATGTGTACATTTGGAGTGACCAAGGTCCCAGGACCAAAACGTTTCAAATAAAATGTCCTAGTGTTGAAATACATGTCTTTTCTCAACAGTCTCCACAGTACTTCGACTCCCTGTCCCTCGTGCAGTGTCTTCAATTATTCTCACTTACCACAATCAGCATATTTAGAAGTTGTAATTGCTTTCGTGTACAAACTTTTAATTTTTTAACATTTATAACTTTTTAATTATAACTTTAAATTATCCCTTTTTCTTTTCTACTCTTTCTTTGCAGAAAATTCGACTCGTCTATCACCGTCTTGCCAGAGGCGTGCCAACATTTCAGTTCAGATGTCCCTCCAAACAGCAATATCCACTCACTTCCAACAGAGTACAGGCACTGTACTTCACACCTCCAGGACTTAAGTACAGCTAATTGGTTCCCCTGAATCTTTTCATAAATGTTAACTTGCTCACACTCCAACAGCACCTCAAATTATAAAAAAACATTTGACTCCGCTCCTACCTAACACGCCTGGTGGATATCCAAACCCCTGGCTCACAAAACCTCCTTTACCTCCTCCCTCCAACCTTTCATAGGCCGACTCCACCACTATAGATTTATACACCCTCCAAGTCATCATATTTTGCTCCATCATCTCTAAATGTCCAACCCACTTTAACAGCTCCTCCTCAGCCGTCCGAATAATACTTTTAGTAAACCTGCACCTCCTAATATCCAAGCAACGAATTTTCTGCATAATATTCACACCTGCAAAATATTAATTCAACCTCAGGCACGACATCTCCACTGCCTCCAGGCTCCTCCTCGATAAAACTTTTAAAATCCATGCTTCACACCCATAGCAGAGTTTTATACCAGATTATATGTGGTACAAGAATATACCAGATTATATCTGGTACATTCCTTTTTTTTTCCTGGATGGCAAAAACGATAGGCACCAATCAGTGTGTGCCAGGGTAAGAAAAGAACCAATGACCAAATGCCAGTGACACAGACAGCTATCAGAGTACGCTGTAGTTGTCTAGAGTGAAGAATAAAAAGACACAATACCGTGACTGGAACAATTCACTAAAAAAAAACGCACTTAGGAGAGGAATCCTAAAGACGAGGTCTCAGTTCGTCCTAGATTATTGTGAAGTCACAACTGGGTCAGTTGTGACTGGCCATGGGTAAGTCCGTCACTGTCAGACACGTGCACTAGGCGACACTGCCATAGTCCTTCCCTCTGCCAGTACATCAACCTGTAAAACCGAGAACTACGGAAGTGTACAAAACAATCCCAGTGTTGCTCCCAGCTCCCTCCTTAAATATATTTTACTCCCCAGCTTCCTTCTTCCAACTGCCTATTTTTCTCCCCGGTTTCCTTTCATCTACCTATTTTACTACCTGGCTTCCTCCTTTCATCTACCTATTTTGCTCCTCGGCTTCCTTCTTTATTTTACTTCCTTACTTCTATGTACCTATTTTACTCCCCGGCTTTCTACCTATTTTGCTCCCCAGCTTCCTTTATTTTACTCCCCGACTTCCATGTACCTATTTTACTCCACAACTTCCATGTACCTATTTTACTCCCCGGCTTCCTTTTCTCATTTACCTACTTTACTCCCCAGCTTCCATCTACCTATTTTATTCCCCAGTTCCCTTTCATCTGCCTGTTTTCCTTCCCGACTCTCTCCTTTCCTGTACCTATTTTACTCTCCTCTTCCTTCCTTTTCTCTGCTTATTTTTCTCTCAGCTAAGTCCTCTTTCCTTCTTTTATCATCCGGCTCCTTCATTCCATCCTCTGTTTTGTTCTCTACTTTATTACTTATTTCTTATGTTAGAAACATTGCCGCATTGAAGTGCAAATGAGATATATTTACTCGTATATACTTATTTATATGCTTGTAATACCCTGTACAATTGTTCCCGCAAGTTGTGTACATGCTATTTGTACATTTGTTCATTTCTAACTCAGTTATTTCTCTCAAGCACTGATGAACTAACGGTCATATCTTTGAGAAATTAGGTTGTTTGCGCTGTTTTCGTTTTCCACCTAGCTAGTTTTGCACCTAGCTAGTTTTGCACATAGCTAGGTGCAAAACTAGCTAGTTTTGCATCTAGCTAGTTTTGAACCTAACTAGTTTTGCAACTAGCTAGTTTTGCACCTAGCTAGTTTTGCACATAGCTAGGTGCAAAACTAGCTAGTTTTGCATCTAGCTAGTTTTGAACCTAACTAGTTTTGCAACTAGCTAGTTTTGCACCTAGCTAATTTTGCACCTAGCTTGTTTACTTTTTGTTAGTAAAAAATACATAGTTACTGATAAGAAGTCTGAGGCGTTCCGCCAGTGGACAGGCGTCTTCAGCCAGTACTAAGGAATGTACAAGTTAATTTTTACAAGTGTTGTCAGGTGAGTGGCCGGATCAGTGAAGTCACTCTTTTAAGTGGCGGGTATATGTCGCCCTAGAGAGAAGACAGACGAGGTTGTCATCTCTAGGCAATACATTTATTGCCCTAATAACAGATGTTGCTAGGGACTTGTCCCTAATTGGTGAGACAGCCAGACAGGCATTGCCAAATAGCAGTAGGTTGTGCCAGGATCCGTTGTTTGTTGGGGCATCGTTGACTTTATTCAAGAGGTCAGAGAATTTGCTAGCAGCTTGATGGCGAGCTGCTTTGGGAATGTGTGTCAACGTCCTGGTGGATGTTAATTTGATTGCAGAGTTTAGGTTCTCTGTAGAGGTGAAGTCACAGTGGCTGTCAGCTCTGTCTGCTGAGAGGGGCCGTTGGTTGTACCCACTTGGAGCTCTGGAAGCTTAGACACCCATTGTTAAGGTCTTCTGTAGAGGTGAAGTCACGGTGGCTGTCAGCTCTGTCTGCTGGGAGGGGCTGTTGGTTATTCCCATTTGAAGCCCTCCGGGAGCCTAAACATTCATTGTGTACACGGATGTTGCCATTTGAGGGATTGAGTGCACGCTTCCTGTGGCACACCTGGCAGATGCCTCGTGAACGGATTGCACGGCGTTGGACCTGTCGTGAAGATTCCTGGGAAACCGACGCATCTTGTGACATTCCTGACATCGTGGGCGTGGGAGGGCGCCAGCTGTGAGATGTCGGGTGAAGAACAGCATGGATGCATGGGGGGTATATAGTATTGTGTGGTATATATATATATATATATATATATATATATATATATATATATATATATATATATATATATATATATACATAATTTCACCACCTGTTTTTATAAGTGTGACCTTCAGTAAAAATCATTGTATCCAGTCAGGTCTTTTCTGCTATCACGTGGCTGTTTTCATTAAACAGATTTTGTTCAAAACACTAATATCTGAACACTTTGATGATTCATATGAGAACTCATTCCATTTCATTATGCATAAAAATAACTTACGTTGCATCCAGCTCATTGGTTTCGCTCAGTACTTACCTTATTATATGTGACTTTTTGCCTCTTTTTTTCCCTCCACACCATCTTTTGTTTCTCCACCTCTTCCTCCTCCTTTCTTTACTCTCGTGTTTTTGTATTTTATTCTCCAAACTTTGTAAAATTACTTCCTATGATATCACAATGTAATTACTTCCTATGATATCACAATGTAATTACTTCCTATGATATGACAATGTAATTACTTCCTATGATATGACAATGTAATTACTTCCTATGATATGACAATGTAATTACTTCCTATCATATCACAATGTAATTCGTATTCAGTCTGACAGAAATATTACTATATTCCTCTTAATGTGTTTAGGAATTTAAGTAAGATAAGATACGATTTGTTCGGATTTTTAACCCCGGAGGGTTAGCCACCCAGGATAACCCAAGAAAGTCAGTGCGTCATCGGGGACTGTGTCTTATTTCCACTGGGGTCCTTTATTTAATCTTGTTCCCGGGATACGACCACAAGAGTCGACTAACACCCAGGTACCTGGTTACTATTAGGTGAACATGGACAGCAGGTTTAAGGAAACATGCCCCATGTTTCCACCCATGCCGGGGATTGAACCACGGACACTCGGTGTGTGAGGAGATGAGAGCGTTACCTTGGAATTCTTTTACTAGGAGTTAGCACAGAAAAGCAATAGGAATCAGTATCTTCTATCTCAATTTTTTTCACTTATATCCTCAATGTTGGCTACCAGGAAACAGGTCACGGTGTGTCCTACTCGTCAGGAAACTGTAAAATGTCATGTGACACGGGTCACTGTCAGATGTTGACCACCTTCTCATGGTGACAGGACAACTGCGTCCCTGACAACTGCGTCCCGCTCATTGGCGTCCCTTGACATTTGTGTCTCAGTATATGTATATTTCATATTAGATGTAATATTTTATTTATACATATATGTGTCCTGAACATTTTCATACCAACATATGTATATTTCATAAAAGATATAATTTTACATATTCATTCTGTGTTTTGTTGTCATACCCAACACATGCAGGGGGTTGTTTATAAGCAGGTCAGTCACAAACCAGGCGCCCATCACTTGCCCATACTCACCCTAATTGACTAGAAGGCTGCTTTTTTTGAGCTGAGATAAGAGGCTTAACATATATACCGTGATGTTTGATATCCAGTAATAGTCACATATAGCGGGAGAAAAATGACCATCCCGGGACGCAAAAAAAAAAAAAAACGGACGGAAATGTCCAGGGACGCCAATGACCGGGACGCATTTGACCGGACACAGTTGTCCAGGACGCAAATACCCTAGTACCCCTTTTCATTTATCTACGACAGAAATCCGTATTTTGCTTCCTCAATACAGAGTCCCCTATCAATACACCCTTTGGTGTTATTACCAATGCATCAGTCCTGTTACACAAGATAATGCTGCAAATTCTTACACGTTTCATATGCTTTTATCACTAATTTGATTTTGCTGGGCGTTTATTTATTTATTTTTTGTCAGTAACATCTAGGTCAACGATACTAGACATTAATTTATCAAGCTTCGAGAGAATCAGTTATATGATTTTCACTCGTGGGGATGACCAGGGCTCTCTTCCCACTGCAACGTACCTGCATCATGTCTATCCTCTCACGTACCTGCATCATGTCTATCCTCTCACGTACCAGCATCATGTCTATCCTCTCACGTAGCTGCATCATGTCTATCCTCTCACGTACCTGCATCATGTCTATCCTCTCACGTACCTGCATCATGTCTATCCTCTCACGTACCTGCATCATGTCTATCCTCTCACGTACCTGCATCATGTATATCCTCTGTCACACACAGCACGAGGCGTGTTTTTCTCATCTTGTTATTAAATCGAATTGGATTCATCAGCTGGGTGCCGCTATATGATAGCTACATAGTGGGATTGAAGACTGTTTTTTCCTGTCATATTCCATCACAGAGAATGGGGGTTTCATACATCAAGTGGGAGATTTAAGTAGGGTAATGAGTATATATCATTTTTTTTCCATTAATAATTTAGTGGTTACGGAAGCTTCAAAATTTTCGGTTCATTATTACTGGAATTACTATTACTAGGGAACATAAACATAGAAACTGTCTTTAGTATACCCATTATTGTCTCAACATGTTATAATAATAATAATAATAATAATAATAATAATAATAATAATAATAATAATAATAATAATAATAAAATAATATTATTATTAATAATAATAATAATATTAATAATAATATTAATAATAATAATATTAATAATAATATAATCTTTATTACAACAAGTACATAGTACAACTTATACAGACCATAGCTGATATCAATGACATATTATATAGAAGCCCCTTAAACATATATATGTCGGCACGACATATGTATGTCGTGCCTAATAGGTAAAACGTGCGATTTTGGCTTAAATAGCAACGCTCTTCTTGGCGAATAAGGCAAGCAAAAATTTGTGTATGCAATAATTTCGCAAAATTCATTCTGAACATAACGAAAAAAATATATTTCATTGTGTTTGTTTATTTTTAAATTATTGTAAACTTATCTAAAATATATTTAGTTGGATTAAGCTAAATTAAATTAGATTGTTATAATAAGGTTAGGTAAGTTTTCTAAAGTTCTTTTGGAAGAAAATTATCAATTTTTACATTAACATAAATTAAAAATATATATCGTTAAACGTATAAGAGAAATTTATAAAAGGACTTAATTTTAAAGGAGTTCTTGCTAATTGACCAATTTTACCTATTTGCCACACTATATATATATATATATATATATATATATATATATATATATATATATATATATATATATATATATATCACAGCTGATGACTGTGTCTAAAACTGCATGTACAAAATGAGATCAATTTTACCTTCAGAAAAACAGAAATAAACTTGCACTAAAATTTCAGCAAAATAAATACAGCAAACAAAACTGAGCTAGAGTGTAAATCTGTTTATTCATGTGAGAGTTTTTAATCACTCCATTTATTGATTAAAAACTAACACAGTTGTAACATGCAAATCAATGGTTGGAAAACTAAATCAAAATCGAGCTTTATAGAAAGCAGTGTTGATCACTATTTGAAATATAAGTTCAGGGTTGAATAAACTAAATTGATTAATTATCCTTAATTTTTTGTGAGGATTATAAGCAACGTTGACAAATTCATCATAACTGACATGTCACTTTAAATCCGACAAAAAAAAAAAAGTTAAGAACAATTTCGATATTATAATAAGTGAGACACATGTGAATCCATTAGGTACATTTATTCCGAAACGTTCCTCAGTCGAAACATCGATACACTGAAGATAATGTGATCAGTCCGTCTGCTTTGAAG
The DNA here is from genome assembly GCA_009830355.1 of Cherax destructor. Classification (NCBI taxonomy): domain Eukaryota; kingdom Metazoa; phylum Arthropoda; class Malacostraca; order Decapoda; family Parastacidae; genus Cherax; species Cherax destructor. The sequence goes on along the minus strand of WNWK01002589.1, from coordinate 49,798 downwards.
TACAGTAGTTGCTTGGAGGTGGTCAGTCCATCTGTCTGGAGAAGTGTTCGTCTTGAACAATGGGAAGCTGAAGCCTTTGTATTGCCAGAGGCGAGGCACGGATACTGAAGGTCACGGGGGTCTGGGCCCCCTAGTAGAAGAAAAAAAAAGATACGATGAACACTACTGACCCTTGCAAGCAAGTTCCTCTGAACTCCACCCCTTCTCACCAGTGGTTAAGCAATGAAGTTATAGATGATGTCCTCTGTATCAAGATATTGCAGCACAACGGTATCTTGATACAGAGGACATGTTAGGAAACATTCGACTCAGTGTCTGTCAAAATTCCCTGTAATAATACAGTAATAATATATTGTATCTTGTTTTTGTACTATTTGTGATCTTATTCATCCATTGACAACAATATACGTAGTTCAAAATGACTGCATGCTTTGGAATGTAAAACATTATGATGGTTCCTAATTACTTTCATGTTTTTAAACACATCGGCCGCCTCTTGTATATGTCTGGGGATTAAAAAAAAATAAGGACATTCACCGTTACTCATTCAATAGCTGTCTTGCCAGAAGTGTGCAAACATCACGTTGCATATGATCCTACGAACTGCAACATCCCCACCCGTCCTTCAGAATGAAAGTACTGTACTTCCCACCTCCTGGACTCAAGTCTGATTAACCGGGTTTCCTGAAAGTCCTTCATGAATGTTACCTTGCTCACACTCCAGTAACAAGGCAAGCCGTAAAAATCCGCTTGTTATTATTTTCTGATCTACTACGCTAACACAAACTTGCTGGACATTGAAGCCTAACTAAAGAGCAGGTAAATTTGATGTGTCGTGATACCAGCAACATTAACTGGATCTAAATATTAGCTTAAGCCAATGAAGAGATGTGAATTAAATGTAAAAATTAAATTCTGAATATATTAAGAACAAAATACCATGAAAGATTTAAGAGGTGCGACAAAAAAAAATCCCAGAAAAAACGACAACACACGTAACTGAAAGATCATTAGCCAAAACTGTATTGCATGCTAGAAATTTAAGTTGATTGGTATCCCCGCGGACTTGCTATCTACGTAAGCCAGAGGAAATAAGTAACTGTGAACGGGAATATGAAACGAAATACGTACATCAAAGCCCAAAGAATGAAAATGTCAGGGTGAAATCAACGATAGGATTTTTAACCAGCAGCAAAAGGCTAGAATGACAAATGAGAGCAAAGAAATGGCCTCGTCATTTTACACTGCCTTTAGCTCTGTATTAATAGCCTAATACGACACGAACATGGCGAAGCAGCTAAATTTATTTTCGGAACCTGAATTTGAAACTAAATAATAGCGAGATTACCAGCTTTGACGAGTCATATTTCGTAGAGAAGCGGAACATTAAGAGATCAAACAGATCAGATCAGCTTCTAGAAATATAAAATACCGTAGACACCAGATTGCGACCCGTTACCTGTAATATTTGATCTAATTAGAAGTCAAAATGCCAAGTGACCGGAAACTGGCAAACATTTCTTGAAAATTAGACACATATGCAATATCTGGGTATCTTTAATATAGACGTTTCGCCATCCAGTGTTTTTTTTTTAATAAAAATTTTAGGACGTAATTTGAAGACAGTAGAACTATATACAAAAGATTAGGTAATGAGTTCCTCAGCCTTGGAGTTGGTGTGAAGATCACCGTAGTTGTGAAGATTTTATGGTAAACATCGAAGACCTATAAGATGGCGCTTATAAGCGCCAGCCTTCTTGCCTGTGCTCCAGAATCTCCAAAACTACGGTGATCTTCACACCAACTCCAAGGCTGAGGACTCATTACCTATCTTTTGTATATAGTTCTACTGTCTTCAAATTACGTCCTAAAATTTGTATTGATAAAGCCACTGGATGGCGAAACGTCTACAATAAAGATACCCAGATGTTTCACATGTGTCTAATTTTCATCTTGTTGGTATTGTATATCATTCATGTATAAACATTTCTTGATTGTAAGGCAATTTGTGTCCTCAGTTATCGTCCCATTAGTTTAATAAATTTTATGGTAAACATCGAAGACCTGTAAGATACAGGATAGTAAAATTTCTGGATGATAACTGAATAACAGGAATTCAACATATATTTCGCAGCAAAATATCATGATTAACAAATTTATAGATAGTCAAATACTGAAACAAAACATAAGAAATAATACTAAGAGTTGAAATATACTTACAATCCCCCCCCCATCAAATTGATGAGGTACCCCATGGAAGAGTGCAAAGAAAAATAAATGCACAAGTATAGTAGACAAACTTCTACTATGGATTAATTACTGATTCAGCAACAGGAAACAACAAGCGGTGCTGGACTTAAAGAGTGCAGACATAGCTCCTTTGCATAAGGGAGGTAGTAGAGCACTAGCTAAAAATTACAGACCAGTAGCCCTCACTTCTCACATCATAAAAATCTTTGAAAGAGTGATGAGACGGCAGATTACAAAGTTCATGGACCAGCACAACCAACATAACCCGAACCAGCATGGTTTTAGAGCGGGTCGATCATGCCTGTCACAGCTGCTGAACCATTATGACAGAATTACGGAGGCATTGGAAGACGACCAAAACGCAGATGTGATTTACACAGATTTTGCAAAGGCGTTTGACAAATGCGATCATGGAGTGATAGCGCACAAAATGAGAGCCATGGACATTACGGGGAAGGTAGGCAGATGGATTTTTTAGTTCCTAACACACAGAACACAAAAAGTAGTAGTGAACAGGGCAAGATCCAGCATCAGGGAGGTCAAAAGCTCAGTGCCCCAAGGCACTGTCCTGGCACCTCTGCTGTTTCTCATCCTCATAGCAGACATAGATAAAAACACCCAACACACTTTTGTATCATTTGCAGATGACACTAAAATAAGCATGAAAGTCACTACGGTAGAGGACACTGAAAAAATACAGAACATAAGCAGGGTCTTCCAGTGGGCAGTGAAGAACAACATGACGTTCAATGGTGATAAGTTTCAGCTGCTTAGGTATGGAAAAAATGAAGAACCCAAAAGGAACACTATATACAAAACTCAAGAGGGTCACCACATAGAACGAAAGGAACACGTAAAGAACTTGGGAATAATTATGTCTGCTGATCTGTCTTTTAAAGACCATAACAAGACAAAGATCACAACAGCCAGGAAGATGACGGGGTGGGTATTGAGAACTTTCAAAACAAGGGAAATAATGCCGATGGTGACACTCTTCAAATCGCTAGTGCTCCCTCACTTAGAATACTGCTCAGTGCTGACGGCCCCGTTCAGGGCAGTAGAAATATCAGAGCTGGAACAAATTCAGAGATCGTTTACGGCTCACATTGAGCCATTGAAACATCTAAATTATTGGGAACGCCTTCAAGTCTTGAACATGTACTCATTGGAGCGGAGGAGAGAGAGATACATGATAATATATACCTGGAAAGTACTTGAGGGCCTGGTCCCAAATCTGCACACTGCCATAACAACATACTGGAGTGAGAGATATGGGAGGAAGTGTAAAATAAACCCAGTGAGGAGCAGGGGTGCGGTGGGGACAATACGGGAGCACTGTATTAACATCTGGGGTCCCAGACTATTCAACATCTTACCAGAAGATATCCGAAACACGGCTGGAACCAGTGTAGAAGCCTTCAAGAGGAAACTGGACAAGTATCTTCACCAGGTGCCAGATCAACCAGGCTGTGATGGATATGTGGGGCAGCGGGCCTCCAGCAGCAACAGCCTGGTTGACCAGGCAAGCACCAGACGAGCCTGGCCCATGGCCGGGCTCAGAGAGTAGATGAACTCTCGAAACTCTTCAAAGGTATATCAAAGAGGCTGGACGCAGTGTCGGAGTGCTTTGGTGTGTCTCCTTCACCCAGTTATTTTAACAATTTACATAAAAGATCACGGAGCTGGACTAACATCCTAGCAAATTTCACTGATGTCTCGAAATTAGAGGGAAAAAAGTGCAACATCTATGACTGAATGAGGAATTATTCACTCACCTCGATAAGTTGGCATAATGGTCGTGTACCGACTCTCTCACTGAAGCAGTGTCCAGTCCCAACCGAAAAAAAGGGAACACGTTTCCTGACATTCATTCAGTAGTGTGGTGACACAATTAAGATGATCCTTCGAACTTCTGGAACATCCTCGTCTGTCCAGCCCCGACTCTCCTCTTCACAATCCCTCTCTAGCTCCTCCCTTCTCTCTGGCGCTCTGTCTCCCTCTGTCTGTCTGTCTCTCTCTGTCTTTCTCTCTCTCTCTCTCTCCTTCCGTCCTCCTCCCTTCCTCCCTCCCTCTCTCCTTCTCCCTCCGTCTCTCTCTCTCTCTCTCTCTCTCTCTCTCTCTCTCTCTCTCTCTCTCTCTCTCTCTCTCTCTCTCTCTCTCTCTCTCTCTCTCTCTCCCCTCGTCCACCAGAACTGTAGAGACGTTTAATAAAATTTGGTAAGGTAACTGGGTTTTATATAATACCTGGAACGGCTGCGTCCATAACTATGGGTCTAGCTAATTGTTTCCAATATTTCACAGCTCTGGGATTTGCAGCTGTACACTGGCACAGCTAGTTTAACATCTTACATTTCTCGGGTGTAATGATATTGGAAAATCTTGACAATAAAGGGAAGGGTATTTTGTTACGTTTGATGACAGTGTTATGTCTATATATATATATATATATTGGGTCCCACAATTTGCACTAGAGGTGGACCCCATTCTATATATATATATATATATATATATATATATATATATATATATATATATATATATATATATATATATATATATATATATATATATATATATATATAGTCTAAGTCACTTGAAGACTCTTGCTGCATGAGCCTTATGGGTTTAGCGCTTCACTATGGTCATATTAATTATAATAGCAATAAGCCTTATCAATGACACTGATAATGATAATAACCTAACACTGTAATAAGCAGGAAACGCTGCAAAATGAGCTTCACCTAATTTCGTGGCTTCACCTAATTTCGGGGTTCTACGAAACTACGTGAATTTTCCGCAATTTCTGAAATAGTTTTGGAAGATAAGAGCAAAACCCGACAGGTGGAAACAGATCCTTGTGGCAGAGACTTCTCTTCATACAACACTTCGCCCAAGGCTGACCTTCAAAATTTATACTCGATAAAGACCTCGGGCGAAATGTTGCATTACAAGGATTATCTGCTGCCAGGGTCTTTTTTTTTTTTTTTAAGAATTTTTTGCGTGTTTGTGATAAACTGATCCAGGTTTACTTGTTCCATCAAACTGTTGAGGGTTTCTTGCAGTGCTTGTAATACCCCGATCCAGGAGCTTTCTCTTGAAAATAGCACGATAACAACGATAGCCCCTGCTGTGGGTACCTTCAGTGCCCATCATGTGGGTACCTTCAGTGCCCATGCTGTAAGTACCAATGATAGCCTACTGTGGGTACCAACGATAGCCCTGCTGTGATGGTACCAACGATAGTTCTGCTGTGAAGGTACCAACGATAGTCCTGCTGTGAAGGTACCAACGATAGTCCTGCTGTGGCTACCAACGATAGTCCTGTTGTGAAGGTACCAACGATAGTCCTGCTGTGATGGAACCAACGATACTAGGATGAATTATTATTAGATTCGTGGGGAAGCTTTAAACCCACAGGGGTCAAGCAGCGACCGAGGAACAGGAGGGAATCGTACTTGATCCCAGGGCACGGTCGGTAGCTCCGGTTCCTCGGATCAAATGGCACTAAAGGGACACCTGGATGAAGTGTTCTCATTCGCTTTCAGTGTGAGCACTTTCAGTGATCTACACTCTTAGTGGGTGACCTACACACTCAGTGAGTGACCTACACACTCAATGGGTGACCTACACTCTCAATGGGTGACCTACACTCTCAGTGGGTGACCTACACTCTCAGTGGGTGACCTACACTCTCAGTGGGTGACCTACACTCTCAGTGGGTGACCTACACTCTCAGTGGGTGACCTACACTCTCAGTGGGTGACCTACACTCTCAGTGGGTGACCTACACTCTCAGTGGGTGACCTACACACTCAGTGGGTGACCTACATACTCAGTGGGTGACCTACACACTCAGTGGGTGACCTACACTCTCAGTGGGTGACCTACACTCTCAGTTGTTGAGTACAAGCACTCCCATGACCAGCACAGAGGACGGTATATTTCATGCACCGGGCCGCGGGAGCGTTGACACACACACACGCACACACACACACACACACACAAACACACACACACACATACATACACGCACACACACACACACACACTCACAGCAGTCACAGTCACAGCAGTCACGCGCGTTTTGAGCTCCGCTAAATTGGGTCGTATTGGGTGGTCCTAGGGGAATCCGAGTGCAACAAACAGGCGTGGGCATAGGCTAAAGTGTCATACTCATTTAAAACCAAAAAGCAGGGAAATACGAGTGATCTCAGAGGAAAAAAACACAGTAAATAGTGGAAAGTGCCAGTGAGGGGAGACGGTGATAGGCCTAACAGCGGTTGCCACACAGCAGGAAGTCGAGAATTTATCGTAGTGAACTATAATGCAGTGGGGAGCATATCTACTGGAGGCACCCAAGTAAGGGAGATAAGTGCAAGGCAAGCAGTGAACAATACGGTGATTGCATAAAGTGAGCCCAATAGAAAAGAAACGAAGAGGCAGTACCCAGCAGGGCGCCACGCCAGGAGAATATCGACAATACAGACCCAGCAGACATCGAATGTAATGTACAAAATCCTAGTTGTGGTTTGCAGGTTTGCAGGTTTCTGGCCCTGAGTTGCTGAAGCTGTGGGACAAATCCCTGCTCGTAGGAGCTGAATTCATAAGTATAGTTCATAGGTCGGAAGACAAGTCAGGGCGCAGGGCTACCAACCAAATGTACACACGTGTACGCACGCCACACACACATACACTTGAAGTAGTCAGGATATAGATGTAGTACCATACAATTGTTCGTGTAGTAGCAACAATATTATTACCAGTTTATAAGTAGCAACTTTTAGTAGCAGTGCTTAGTAGGATTACAGAATTAGATTTAGAATAGGTAGACACTGTGGAAGAGGTGCCAAGACGCACACACACACACACACACTTGAAATAGTCGGGTGTAGTAGACCATACAGCTGTTCTTGTATTAGCAATTATATTTTTATCAGTTATATAGGAAGTAGTATTCTTTTTAGTTTTTGTAGCTAAGTAAGGTAGGAAGAAAATTCAAAGACGTGGGCGGAGCGCAGGCGCGGTGAGTCAGAGGTAAACAAACACACGCACACACACAGTGAGGACAGGCGCACACACACACACGTACACACACACACTCAGTAGGCCTAGCATCCTGACCAGTAACCCACTAACCATTTCCCTCCATACCCCGTAATCCTCCCACGACAACACACACACACACACATACGCTCACACACACGCACACAATCTCACTCTACCTCTCCCCCAACACCCTCTCTCCTCTATACCCTCTATACCCTACCTTAGTAGCACTATCCGGTTATAGAACTAGTACTAGCAAAATCCTAGATTAATATTAGGAGAGTAGTCCAAACTCCTGAAACCTATCCCCCTTCCTCCCCCCCTCTCTCCCCCCCTCTCTCCCTCCCTTCTCTCCTCCTCCCCCACGTCACCTCCCTCTCTCCCTCTCCCCTCTCTATATCCTCCCCTTCTCTCCTACAACAAACCTCCCCCTCTCTCCTCCCTCTCCCCTCTCTCCCTCCTCTATACCTCCTCCCTCTCCTCCCTCTCCCATCCCTCCCTCTCCTCTCCCTACCTCTCCCTATCCCTCTCCTCTCCCTACCTCTCTAGTACTAGCAAAATTCTAGCTTAATATTAGGAGAGTAGTCCAAACTTTCTGAAACCTATCTCCCTTCCCCTCTCCCTCCCTCCCTTTCTCCCTCAACCTACACCCCTCTCTCCTCCTCTCTATACCCCCTCTCCCCTACTCCTCCCTTCTCCCTCACCCCTCACCCCTCTCTCCCTCCCTCTCATCTCCTCTCCCCTCTCTATCCTCCTCCCCCCATCTCCCCTCCATCCCTCCTCTCCCCTCCCCTCTCCCTATCCCTCTCCCTCCCTACCTCTCTCTCTCACTCCTCTCCTCCCCTCTCTCTCCACCCCCTTCCTCCCCTCCTCTTCTCTTCTCATCTCTACTCCTCTCTCTCACTCTCCTCTCTCTCTCCTCTCTCCTCCTTCCTCTCTCCTATCCACCTCTTCTACATTTCTAAGCTATCTCTCCTCACCCCATTCCTATCCTTTCTCCGTTTCTCCTCACTTCCTACCCTCTTTTCCTTCTCCTGGCACCTCAATACATCCACAAGGGACTCAGTGGGAAGATGGGTGGCTCAGAGAGGGCGTCAACAAGGAGGAAGATGGCCGATCAGGGAAGGCCACAGTGGAAGGAGGAAATCTCTAGAAGAGAGAAGGAATGTGAGAGGAAGATATTGGTGATCACCGAGGAGCTCAATGAAAGGGAAAAGGAATGGGAGAGGAAGCTATTGGTGATCAGCGAGGAAATGGAGAAGAGGATAGCTGAGGAGAGTAGAAAATGGGTAATGCAAGCCAAAAAAGCAGAAGCCAAGATCCAGACCCTAGAAGTGAAGCTGCAGGGACTGACACAGAATAGAGACAATAGTACCTGGCAGGAAACGACGCTTGGAGCTTGTGCACCAGGCACAGCCAAAGGGAATGAGGAGAAAGGAGGAGAACTCTTGTATGCACAGGCACTGGCAGACACACATGGGGCCCGAAGCAAGACGAGCAGGATAACAACACACGAGAGGGATATAGAAGAAGCAGCCAGGGTCAAGAAGAGCACCACAGGAACAACGAATGGGAGCACAGAAACAACACATGAGAGGGTAGACAAAGCAGCAGACACGCTAAACACGGAGACCCCAACAACACACTGCAGCGGACAGGGACGTATGAGCAGACCGGACACACAAAGGAACACGGGGAATACATCCATGACAGCACCGGGAGAGGCTAATGCACCTTTGACAAGGCAATGGGAGACACAGTGGGAGGAGGAAAGGAGAAGTCGATCTTTATCTATGGCCTGAAGGAAGTCGAAGGGGACACCCACGACAGAAGGAAACAGGAGGAGAAAGAAAAGATCGATGGTATCATGCTAGCAATAGGGGGAGACTCATCCCAAGTGACAAATTTTCGGAGAATCGGGTGGTACACAAAGGGAAGAAATCGACCCCTCAAGGTAATATTCAAGGCAGAATCAGCCCGCACCATGATCCTGCAAGAGAAAGCTCGGCTGAGGACGAACCAGGGGTACCGGAATGTATACCTAGATCGGGACAGAACGCAGGAAGAAAGGGAGGCCCGGAGGGAGAAGATAAGAAGGAGAAGAGAGGAGGGAGGGGAGACAGCGAGATACGGAGGACACCAAGCCAAGCAGGACAAACACACACACTGGAAGTACCCTCAGCGGCCTCAAATCACAAACAACCCACGACAACCATACACTCTAGCACCACACCCACTTATCAGGCCCCCTGTCCCCACCCTAGCAAACGAAAACCCACCGTCACAGTTACCCCCACCCCCACCTCAAACTGCACCCCACCAGCCCATACCCCAACCATACAATCCCCCCACCCATGCTGCAACCCCCTGCGGGCACCCTGCCCACACCCCCAACCCACCAAGATCTCCCCAGGGCCACAGTATTGGAAACAAGGTTGAAGGTTTGGTACACAAACGCGGATGGAATTACGAATAAGTATGAAGAGTGGAATGAAAGAATAGATGAGGCATCCCCAGACATCATAGCGGTCACAGAAACTAAACTAAATGAGACAGTAACAGATGCAATCTTCCCACAGGGATATCAGATCCTGAGGAAAGATAGGAGGAGCAGGGGGGGAGGAGGGGTCGCACTGCTTGTAAGGCACCGTTGGAGATTCGAGGAAATGGTAGGAATGGAGGTGGGTAGAGAACGGGACTTCATAGTAGGTACCATCCAGTCTGGGGAGCATAAGATAGTCATTGCAGTGATGTATAACCCACCACAGAACTGCAGGAGGCCAGGAGAAGAATACGATGAGAACAACAGAGCGATGGTGGACACTCTGGCGGAGGTGGCAAGAAAAGCACACATGAGCAGAGCGAAGCTACTGGTCATGGGAGATTTCAACCACAGGGAGATCGACTGGGAGAACCATGAACCACGTGGGGGTCCAGAAACTTAGAGAGCCAAGATGATGGACGTGGTACTGGAAAACCTGATGCACCAACATGTCAGGGACACGACCAGAGAGAGAGGAGAAGATGAACCAGCAAGACTGGACCTTGTATTCACCCTGAACAGCTCAGATATTGAAGACATAACGCACGAGAGCCCCCTGGGAGCCAGTGACCATATGGTGCTTAGCTTTGAGTACATTGTAGAGCTACAGGTGGAGAGGGAAAACAGTACCGATAGAGACAAACCAGACTTTAAAAGAGGAAACTACACGGGCATGAGGAATTTCCTGCAGGACGTTCAGTGGGAAAGGGAAATGGAAGGACTGACAATAAATGAAATGATGGAATACGTAGGGGCAAAGTGCAAGGAGGCAGAGGAACGGTTTATACCCAGAGGCAAAGGATTAAATGGGAAGGCCAGAAAGAGCCCCTGGTTTACCCAAAGGTGCAGGGAGGCAAAGACTCAGAGTATCAGAGAATGGAAACGGTACAGAAGGCAAAGAACCCAAGTAAACAAAGAGATTAGTAGAAGAGCTAGAAACGAGTATGCACAAGTACGGAGGGAGGCCCAGAAACAGTACGAAAATGACATAGCATCGAAAGTTAAGTCCGACCCGAAACTGATGTACAGTCACATCAGAAGGAAGACAACAGTCAAGGACCAGGTGATAAGGCTGAGGAGAGAAGATGGGGAACTCACAAATAATGATCAAGAGGTATGTGAGGAGCTCAACTTGAGGTTTAAGGAAGTATTCACAATGGAGGAAGGAAGGCAGCTGGGTAGACAGGACGGGGTTCGTCACCAACAAGGGATGTACCAAGTGCTAGAGGGCATACACACAACTGAGGAGGAAGTGAAGCAGTTACTCAGTGACCTCGATACCTCAAAGGCGATGGGTACGGACAATATCTCCCCGTGGGTTCTTTGGGAAGGAGCTGAGGTACTGAGTTTGCCACTTACCATAATATTCAACACATCCCTTGAAACTGGGCAGCTACCTGAGGTATAGAAGAAGGCCAACGTAGTCCCCATTTTTAAAAAAGGAGACAGAAAAGAGGCACTAAACTATAGACCGGTGTCACTTACGTGTATAGTGTGCAAAGTCCTGGAGAAAATCATCAGGAAAAGAATGGTGGAACACCTTGAGCTGAACAGGATAATAAACACCAGACAGCACGGATTTCGGGAAGGCAAATCCTGTGTAACAAACCTCCTGGAGTTCTATGATAAAGTAACAGAGGTAAGGCAGGAGAGAGAAGGGTGGGTTGATTGCATTTTCCTGGACTGCAGGAAGGCCTTCGACACAGTTCCTCACATGAGATTAGTAAAGAAGTTGGAAGAACAAGCATGTATAACAGGAAGGGCACTGGAATGGATCAGGGAATACCTCACAGGGAGGCAACAACGGGTCATGGTGCGTGGTGTGGTATCACAGTGGGCGCCTGTGGCGAGCGGTGTACCGCAGGGGTCAGTCCTAGGACCAGTGTTATTCCTGGTATATGTAAATGACATGACGGACGGGATAGACTCAGAAGAGTGTCTATTCGCGGATGATGTGAAAATAATGAGGAGAATCACATCGGAAGAGGACCAGGCAGGGCTGCAAACAGACCTGGACAAGCTCGACATCTGGTCTAGCAGTTGGCTTCTCGAATTCAATCCCTCCAAATGCAAAGTCATGAGGATCGGAGAAGGGCAAAGAAGACCGCTGACAGAGTACAAGCTAGGCGGACAAAGGCTACAAACCTCGGCAAAGGAGAAAGACCTTGGAGTGAGTATAACGCCAAGCACGTCTCCGGAGGCACACATCAACCAGATAACTGCGGCAGCATATGGGCGACTGGCAAAACTAAGATTAGCGTTCCATTACCTTAACAAGGAATCGTTCAAGACACTGTATACCGTGTACGTCAGGCCCATACTAGAATATGCAGCACCAGTCTGGAACCCACACCTGGTCAAGCACGTAAAGAAACTAGAGAAAGTGTAAAGGTTTGCGACAAGGTTAGTTCCACAACTCAGGGGTCTGTCTTATGAAGAAAGGTTGAGGGAAATAGGACTAACAACACTGGAGGAAAGAAGGGTCAGAGGAGACATGATAACGACATACAAAATACTGCGGGGAATTGACAAGATAGACAGTGACAGGATGTTCCAGAGAGAGAACACAGAAACAAGGGGACACAACTGGAAGCTGAAGACTCAGATGAGTCAAAGGGATGTTAGGAAGCATTTCTTCAGCCACAGAGTAGTCAGGAAGTGGAATAGTCTAGAGAAAGATATAGTGGAGGCAGGAACCATACATAATTTTAAGACAAGGTATGATAAAGCTCATGGAGCAGGGAGAGCAGAGACCCAGTAGCAGACAGCGAAGAGGCGGGGCCAGGAGTCTCGACCCCTGCAACCACAATTAGGTGAGTTAGGTGAGTACACACACACAGGAATTCAGAATAGGGAGGTATTCCAACAAGTGCTGGATGAAATACACACAACCAAGGAGGTGAAGAAGCTGTTATGTGAACTCGATACCTCAAAAGCGGTGGGACCTGACAACATTTATCCGTGGGTCCTTAGAGAGGGAGCAGAGATGTTAAATGTGCCACTAAAAAAATCTTGAACACTTCCATTGAAACTGGGCAACTACCTGAGTTGTGGAAGATGGCAAATGTAGTCCCATTTTTTAAGATCGGAGACAGACACGAGGCATTAAATTACAGACCTGTGTCACTGACGTGTATAGTATGCAAAGTCATGGAGAAGATCATCAGGAGGAGAGTAGTGGAGCACCTAGAAAGACACAAGCTTATAAACGACAACCAGCACGGTTTCAGGGAAGGAAAATCCTGTGTCACAAACCTAATGGAGTTTTATGACAAGGTAACAGAAGTAAGACACGAGAGAGAGGGGTGGATAGACTGCATTTTCTTGGACTGCAAGAAGGCGTTCGACACAGTTCCTCACAAGAGGTTAATGCAAAAGCTAGAGGATCAGGCACACGTAACAGGAAAGACCCTGCAATGGATCAGAAAATATCTGACAGGGAGGCAACAACGAGTCATGGTAAGTGACGAGGTGTCAGAGTGGGCGCCTGTGACGAGTGGGGTTCCACAAGGGTCAGTCCTAGGACCTGTACTGTTTTTGGTATATGTGAATGACATAACGGAAGGGATAGACTCAGAAGTGTCCCTGTTTGCAGATGATGTGAAATTAATGAGAAGAATTAAATCAGTTGAGGATCAGGTAGGACTACAAAGAGACCTGGACAGGCTACAAGCCTGGTTCAGTAAATGGCTCCTTGAATTTAACCCTGCCAAATGTAAAGTCATGAAGATCGGGGAAGGGCAAAGAAGACAGCAGACAGAGTATAATCTAGGTGGCCAAAGACTGCAAACCTCACTCAAGGAAAAAGATCTTGGGGTGAGTATAATACCGAGCACATCTCCTGAGGCACACATCAAGCAGATAACTGCTGCAGCATACGGGCGGCTGGCAAACCTAAGAATAGCGTTCCAATACCTCACTAAGGAATCGTTCAAGACTCTGTACACCATATACGTCAGGCCCATACTGGAGTATGCAGCACCAGTTTGGAACCCACACGTGGTCAAGCATGTCAGGAAATTAGAGAAAGTGTAGAGGTTTGCAAAAAGACTAGTCCCAGAGCTAAGGGGATTGTCCTACGAAGAAAGGTTAAGGGAAATCGGCCTGACGACACTAGAGGACAGGAGGGTTAGGGGAGACATGGTAACGACATATAAAATACTGCGAGGAATAGTTAAGGTGAACAGAGACGAGATGTTCCAGAGAGGGGACACAGAAACAAGGGGTCACAATTGGAAGTTGAAGACTCCTATTAGTCAAAGGGATGTTAGGAAGTATTTCTTCAGTCATAGAGTTGTCAGGAAGTGGAATAGCCTAGAAAGTGACGTAGTGGAGGCAGGAACCATACATAGTTTTAAGACGAGGTTTGATAAAGCTCATGGAGCTGGGAGAGAGATGACCTAGTAGCAATCATTGAAGAGGCGGGGCCAGGAGCTATGACTCGACCCCTGCAACCACAAATAGGTGAGTACAAAATAGGTGAGTACACACACACACGCACGCTATCATTGTTCTTGCTCCTTGAAGATTGGGACTTCCCTTGACACTGAGTAAGTCGACACACGCTCATCTTCACTCTCTCGTGGAAGAGATGCGCGTTGTCTGTGACCCACGAGACCTCGATCCTCTAACCCGAGTGATTTCCCACGACAGTGCAACACACACACACACACACACACACACACACACACTCTGGCAATAACATGAAGTGTCGCTAACCTGACACTACACCATTTACAAGCTGTCCACGTGTTTTTTTCTGGACAAAGTCTCAAATGAGTAAAAATCAGAAAAATTTACTCTGTTTAAAAAAACATAATTAGCCTGAAGCGGTGTGAAGGATCGATGCATTCTGGTTCAGGTTGCTTAAGCAATTACGAGAAAAAGTTTTTTTTTCCCTCGCTTCTCTGCTTTAGCCTCGTCTCTTCCCGGGGTACAAGAATGGATAAGGATCTCATTTACAGTTAGCTCTAAAAACAAATCCTTCTCTTCTTTTCCTCCTCATCATCCCACACCTCTTTTTATCAGAGCGTTCGCCTTAAATTGAAAGGAGCCGGTTCGAATCCTGGGTGTGGCGAGATATGTGGTCAAGTCTCCGGATATCTGGTGTCCCTGCTACCAAGCATTTAAGATACCTAAGTTACAATGGAAATACACATTTTGGGTGTCTCTTTTCTTTAATTATTCTGGTTTATTAATCCAAGGTTTATTTATAGGAATCCTAACACAGACTCCTTACCTCTTATTTTACACGTTATAATGTTACTATAAGAAGGTGGTGAGTGTGGGAGTGTTATGAACCAGTGTGGTGGGAGAGGTGAGGTGAGGTCAGCAAGATGGGAGAGGTGAGGTCAACAAGGTGGGAGAGGTGAGGTCAACAAGGTGGGAGAGGTGAGGTCAGCAAGGTGGGAGAGGTGAGGTCAGCAAGGTGGGAGAGGTGAGGTCAGCAAGGTGGGAGAGGTGAGGTCAGCAAGGTGGGAGAGGTGAAGTCAGCAAGGTGGGAGAGGTGAGGTCAGCAAGGTGGGAGAGGTGAGGTCAGCAAGGTGGGAGAGGTGAGGTCAGCAAGATGGGAGAGGTGAGGTCAGCAAGGTGGGAGAGGTGAAGTCAGCAAGGTGGGAGAGGTGAGGTCAGCAAGGTGGGAGAGGTGAGGTCAGCAAGATGGGAGAGGTGAGGTCAGCAAGGTGGGAGAGGTGAGGTCAGCAAGGTGGGAGAGGTGAGGTCAGCAAGGTGGGAGAGGTGAGGTCAGCAAGTTGGGAGAGGTGAGGTCAGCAAGGTGGGAGAGGTGAGGTCAGCAAGGTGGGAGAGGTGAGGTCAGCAAGGTGGGAGAGGTTAGGTCAGCAAGATGGGAGAGGTGAGGTCAGCAAGGTGGAGAGGTGAGGTCAGCAAGGTGGGAGAGGTGAGGTCAGCAAGGTGGGAGAGGTGAGGTCAGCAAGGTGGGAGAGGTGAGGTCAGCAAGGTGGGAGAGGTGAAGTCAGCAAGGTGGGAGAGGTGAGGTCAGCAAGGTGGGAGAGGTGAGGTCAGCAAGATGGGAGAGGTGAGGTCAGCAAGGTGGGAGAGGTGAGGTCAGCAAGATGGGAGAGGTGAGGTCAGCAAGGTGGGAGAGGTGAGGTCAGCAAGATGGGAGAGGTGAGGTCAGCAAGGTGGGAGAGGTGAGGTCAGCAAGATGGGAGAGATGAGGTCAGCAAGGTGGGAGAGGTGAGGTCAGCAAGGTGGGAGAGGAAGGAGGGAGAGTCGGAGAAAGAGAAAAGTAGGACGGAAGAGGAGGGAGGAGCGAACAAAGAAAGGAGAGGAGTGTAAAGGGAACAAGGAAATAAGAGGAATAAAGAAAGGAGAGCAGTGTAGAAGGAATAAAGAAAAGAGAGGAATGAAGAGGGAACAGAGGAAGGAGTGGAGTGTAGAAGGAACAAAGGAGGGAGAGGAGTATAGAGGGCAGTGTGGGAGAGATCAGAGGGCGGAGTAGCATCAACAAGGCTTAAATTATTATAGATTCGAGTATCGGTTTATAGTTTTGACTAAGATATTGTAATAATTGGGAAGATATTGGGTAATCGGACTCATATGCGTAAGAGGCATAAATAAAAGCTTTGCAATATAATTTAATGCATAAATTGAAGAAAAAAAAAACGGGTTTTGATAACGGAATGGTATAGTACCCATTAATTGAATGAAGAAGGTAAAGAATATCAGTTAATATTCTTCTACTAACCAAACAGTAATAGTTAAGTTACTGTGTACATAAAGGGCAATATATTTTAGGTCGTTGTACAGAATAAATACGCGTCATTTTAAACCACGGAATAAATACAGACAGTACGAGAAGCAACTGACGAACGCAGGTCAGCTGATCGTTTAAGATAAGTCAGAGTCTGTGGAAGAGTCTGTGCTTGAGTATTCTTTTCGCGTCTCAGCCTTCCTTCACCTCTGTCTCGCTGGAGTGAAGACGCACCATGCACAACGAGCTTCTACTCAGGCAACATTTTGCTCTGTATAGAGCTTTATCAGGTCTTGATAGAAACTCTACATTGTAAAACTTTTCCCCCAATAAAAGCGGGTTCTGCAACTTGCTTTTTTTCATCACTATTGTGGGCAGTATGCTTTTTCAGATTCAGTTTGTCCTCATTGTATCTCCTCTGGATGTTGCTTCCTTCTCTCTATCTCCCCTGTCTCTCATGCGTCCTCTTATGTCTCTCCCTCCCTCGTTGTATTAGTTGTTATAAAGGCGTCGTTATAATGGATGGGAATTTTTATCAGGCAGCCTATCAGATGCGGTGATTAATTTGCGTCCCCCTCTTTCATATTATCTTGAGCGAAATTCGGATATTCCCTGAGGCCCTTGTTGTCCGGTCATGGCACACTCGGGACACCTGTTTTTGGCCACATAGTCGGTGTCTTTCAGACGTAGATCAGACGTAGTGATTTGTGAATTCAGACCACAGGCATTACGTCAGGGCAACGTTGTA
>WNWK01002589.1:20000-27500 GCA_009830355.1 Cherax destructor | reverse complement strand
GCGTTTTCTTGGACTGTAAGAAGGCTTTTGACACAGTTCCACAAGAGATTAACGCATAAGCTGGAGGACCAGGCAGGTATAACAGGGAAGGCACTGCAATGTATCAAAGAATACCTGACAGGAAAGCAACAGAGAGTCATGGTACGCGACGAGGTGTCGGAGTGGGCACCTGTGACGAACGGAGTTCCACAGGGGTCAATCCTAAAGCTGGTGCTGTTTCTGGTATATGTGAATGACATGACGGAAGGATACGACTCACAAGTGTCTTTGTTTGTAGACGATGTCAAGTTAATAAGGAGAATTCAATCGAAGGAGGACCAAGCAGGACTACAAAGGGATCTGGACAGGCTACAGGCCTCGGTCCAGCAAATGGCTTCTGGAGTTCATTCCTGCTAAGCGCAAAGTCATGAAGATCGGGGAAGGGCAAAGAAGATCGCAGAGTGAATACAGTCTAGGGGGGAGAGGAAAGACTACAAACCTCACTCAAGGAAAAGGATCTTGGGGTGAGAATAACACCGAACACATCTCCTGGGGTGCACATCAACCAAATAACTGCTGCGGCATTCGGGAGACTATCAAATCTAAAAATAGCATTCCGACATCTCAGTAAGGATATATATATCCACAGCCCGTTGCCCAGCCCAACGGGAACCCCAAGTGTAGAGGTCTGATGGAAGTCAAAAGCGTCCTGATGGAGCCACTATGCTACCCTGGAAGAATGGTAAGCAGATTGCTTGGGACTACACCTGTGCTGCTACATTGGCAGACACCTACCTGCCACACTCCTTAGCCGAAGGGGGTGGAGCTGCCAGCCACAGGGAGACCCAGAAGACCCACAAATATGAAGACCTTCCCTCTTGCTATAACTTCATCCCAATAGGGTCGGAGACCCATGGAGCATGGGGCAAGTGTGCTCTAAAGTTTGTCAAGGAGCTGGGTGGAAAACTCATCATAGAAACCAAGGACCACAGGGCGACCAGCTTCCTCTTTCAGAGACTCAGTGTTGCGATCCAGAGGGAAAATGCCTGCAGCGTTCTGGGCACGCGGCCCACTGCCGGGGAGCTGGACGAAGTATTTGACATGTAGCTCTGAGTTGTTATCTATGTTGTTTTACTCCCTATATATTTTGTCTTGAAATAAAGTTTGTATAAAAATGATGGGGTGGTAGGGGAAGTGGAATATTCAAACGGATTCAGAAAGAAATATAAATATTCTTCCTTGAAGCCTTTTTATCCACTTCTCCGAGGCAATGGGTCCCACAATTCACAATTTACACAAGAGGTGGACCCCATCCTATATATATATATATATATATATATATATATATATATATATATATATATATATATATATATATATATATATATATATATATATATGTGTGTGTGTGTGTGTGTGTGGAGAGAGAGAGAGGTGAGCAGCGCCGAACACCAAGACCACGTCCCTACACCTGCCCCTTCACCAAGCAGGGTGTGGGAACTGCCAAGGTTTACAGAGTGCAGGATGGAGAATAACACGGGCAAGTGATAGCAGAAACCCGCATCCAATCACTGTCTAGTTATTATGAAACATGATTTCATAACGACACTAGGCACAGTATGGTCTTCAAACACACCATGGTCTTAATTCTTTAGTATTTGACACTGGATGCATCCGGACCAAAACGTCAGGTCTTCAACATTGAAGAAAAACAAAGTTATAACATTCTAGGAATCTAGCATTCTAGAAGCATGGCATTATAGAAACATGACATTCTAAGAATATGTCATTCTAGGACTACGACTTTCTGGGAACAAAACCTGCTTGAGGGGTCTCATTGATGACCTAGAGCTTTATTCTTGTGTGTCTAAGAGCGAGCACGTACGCACGCACTTCATAGAGCAGGAAGAGTGACCTAGTAGCGACCAGTGAATAGGAAGGACCAGGAGCTGTGATTCGACCCCTTCAACCACACCTAGGTGAGTACACACACACACGTGCATGCTTATGCACTCACGCCAAGACAAAGAAATGAGGGGGGGGGAAGAGAACAGAGAAATATAAATCTATAGGAAAATCCAGATAAATACAAAGAAATGGAGAAAGAGAGGGGAGAGTGAGGCGAGAGAGAGGTAAATCACTCGAGGGAAGACGGAAGGAAGAGAGGTGATAAAGGAAGGAATAAAGAGTAGGAAGGAGAGGAGGGATGGAGGGAGTACACAATACACAACCAATACGTTCTACGGAAGAGTAATAAGGGAGTTAGGAATGATCTAACTGACATATCCATCACGATAGTGGAAAGGGGTGTTATGGGTGGGATGGAGGCACTGAAGGCAAGCTGAAGGAGAAAAATGAGGGAGATACCTAAAGAGGGAGGGAGGACAAAGGAGACAGAGACGAAAAGGAGAGAAGGCGTAGAACCAATATTTAAATAGTTGTATTAAAGAAGAGGCAAGGAAAGAGAGAGAGAATTTTTCATTTTTAGTCTTCCTAGTGGCTGCCAATTCAGTGCTCTTAATCTATTACACACACACACACACACACACACACACACATATATATATATATATATATATATATATATATATATATATATATATATATATATATATATATATATATATATATATATATACTGTATATATATATACTGTATAATTGTCAGGAATTTATGCCTTTTATAATGAGCAGCTAACTGGAGCTTTTAGTCATAAGACCGAAGTCTTCCACCCAGTTATAAATAAGATATCAAAACATGTAATATAAGGAATGATTTAACCGTATTGTGAAATTAACATCTTAAGAATTGAACTTATGAAAATCGGAAGGAGTATTGAACTCGTATTAATTAGGGACGTTTCTCTCATTAGGGATTCAGATGACCTCTACTGGGCGATATGTTTCCTTAATATTCTCTACAGGGGCTCTGGTGGTCTGGTGGCTAAAGCTCTCGCTTCACACGGCGAGGGCCTGGGTTCGATTCCCAGCCAGGGCAGAAACATTGGGCGTGTTTCTTTACACCTGTTGTCTATGTTCCCCATCAGTAAAATGGGTACCTGGGTGTTAGTCGACTGGTGTGAGTCGCATCCTAGGACACTGACCTAATCTGCCCGAAATGCTCAGCATAACAAGGGACTTTCTATATAGTAGTATGTCACTGATGTCAGCTAGGCCTGTATACCATGTACATGTACTTGTAGTAAATAAAGATATTATATTATTATATTATTATTATAATATAATGTCCTGTGTTTATTATGTATAACTCACAGATTTCATATTGTGACGAGTTATTGGTCGTTTACTCTCACTGAGCAGGAGGTCGTGGGCACCAAGCAGCAGTTCTTGCAATTATTATTGTCTCAGCAGGAGGTCGTGGGCACCAAGAAGCAGTTCTTGCAATTATTATTGTCTCAGCAGGAGGTCGTGGGCACCAAGAAGCAGTTCTTGCAATTATTATTGTCTCAGCAGGAGGTCGTGGGCACCAAGAAGCAGTTCTTGCAATTATTATTGTCTCAGCAGGAGGTCGTGGGCACCAAGCAGCAGTTCTTGCAATTGCAACTCCAACTTCACATGCTGCCACTCTTTTTTGTGTCAGTCTTTGGATAAAAATTCTTGTGTACTTTTCAGAATCTCTAATGAAATGATTCGCCTCGTGGATCTTCTTCACGCATTTATGGTAAGGCGTTTTATTTAACCAATGTTCTGTATTGCACTTAAGGGTGTGTATCCACCACGCTTCGTTATGACCATAAGACTCAAGAGGCGAGAGATACCGACACAATGGTAAAGGCATACACATGCAGTTATATAGAAGACTTTATTGGCCACGTTACTCCCACACAGTGGTCTTTATCAAGTGACTTATGGCTTTACAAAGACCAGTGTATGGGCAAGACGTCGTCAATAAAGAATTCTGTATAACTGCAGATGTCTCTACCACAGAGTGTGGAACGTTCGCTATTTAACAAGATTTCGCTTAAGTTTATGAAGGTAACTGATACAGTTCCTGCATAAGTGAAACTTCGCTAATTAATAAAGGTTCCATGCTGCTTCTGTGTCGTATATTTTCATAGTCACCTTCCTGGAATACCTCAGCGTAAACAGTGAAGATTTGTCAGACTCGAATGACCCACAGCGAAGCCAGCTGTGAAGACTTGAAGCCCTGTGAAGTCCTGTTTTTGAAGAAGTTAACTTGAGAAGACGATAATCAGAAGCCAAAGCCATATCTCCAGTTTTAAAAACATATAGGGAAGTTGTCCAATTCAATATCTCCCACACCTATATCAGATGCAATGATTCGTTAAAAGACTACAAGTTTTCAAAATATCTTTCCCATTCTTCATGGTAGGTTAAATTAGAGAAAATGAGAAAAGAGGGGCAGGGGAAAGAGAGGGGCAACTTTTGCAATTAGCTATAAACATCGAGGAGGGGAGGGGGGTTCCTAAACATATACTTCAAATAAATATAATTAAAGTGTGGCAGTAATGCACAGTGGCATTGAATGAAAGTGCAACATTTTATTCTGAAGAAGAGGGAGGAGAAATATTGTTGCATATTACGCTGAGATATACTGAGGCCATCAATCCCACCTACCTGGAATCAACGCCACCAGTGAAAATTAAAATACTGCTAAAAGCAGCAGCAGCAGCAGCAGCAGCAGCAACAGCTGCAGTAGCAATATCAACAGTAGAAGCAGAAGCAACAGCAGTAACAATATCGGTTGTAGTAGCAGTATTGTACTAGCAATGTAACAGCAGCAACACTAGCAACAGCATCACAGAAAAAAATGGCATTTGAAGCAACAGCAGCAGTAGTAGCACTTGACAGAATCAATTACCGCAGCAGCAGCAGCAATTACCGCAGCTGCAGCAGCAATTACCGCAGCAGCAGCAGCAATTACCGCAGCTGCAGCAGCATTGAGAAAAATGAAGCAGGCTTACAAGCGTATTAAGGATACAAATTAAATACAAAGGTCACTTGACCTTTGTCACATGATGCAAGACACGTGTTGTCACATGATGCAAGACACGTGTTGTCACATGATGCAAGACACGTGTTGTCACATGATGCAAGACACGTGTTGTCACATGATGCAATATGTTGTCAATGATGACCGTGTTGTCACATGATGCAAGTCGTGTTGTCACATGATGCAAGTCACGTGTTGTCACATGATTTTTCCTGTGCAAGTCCGTGTTGTCACATGATGCAAGTACGTGTTGTCACATGATGCAAGTCACGTGTTGTCACATGATGCAAGTCACGTGTTGTCACATGATGCAAGTCACGTGTTGTCACATGATGCAAGTCACGTGTTGTCACATGATGCAAGTCACGTGTTGTCACATGATGCAAGTCACGTGTTGTCACATGATGCAAGTCACGTGTTGTCACATGATGCAAGTCACGTGTTGTCACATGATGCAAGTCACGTGTTGTCACATGATGCAAGTCACGTGTTGTCACATGATGCAAGTCACGTGTTGTCACATGATGCAAGTCACGTGTTGCCACATGATGCAAGTCACGTGTTCTCACATGATGCAAGTCACGTGTTGCCACATGATGCAAGTCACGTGTTCTCACATGATGCAAGTCCCGTGTTCTCACATGATGCAAGTCACGTGTTGTCACATGATGCAAGTCACGTGTTCCAGAGCAGTCACGGCACATGATGCAAGTCACGTGTTCTCACATGATGCAAGTCACGTGTTGCCACATGATGCAAGTCACGTGTTGCCACATGATGCAAGTCAGTGTTGCCACATGATGCAAGTCGTGTTGCCACATGATCAAGTCATGTTGCCACATGATGCAAGTCACGTGTTGCCACATGATGCAAGTCACGTGTTCCACATGATGTGCACGTGTGATCTGATGCAAGTCACGTGTTGCTACATGATGCAAGTCACGTGTTCTACATGATGCAAGTCACGTGTTGCTACATGATGCAAGTCACGTGTTGCTACATGATGCAAGTCACGTGTTGCTACATGATGCAAGACACGTGTTGCTACATGATGCAAGTCACGGTTCTCACATGATGCAAGTCACGTGTTGCTACATGATGCAAGTCACGTGTTGTCACATGATGCAAGTCACGTGTTGCTAATGATGAAAGACACGTGTTGTCACATGATGCAAGTCACGTGTTGCCATGATGCAAGTACGTGTTGCTACATGATGCAAGTCACGTGTTGTAATGATCATCGTGTTGCTACATGATGCAAGTCACGTGTTGCTACATGATGCAAGTCACGTGTTGCTACATGATGCAAGTCACGTGTTGCTACATGATGCAAGTCACGTGTTGCTACATGATGCAAGACACGTGTTGCTACATGATGCAAGTCACGTGTTCTCACATGATGCAAGTAACGTGTTGCTACATGATGCAAGTCACGTGTTGCCACATGATGCAAGTCACGTGTTGCCACATGATGCAAGACACGTGTTGCCACATGATGCAAGTCACGTGTTGCCACATGATGCAAGTCACGTGTTCTCACATGATGCAAGTCACGTGTTGCTACATGATGCAAGTCACGTGTTCTCACATGATGCAAGTCACGTGTTGCTACATGATGCAAGTCACGTGTTGCTACATGATGCAAGTCACGTGTTGCTACATGATGCAAGTCACGTGTTGCTACATGATGCAAGACACGTGTTGCACATGATCAAGTCACGTGTTCTACATGATGCAAGTCACGTGTTGCTACATGATGCAAGTCACGTATTGCTACATGATGCAAGTCACGTGTTGCTACATGATGCAAGACACGTGTTGCTACATGATGCAAGTCACGTGTTCTCACATGATGCAAGTCACGTGTTGCTACATGATGCAAGTCACGTGTTGCTACATGATGCAAGTCACGTGTTGCTACATGATGCAAGTCACGTGTTGCTACATGATGCAAGCACGTGTTGCTACATGATGCAAGTCGTGTTGTCACTGATGCAAGTCACGTGTTGCACATGATGCAAGTCACGTGTTGCTACATGATGCAAGTCACGTGTTGCTACATGATGCAAGTCACGTGTTCTCACATGATGCAAGTCACGTGTTGCTACATGATGCAAGTCACGTGTTGTCACATGATGCAAGTCACGTGTTGCTACATGATGCAAGACACGTGTTGCCACATGATGCAAGTCACGTGTTGCCACATGATGCAAGTCACGTGTTGCTACATGATGCAAGTCACGTGTTGCTACATGATGCAAGACACGTGTTGCTACATGATGCAAGTCACGTGTTGTCACATGATGCAAGTCACGTGTTGCCACATGATGCAAGTCACGTGTTGCTACATGATGCAAGTCACGTGTTGCTACATGATGCAAGTCACGTGTTCTCACATGATGCAAGTCACGTGTTGCTACATGATGCAAGTCACGTATTGTCACATGATGCAAGTCACGTGTTGCTACATGATGCAAGTCACATGTTGCTACATGATGCAAGTCACGTGTTGCTACATGATGCAAGTCACGTGTTGCTACATGATG
>WNWK01002589.1:10000-12500 GCA_009830355.1 Cherax destructor | reverse complement strand
GTATGGAACCTGCCTCAACTACATCGCTTCCCAAACTATTCCACTTCCCGACCACTCTGTGACTGAAGAAATACTTCCTAACATCCCTGTGATTTATCTGAGTCTTCAACTTCCAACTGTGTCCCCTTGTTGCTGTGTCCCATCTCTGGAACATTCTGTCTATGTCCACCTTGTCAATTCCTCTCAGCATCTTATATGTCGTTATCATGTCCCCCCTATCTCTCCTGTCCTCCAGTGTCGTCAGGTCGATTTCCCTTAACCTCTCCTCGTAGGACATACCCCTTAGCTCCGGGACTAGTCTTGTTGCAAATCTTTGCACTTTCTCTAGCTTCTTTACGTGCTTGGCTAGATGTGGGTTCCAAACTGGTGCTGCATACTTCAGTATGGGCCTAACGTACACAGTGTACAGGGTCCTGAACGATTCTTTAAGATGTCGGAATGCTGTTCTTAGGTTTGCTAGGCGCCCATATGCTGCAGCAGTTATTTGGTTGATGTGCGCCTCAGGAGATGTGCCTGGTGTTATACTCACCCCAAGATCTTTTTCTTTGATTGAGGTTTGTAGTATCTAGCCCCCTAGACTATACTCCGTCTGCGGTCTTCTTTGCCCTTCCCCAATCTTCATGACTTTGCACTTGGTGGGGTTGAACTCCAGGAGCCAATTGCTGGACCAGGCTTGCAGCCTGTCCAGATCGTGTGTGTGTGTGTGTGTGTGTGTGTGTGTGTGTATGTGTCTGTGTCTGTCTGTTATTAGTTGCCATTTGTGCTGTGTGTGCGTGATATTGTTAATGTGCTTGTGTGTGTGCGTGCGTGTGTGTATTAATGTGTTTTGTGTTTTTTGTGCGCGCGTGTGCGCAATGCCATTTGCCTTGTGTGTGTGTGTGTATGTGTGTGTGTATGTGTGTATGTATATGAGTGTGTATGTGTGTGTGTGTTATTAGTTGCCATTTGTGTTTGTGTGCGTGTGTGTGTGTATTCGTACTAACCTATTTGTGGTTGCATGGGTCGATTCGTAGCTCCTGGTCCCTCATTCGCTGGTCGTTACTAGGTCCACTCTCTCTCTGCTCCAAGAGTTTTAATGTACCTCTTACAGCTATGTATGAAACCTGCCTCCACTACATCACTCTCAAAATTGTTTCATTTCCTGACAACTCTGTGACCGAAAAAAACTTTCTAGCATACCTGTGACACATCTGAGTTTTGAATCTCCAGTTGTGACCCCTGTGGCTCATGTCTGGATCATTCTGTCACTATCCACATTATCAATTCCTCTCAGCATTTTATGTTATAATTCCCCTCTCCCTATCCCTCCTATACTCCATCATCGTCAGGCTGTATTTTGACGGTCCTACCCGATAAAGGGTTAACCTCTCTTCGTAGTACATACCCTTTGACTGTGTGTGTGTGTGTACTCACCTATTTGTGGTTGCAGGAGTCGAATCACAGCTGCTGGCCCCGCCTCTTCACTGGCCGCTACTAGGTCCCTCTTCCTGCTCTATGAGCTTTATCATACATCTTCTTAAAGCTATGTATGGATCCTCCTCCAGTGTCCTCAGGATGATTTCCCTTAATTAACCTTTCCTCGTAGGACATACCCCTGTGTGTGTGTGTGTGTGTGTGTGTTGTATTTATCGCCTACTAGACTACACTGATTATGCATCACTGATTCTTTACCCTCTTGGCGGAGCCCATGTCATGTCTACTCTTGAAACTGCGCATTAGTGTTTGTTTCCACTATAGAATCGTCGAAGTCATTTCACCCTTCACCACCCAGTGTTCTCACAGAACACACATACTCACACACACACACATACACACACACACACACACACACACACACACACACACACACTGCTGTGAGTGCATACTAGGGTAGGCACGTAACATTCCCTGGGTAAGAGAGTAGAGCTCTGCCAAACACAATATTTACACCAGCACGGCACGCGGGATGCCTGGACCGCCGCTCGTAAAGTTAATCCATGCTAAATCTTCCGGGAAACCTTACATACCAAAGGAGGATTATGCTCTTCATTATCAGGCAAGCTACCTTACGAATTATCCCAGGGGGTCAAGGGGGCGACAATTCAGAGATTAACCGAGGAGCGACAATTCTGAGATTAACCGAGGAGCGAGAGTTTTGAATTAACTGAGGAGCGACATTTGTTAATTAGCCGAGAAGCGACACTATTAATATTCTTCAAATTTTACAAACTAACCTCATCTTAGAAGGTAATGAAATAATTCAGAGCCAAGAAACAAAAATTGTTAAGCGTTACTTCTTAAAATCGTAAAAAAAAAAAAAAAAACTGGGAAAATAAATCATTACGGAATATATCATAGGAGAAGTCCAGCACTCCAACACAAAATTTACGAGCACTTGGTGTAATTTATTGTATATAATTTTTTAAAAAATATATATATAGCGAAGCATTTTATCAGTGTTTCTATTCTTCTTGAAACACACATATATATGTACTGTGTGTATATATATATATATATATAT
>WNWK01002589.1:0-7500 GCA_009830355.1 Cherax destructor | reverse complement strand
TATGACAGGGTGACAGCAGGAAGACAAGAGAGAGAGGGGTGGGTAGATTTCATATTCTTGGACTGTAAGAAGGCGTTTGACACAGTTCCACACAAGAGATTAGTGCAGAAGCTGGAGGACCAGGCAGGGATAACAGGGTAGGCACTACAATGGATCAGGGAATACCTGTCAGGAAGACAGCAGCGAGTCATGGTACGTGGCGAGGTGTCAGAGTGGGAGCCGGTGACGAGTGGGGTTCCACAGGGGTCAGTCCTAGGACCGGTGCTGTTTCTGGTATTTGTGAACGACATGACGGAAGGAACAGACTCCGAAGTGTCCCTGTTTGCAGATGATGTGAAGTTGATGAAAAGAATTCAATCGGACGAGGACCAGGCAGAACTACAAAAGGATCTGGACAGGCTGCAAGCCTGGTCCAGCAATTGGCTCCTGGAGTTCAACCCCACCAAGTGCAAAGTCATGAAGATTGGGGAAGGGCAAAGAAGACCGCAGACGGAGTACAATCTAGGGGGGCCAAAGACTACAAACCTCAATCAAGGAAAAAGATCTTGGGGTGAGTATAACACCAGGCACATCTCCCGAGGCGCACATCAACCAAATAACTGCTGCAGCATACGGGCGCCTAGCAAACCTAAGAACAGCATTCCGACATCTTAATAAAGAATCGTTCAGGACCCTGTACACTGTGTTCGTTAGGCCCATACTGGAGTATGCAGCACCAGTTTGGAACCCACATCTAGCCAAGCACGTAAAGAAGCTAGAGAAAGTGCAAAGGCAAACAACAAGACTAGTCCCGGAGCTAAGGGGTATGTCCTACGAGGAGAGGTTAAGGGAAATCGACCTGACGACACTGGAGGACAGGAGAGATAGGGGGGACATGATAACGACATATAAGGTACTGAGAGGAATTGACAAGGTGGACAGAGACAGAATGTTCCAGAAATGGGACACAGCAACAAGGGGACACAGTTGGAAGTTGAAGACTCAGATGAATCACAGGGATGTTAGGAAGTATTTTTCAGTCACAGAGTAGTCAGGAAGTGGAATAGCTTGGGAAGCGATGTAGTGGAGGCAGGTTCCAGTCATAGCTTTAAGAAGAGGTATGATAAAGCTCATGGCGCAGGGAGAGTGACCCAGTAGCGGCCAGTGAAGAGGCGGGGCCAGGAGCTATGACTCGACCCCTGCAACCACAACTAGGTGAGTACCCAAACACACATACACACACACACACACACACACACACACACACACACACACACACACACACACACAAAAGACCGAGATTTGGTGTTTCAGTGTTAGTCGATTGTTGAAGGTTTCATCCTGGGAGGAAGTAAAGGTCAGAGGAATATAACACTGAAGACTAAACATCGTGAGTATTGCTCTTCTCATACAACTATACACATATAACCACGAAAGCGTAATGACAAATAGACAACCAGGTCGCTCACACAAAGACAAAGGTAGAAAAAATGGAAATAATATGTGTCTCTGGAGTACATAATTCTTTTGTTGTTAAAGATCACTTCCCTGGTAATATTCACTGATGTTTTGGAACTACTTGCTGCTGCTGATTGCATGTTTATATGATTTGTTAGTGAGTTTAAGTTTAAGAAGGACCTGCCTAGTGTGGGCCAACAGGTCTGCTGCAGTGTTCTCCTTTCTTATGTTCTTATATAATCTTGTTGAAGTTTCCACTGGTTGTAACTCGTGGAACTCCTACATCACAAATTACCCCCACTTATAAGTAGGAACTTTAAACGTTTCGGTCCTTCTGGAACCGTTATTAAATCACAAGTTGAAGAGCTTGATAATGGTCCAAGAAGAGCTGAAAACTCTAACGTTTCCTTCAGCGAGTTATGAATTGCCTGATCCAGAGTATTGGAGCTACTCTAGTCTCCCTTGGATCAAAGGCAAGTACCTCCAGGTTTCCAAATTCCCTACGGGTTTGGAGCTTCCAGACAATGAGATAATAGGGTAGTATTGGATCTTTTTATTTTCTTAAAATAATTGTTGTGGTCCCTTTGTCCTGTACGTTCATGGTACGAAGAACTGTTCTTGATTTTTTCCCTCGTATCGTTTAGATATATTGCATGTGGCTATCATCTCCCTTCTTGTTTTCCTGCTATCCAACGAGGGTAGTTTCTGTGTTTTCAAACTTTCTGCATTTGACGTTCGTGTCTGTGTGTGTTAGTTACCATTTTGATCCTAGGCACATGTCGATTAGACACTAGGCCTGTTGTATTTGCGTGCGTGTATGTGTGTGAGTGTGTATGTGTGAGTGAGTGAGTTACTGCCTGTCCCTGATTCAAGCAGAGTCCACTGAAGTCAGCCTGTCCATATTTTGAATGGCCAACCCCCTTTTCCCTTTCTTCTTTAAAGATGCCCATAGCAGTAACAAGATCGTAACTTAAAATATACTGCTATATAGTGATTGTTTTTAAATGGGGTGTGGAAGTTAGCTAGGCCGAGCCAGCTAGTGTTTAATCACTGAACGGGTCAACATCTGATTAGAGTCGTGTCAGGAGACATTGTGTTGTTTCCTGACGAATGAACTGTCACTGCTCTTGCATCCCAGGAGGTTCTAAGCAACGTTGGGACCACCACTACTCTTGCATCCCAGGAGGTTCTAAGCAACGTTGGGACCAACACTACTCTTGCATCCCAGGAGGTTCTAAGCAACGTTGGGGCCACCACTACTCTTGCATCTCAGGAGGTTCTAAGCAACGTTGGGGCCACCACTACTCTTGCATCCCAGGAGGTTCTAAGCAATGTTGGGACCACCACTACTCTTGCATCCCAGGAGGTTCTAAGGAACGTTGGGGCCACCACTATTGCATCTTAGGAGGATCTAAGCAATGTTGGTTCCCTGCCCATCTCCTCTTCTCTTTAAAAATGTCTGTTGATGATCTAGCTCATTTAATGACGGTCATCATAAACAAATTTCTATAATTTCCAGAGATCCACCGAGTAATTCCAGGTTATATAGCAAAGATTAATGACAGGGAAGCGAAGATGCGAAGGACTGAGAAGAGAAGATGAATGATGCTGAGGAGCAAAGTTGCTCAGGATTGAGTAGTGAAGATGAATAGTGCAAAGAGAAGATGTAAGAGTTAATTATAGACAACATTATCAAAGACAACATATTCCAGCTGTGACCTTCCTTTTCTTAGGTAAAAGAACATATGTGCAACTAATGCGACATTTTATTGCTGCAACATTTCGCTCTCCATTCATAAATGCTATTTTTTTTTCAGGTCTACCAGTGTTGAGCACCAGCTTTACACTACTGCTTTGTTATGATTTGGTTACGATATTTAGTTTATATTTCCTATGTCAGTCTTTCAGTGCGGGTGTTTACAGTTTTTGGAAAATAAAATCTGTATTTTCCGGGTGGCTTCTCTTTTATATTCTGTAATTTCCATTTATGTTCCTCTTCTATTACGTTCATTTCCATTATCAGTCTGTCGCTCCGTTTCCTCAGTTTATCGACGTCTTCAAGAAAGGATTTAAAATTAATCTTATTTCTTATGTCTCTGTTTACGCATTTATTTTTCTAATGTGTTATTTTTCTTGTGTTCTTTCTATATTTTAAGTTTCCAGGATAGTCTTTTCACGGAGAGGAGAGCAAGCTTTTTTTTTTTTTTTTTTTTTTTTTTTTAATTCAGGTAAATGCAGTTACCACACGTTTAATTTCTGCGCCTATAATTTTTGTACACACACACACACACACACACACACACACATTCGCATATCCATTCTTTACCTCACTTACCAATCCCAGTAGGCTGAGATTAAGTCCAATGGGCCGTAATTTACAACGGTACAGTAGGCAGTGATTTATCCCAGTGGGTCATAATTAGTCCGAAATATTTTGCGGCATCTATACACCAGCTCGGCGACCCCACCGCACACACTCACACCTCACACACTCACACCTCACACACACACTTCACACACACTTCACACACTCACACAGAGAAGCGATATTAAACCCATAGTTTAAAATCTTATATTCCATAGCTTATGCATATTGATGTATGTCGCATGTGTGCGCAGCGCAGAAGGGTGAACATGATATTGTTCGTAGTTCAATGTTTTTGCGGTTTTTTTTTTTTTCAAATTTATTATCCTAGGTTGTCCCAGACTGAGGAACCCATGAACGCTATAACGAAGAATTGAGTATTATGCGGAATTCGCAGAAATCAAAGATGGTTGTCACGTAAATTGGTATATATCATTTGTGGCCATAACTTCATGTAGTTTAAACGTTTAATCCTATGCTTTCCCATTGTGAAATCATCAAGATGATTTGTAATGGCCAAAAATGAACTGAAAATGGAGTAGTGTCCATTAACAATTTGTACGATTTCACATTAGGTTTAATTCTCCAGGATAAACAAATTAGTGGGTTATGAAATAGAAAACTTAAAAGGGCTTTTACAGATGTAACAATATGCAAGAGCCTCCCTGGGTTACCTTAACTACCTAGGGCATCTTCTCTCAAAATGATGCCAAGGAATGCTTGACTAAGAACCCGGTATCTCTTTCGGCGTAAACGGTGGAGATATTCACCCTTTCGCTTAAATTTGCCGACACGGCTGATGACACGGAACGAAGTATTGATACGAACTGCGGAACGTGAATAGTACTTTTGTCTGCTTTGTGATTATTATTTATGCAATATGAGAGTGAACTGATGACTACAGTAGCAAGTTGATAGTGTTAATTTGATAATGTTAGAAATAAAAAATATTTTTAAAGCGCTGAATAATCAATCGGGATTAATGCTTCGAAAACATAACAACGCCAATATGCAAAAATTAAGCTGAAAATATGTGCAATTATTAACTGTTTTGCAATTATTTGCAATGAGTATACGTATTATATTACATAAATGCGTATGTTATATATTGCATAAATGTGTATGATATAAATTACATAAATATTGCAACTAATTTTATTTCCAGAAAGCTGTACAGAACATGTAATATGACTGTGTTATTCTTACTGTATCCGCAGAATAAAATTTGTGAAATGTTGAAAACACTGAGTTGAGAGAATTATGAAGTAGAGAGTGAAGAGCGGTGACTCACACAACCCTGGACTCCCCCCCCCAAAAAAAAAAAAAAGTGTCCAGTGATTAAGATTAGGTTTTGTTTTGTCATCAATGTTCTCTCATCCTACACATCTGTCCATTTTTTGTAATGTGAAAGAAAGACAAGGCTCAAGCTCTTGACGTGAACCTCCAGTGTAAAGCTGCCTTCACTCCCAGTTGATACCATATAACTTCAGGGAACATTGCATCTTCTTTTTTCTTTTTTTTGTGGATGTTGCTTACTTCTAGATCCAAAGAATCTAAAGAGGAGCCGCAAAGCAGAATTTGTACTCCACGTCCTACGAGTACAAATTTTCTATTCAACGTACATCACACACAACAACGTCCCTGCGTACCTTAGTCAGCGTTAGGCATGGCATGCTAGAATAAGTGCACTATTTAGGTATGGGAATGGCCGAACCATGTGCTGGAAGTTGTCTGCTTGTTGCAGGGTGAGAGACAGTGGGTCCAGGTGAAGCAACCGTCCATACAAGAGCAACCTGGACCTCCTAACCCTGACGAGCCTCGGGGTACCTAACTGTCCTCTGTATGAGTGCTTTAGAGCTGTAAGCAGTGACAGTTTTAATAACTCTCTTCACAGTTTGGTTCATTGACTGATATTCACTGTAAAAGTGTATAAATAATTACACTTGCGTCCTGGTGGTAAGAATAAGTTAAACCTCAACTATTTTTTGTTGTGTGATTTATTCCTCTTTGTTTGCTCTGGTGACATTCAGTGAGCATGACCAGGCTCACTGAATGTAACTGAGCGCATGGTAATCCCCATGAGAGATATTTTAGAAACTGTCTTCTTGGCAATGTAATGCAGTGGGGCTCCAGCAGTTCAGGTACGACTGGAAGGTGACACGTGTGATTTGCATGCAGCAGATGCACAATGCCTCAAATACTGTTATGACAAGTTCTGAAAACTGCCGATTGAACCACAAAGACTCAAAGACTTAAAATATGAATATATAGTTACTGTCCCTGCTCCACTTCATGCAATATATGCCAGGTGTAGTAATAAATATCAGATGTGGACAACAATGGAGTTGAAAGAGATATAGGTGAGTAATGGTGGTATTATGTGACGTAAATGTTAGTTTGTTATTGTGGTTCTGCTTTTAGACGGTTGTACAAGTCTGTTGAGTTCTCGTGACTGTATCAAAAACAACTTTGAAAAAAATAATGATTCTGATATGCATTTATCGAATATGGGCAAGATTAAGTCTGAAGCTCACGCTTAGGAAAGTCAGCCGGCTATGACCTTAGACAATTTACCCACAGGAAAGCAGTGTCAGACATGAGTGACATTCCTCCGGTAAGAATCTGCACTGGTGTTTCAGGGTGAAATCACTGGTCTTGTCTCAGTGAGTCAACAACGTCAACATCATTGTTTACATACACACAACAAACCAGACCAAAAGAGAGATGGCAGTGAAGTTATATTACAGACTTGGACCAGAAGAGTTAGTCTCGTTAATGCAAGATTATGAGTGAACAGTCACTTATGACGAAGTTCTTAGATTTCAGTCAAGTGCTTCTAGGCGTAGTGACTTCAGTGTTGATACAGTAGAAACTAATGTGTCATGGCAGGAATCTTTTCGCCCACATGCAGTGAACACATTAGTCATTGTATTATATTAATCATATACAGTACTGACGAGTTGATGAATTAGATACACGTACAACACCTGGACATCTTTATTTTGAAGACGTTTCGCTCATCAATGAAGTCTTATGAATATTACAAAGATATTATGTACGGAAGACAGTGGAAAATGTGGTGATCAGTCCCTCAACCTTGAAGGGATCAGTACCTTAATAATGACGACTCTGGACTTGCATACTGGTATCAAATGAGGTGCAGCAGTTGAAGGCATTATCACATATGAGCGTGACCCACTAGTTGCAGAGGTCGGGGAACCGGGGT
The DNA here is from genome assembly GCA_009830355.1 of Cherax destructor. NCBI lineage: Eukaryota > Metazoa > Arthropoda > Malacostraca > Decapoda > Parastacidae > Cherax > Cherax destructor. Next base: position 472 of record WNWK01002589.1, on the reverse strand, counting down.
AAATTACCTCAAATGGGGGTAAAATTAAAAATATCGGGGGTAATGAAGGCTCAAACATAGAAATAGAACTGAACAAAAATTTATTATTTAGTAAGCGAGGCAAATTATGAAAGTTATATATATATATAAATGCCGGAGCAATGGAGCTAGTAACCCCTTCTCCTGTACAAAAATACTAAAAACGAGAAGAAGAAAAACTTTATAAAATTGGGTTGTCTGAATGTGCGTGGATGTAGTGGATGATAAGAAAGAGATGATTGCCGATGTTATGAATGAAAAGAAGTTGGATGTCCTGGCTCCTAAGCGAAACAAAGCTGAAGGGGTAGGCGAGTTTCAGTGGGAGAAATAAATGGGATTAAGTCAGAGTATCTGAGAGAGTTAGAGCTAAGGAAGGGGTTGCAATAATGTTGAAGGATCAGTTATGGAAGGAAAAGAGGGAATATAAATGTGTAAATTCAAGGATTATGTGGAT
>WNWK01002588.1:84239-203079 GCA_009830355.1 Cherax destructor | reverse complement strand
TAGAACTCTAGGAGGTTTGTTACACAGGATTTGCCTTCCCGGAATCCGTGCTGTCTGGTGTTTATTATCCTGTTCAGCTCGAGGTGCTCCACCATTCTTTTCCTGATGATTTTCTCCAGGACTTTGCACACTATACACGTAAGTGACACCGGTCTATAGTTTAGTGCCTCTTTTCTGTCTCCTTTTTTAAAGATGGGGACTACGTTGGCCTTTTTCCATACCTCAGGTAGCTGCCCAGTTTCAAGGGATGTGTTGAATATTATGGTAAGTGGCACACTAAGTAGCTCAGCTCCTTCCCGAAGAACCCATGGGGAGATATTGTCCAGACCCATCGCCTTTGAGGTATCAAGGTCACTGAGTAACTGCTTCACCTCCTCCTCAGTTGTGTGTATGCCCTCTAGCACTAGATACATCCCTTGTTGGTGATGCACCCTGTCCTGTCTACCCAGCTGCCTTCCTTCCTCCACTGTGAATACTTCCTTAAACCTCAAGTTGAGCTCCTCACATACCTCTTGATCGTTACTTGTGAGTTCCCCCATCTTCTCTCCTCAGCCTTATCACCTGGTCCTTGACTGTTGTCTTCCTTCTGATGTGACTGTACATCAGTTTCAGGTCGGACTTAACTTTTGATGCTATGTCGTTTTCTTACTGTTTCTGGGCCTCCCTTCGTACCTGTGCATACTCGTTTCTAGCTCTTCGACTAATCTCTTTGTTTACTTGGGTTCTTTGCCTTCTGTACCTTTTCCATTCTCTGATACTCTGAGTCTTTGCCTCCCTGCACCTTTGGGTAAACCAGGGTCTCTTTCTGGTCTTCCCTTATAAACCGTTCCTCTGCCTCCTTGCACTTTGCCCCTATGTATTCCATCATTTCATTTATTGTCTGTCCTTCCATTTCCCTTTCCCACTGAACCTCCTGCAGGAAATTCCTCATGCCCGTGTAGTTTCCTCTTTTAAAGTCTGGTTTGTCTCTTTTGGTACCGTTTTCCCTCTCCACCTGTAGCTGTATAATGTACTCAAAGCTCAGCACCATATGGTCACTGGCTCCCAGGGGGCTCTCGTGTGTTATGTCTTCAATATCTGAGCTTTTCAGGGTGAATACAAGGTCCAGTCTTGCTGGTTCGACTTCTCTCACTCTGGTCGTGTCCCTGACATGTTGGTGCATCAGGTTTTCCAGTACCACGTCCATCATCTTGGCTCTCCAAGTTTCTGGACCCCCACGTGGTTCTTGGTTCTCCCAGTCGATCTCCCTGTGGTTGAAATCGCCCATGACCAGTAGCTTCGTTCTGCTCATGTGCGCTTTTCTTGCCACTTCCGCCAGAGTGTCCACCATCGCTCTGTTGTTCTCATCATATTCCTCACCTGGCCTTCTGCAGTTCTGTGGTGGGTTATACATTACTGCAATGACTATCTTGTTCTTCCCACACTGGATGGTACCTACTATGAAGTCCCTTTCTCTACACACCTCCATTCCTTCCATTTCCTCGAATCTCCAATTGTTCCTTACAAGCAGTGCGACCCCTCCTCCCCCACTGCTCCTTCTATCTTTCCTCAAGATCTGATATCCCTGTGGGAAGATTGCATCTGTTACTGTCTCATTTAGTTTAGTTTCTGTGACAGCTATGATGTCTGGGGACACCTCACCTATTCTTTCATTCCACTCTTCATACTTATTCGTAATTCCATCTGCGTTTGTGTACCAAACCTTCAACCTTGTTTCCAATACTGTGGCCCTGGGGAGATCTTGGTGGGTTGGGGGAAGAGTGCCCATAGGGGTTGCAGCATGGGTGGGGGATTGTATGGTTGGGGTATGGGTTGGTGGGGTGGAGTTTGTGGTGGGGTAGGGGGTAGCTGTGATGGTGGGTTTTGGGTTGCTGGGGTGGGGACAAGGGGACTGATGAGTGTGTGTGGTGTTAAAGTGTATGGTTGTCGTGGGGTTTTTGTGATTTGAGGCCTGCCGTGGATACTTCCAGTGTGTGTGTTTGTCCTGCTTGGGCTTGGTGTCCTCCGTATCTCACTGTCTCCTCTCTCTCCTCTCTTCGCCTTCTTATCTTCTCCTTCAGGGCCTCCCTTTCTTCCTGCGTTCTGTCCCGATCTAGGTATACATTCCGGTACCCCTGATTTGTCCTCAGCCATGCTTTCTCTTGCAGGATCGTGGTGCGGGCTGATTCTGCCTTGAAGATTACCTTGAGGGGTCGATTTCTTCCCCTTGTGTACCACCCGATTCTCCGAAAATTTGTCACTTGGGACGTGTCTCCCCCTATTGCTAGCATGATACCTGCGATCCTTTCTTTCTCCTTCTGTTTTCTTCTGTCGTATGTGTCCCCTTCGACTTCCTTCAGGCCATAGATAAAGATCGACTTCTTCCTTTCCTCCTCCCACTGTGTCTCCCATTGCCTCGTCAGTGATGCATTAGCCTCTCCCGGTGCTGTCATGGTTGTATCCCCCGTGTTCCTTTGTGTGTGTGTGTGTATGTACTCACCTAGTTGTACTCACCTTGTTGTGGTTGCAGGGGTCGAGTGTATGTTTGTGTGTATATATGTGTGTGTATGTGTGTGTATATGTGTATGTGTGTGTATATATGTGTGTGTGTGTGTGTGTGTGTGACCCAACAATTAATATTTGCACCAATAACTCATCACAGTTGTGACCGGGTGTAGACTAGTAAATTCCTCATTACTTTATAATTTGTTTATGATTGCAACCATGTATAAACGTAAGTAAATTTACTTACTTACATGATTCATTACCTTTGTAACTTGTGAGTTCATTACCTTTGTACCTTGTTCAGCTATCAAAACTTTGGGGCCCAGTCTCAGGACCCATTATATACCTCTGTAATCTGTAAATACCTTTGTAACTTGTCATGATTGTGACCAGATCTACCTGAGTTCATTACCTTTGTAACTTGCTCAGCTATCAAAACTTTGAGGCCCAGTCCCTGGACCCATTATGTACCTCTGTAATCTTTTGACTACCGCCCACAGGATGAGTATGGGGTGCATAATAAAGATATTAAACTAAAACTACTCCTGAAAGCTGTAGGAAAAAAGATCAAAAGAGTTCCCACTGCAACAACCACCACTCTTCTCTCTGAATGGAAAATAATACATCTGATGATAAAATCTTACATCGTGAGAACATTTTGAAAACAAATTCTGAACAAGACTGCCTCATTGCATGTTTGCCGTATTTGCTGTAGTTTGTGCATAAACCAGACTGAATGTGAAGGGCGAGTTTGAGCATACTGTGAAAATTTTGCTACTCATGCTCCATTCGTGGGATCCTCTACTGATTCATAATTTAGGCAAATTTGACGGTGGAAGTTTTGCACACTGAGGAAGAGAGCAAACCAGTTTTTACACAACCACACTGCTTTCCACAGCATAATTTGCAGCCACTTGAGATAACTTTCAAAACGTTTGATTGAGCTGGTACCTCCGTTTCAAAGACAAGTGACAGAGATTTTTTATGTCATTTCCAGTCCTACAACTCAGACTGTAGTGCTTTTCCTCACCATGTATAAACTTGGTGATAAACACGATAAAAATATCGAACTGTTGAAAAGGTGAAAGTAAGACTTGATAAGAACATAGCATGGTTTGTGTGGCTGACTGATCTGTTAAAAGACACATATCTATAATGACTGAGATTTGTTACACCATTCGCTTTATATAAAGCAATAATGAACCGTTCTCCAGCTGCTGCAGCTTCATTGTGAGTTTACAGAGGATTATTGAATATCAACACAATCTCTTGCAAGAGATTATCTTTGGTGAGGAGACTAATCGTTTTCGAGGATATTTTATCGTGGCCACTGAATACATAAGCAAACAATATTGACTCTGATGTTATTGAATATGGTGGAACGCTGAAGATCTCGAGAACTATACATATGGAAATAAGTCACTCTGTCTGACTTTTTGGGTTATCCTAGGTTCTCTACACGTATGCTGCTATGTATGATAATCTATGTAAATGTATTTGTGTATACCTGAATAAACTTACTTACTTACTTGCTTAGCAATGCTCTCGTCTCACACACTGAGTGTCCGTGGTTCGATCCCCGACATAGGTGGAAATGCTGGGTGTGTTTACTTACACCTGCTGTTCCTGTTCATCTAACAGTAAGTAGGTACCTGGGTGTTAGTCGACTGTTGTGGGTCGTATCCTGGAGGACAAGACTGAAAAACTCAATGAAAATAAGACAGACAGTCCTCAATGACGCATTTGACTTTCTTGGGTTATCCTGGGTGGATGACCCTCCGGGTTAAAAATCCGAACAAATCTTATCTTAAGATAAAATATTATCTTAACCTTTCAAGGCAGGTGAAATTGCTGACCTAGAAAATGTGCAGAGAACCTTCACGGCACGCATAACTGCGATAAACCACCTCAATTACTGGGAACGCTTGAAGTTCCTAAACCTGTACTCCCTAGAACGCAGGCGGGAGAGATATATTATTATATAAACTTGGAAAATTCTCGAGGGATTAGTACCAAACTTGCACACGAGAGTCACTCCCTACGAAAGCAAAAGCCTCGGCAGGCGATGTAACATCCCCCCAATGAAGAGCAGGGGTGCCACTAGCACGTTGAGAGACAACACAATAAGTGTCAGGGGCCCAAGACTGTTCAACTGCCTCCCAGCATACATCAGGGGGATTACCAATAGCCCCCTGGCTGTCTTCAAGCAGGCACTGGACAGGCACCTAAAGTCGGTACCTGACCAGCCAGGCTGTGGTTCGTACGTTGGACTGCGTGCGGCCAGCAATAACAGCCTGGTTGATCAGGCTCTGATCCAACATGAGGCCTGGTCACAGACCGGGCCGCAGGGGCGTTGACCCCTGGAACTCTCTCCAGGTAAACTCCAGAGTAAGAAGATCCACTTCCTGTCCAACTACAACGACTGATTCGTGTTCATTACATTTACTGGCTGTTCTCTGAATATTTAGTAGATCATCATTCGTGACAACGTGTATTTCACTACCTTCATTTTTAAATTTATGCTTCATTTGAATAATGAGACACATCTAGTTCTTTAGATTGCTGGGATGGAGGATTTGGCTGGGATAGAGGATATGGCTGGGATTGAGGATATTTGGCTGGGATGGAGGATAGTGTTAGCCGCCTTGACCATATTGTGAATGGTAATGGGATCAATCCTATTATATGCCTCGCTGTTGGAAGATATGATGTTGATAAGCGTAAAAGTGAAGATTTGGTTAACAGGTATAGAGCAGCAATATATACATAATTAGGAAGAGAGGACGGCCCTGTAATATGTGGCATTTTGCCTAGAAGAGGAGTTGGAAGTAAATGGTTGATGGATAATTAGTGTCAATTGCTGGCTGAACAAACACTGTAAAGATATTGCAGTACTATTCATCAACATTTGGAACTTTTTTTTTATATTTTATTTAAAAACACATATATACATAACAATCCAATAAATGCCCAAAATAAATCAGGCTCATATAAACAAAAACAAGCAAACAGAACAGGAATAAACACATCTGTCTATATATCCTATAATAAGAACCCGTGCCAAAAGCACAAACAAAAAATGTCCATCCTACTACCCATCCTAGCTAATTTTTTCTATACAATAACATAACACACTGTCAATGAAACTGTACATACATTGTCTCAAAAACACCACAAAATTAAACCTTTGGTTACATATCTTACTTCTTCCCTACCACAAAACGCAGTACATAGGCATGAAATAACATAAAACCTTAAACTTTCTGCCTATAAAACAGTTGTTGCACAATAACACATAAAAACAACTGACCCCCGAAACAAGGGTCACACCACCACATCATCTTAAATATGAAATACATTAACATCAAGCCATCACTACCGTAGACAACACTGTCTACAACACAACGTCACATTCCCACACCGGAGAATAAGACCACACAAAACACATTTGTGTTGCATACATATACAAACACTCTAGAAAAAAACACAAAAATATGCAGAATCTGCTCATAATGTATAATTCAAACAAAAGATAGGGAACACATACAGATTACAGTACTAAAAACGTTAAACCTAAGAAAACATAGCAAAACATCAACTTAATCCTACATGAATTGCCACAGATACCTGGGACAACTTCACCCAAGCACACCTGCACACTGTCGGTTGTCTAACACCTAACACCTCCTAACCTCAAACCTGCCACATAAATGCAAACTGCCAGCACATCACCACCGACAAACCCTACTACTTGAACTTTAGATTACACTACTACATCCTAGAGGAAAACCCCATGCGTCCATGACCCCTATGACCCCCTCAACCAACAACACTCCAAGTCTGAGTCAACACACACCTGAAAAATTACCTGAAAAATTACCTACAACCCCATAAAACCCCTGAAACGTCCAAAAATCGGACACCCACGATACCACCCCGACCCAACCCATCCTAGCTTCAACCCTGTATACCCACGCCTAACCAACCACACATCAATCAACCATACTATACCCTAGTCAACCCCTTCCGGATATACCCAACCTCCCCCCTCCCCCCACTCGACCAGTCCCCCTCGATTGGTTCCTACGTCATCCCCAAAACCTTAAAAGGGACACCACCGTCATCGTTCTATAACCCTCAGAGAAAGCCTCAACCCAAGTTCTCCCATACAAACCCTGATTCCTACATTTCGTCCTGTAAAAATGTGCCGCCAAGGCACGAACCCGCCTCCCACCTACTACCTCGCGCATACCCCACAACACATATATGAAATCAACCACCAGGTACATTAAACTTCTATGTACATTTTCCTCAAACCCACCAATATCCAGGATTAAAGCCCCTAACACCGAAAGCCCACACCCACCTACACTCCTCAGGACCCGTCCAAACTATTCCCGTACCCCGCCTAAATCTTCACAAAAATACACCGCATGGTACGACGTATCCAAAAGCCCACATCTCAAACAAGTACCCTCACTCACTAAACCCATTAAAAACAATTGCGCTTTAGAAGCCAAGATTCCATGTAGGAATCGAAAAACCGTCTCCCTAACCCTCGCCCTCAGCCTCAACTTCCGGAAACCTACCCAAGTCGCCCGCCAATTATACTTTGGGTACTCTGCTACCCCTTGCACTATACCCCGCCTCCCCAAGCTTGTCCAAAACCCCACCCGAAAACCCCTTGGCTCTCTGACAACTAGTAAAACCCTCAACATTGCCTCACATAAACTCCACCACCTCCGTACCTCACGCATGACCACTCCCACCCGCTTACCCCCCACCCCTCCCTCCTCCACATATCTCTGCTTTACATATATCCCTATAAGCCTCCTATGTAAGGGTATCAACCCCAAACCTCCCTTACTAACCGGCGTCATGACAACCTCCTTATTAAGCCAATGTCTACCAAAACCCCATATATACCGCAACGCTCTCCGCTGTAATAATTCAACATCTCTCCCCACGAGTGGGTATACCCTTGCCACATGCCACAATTTACTATACAGTAAAACATTCACTACCATAACCCTCTGCATTAACGTCACATCTCTCCTCTACCCCCTTCGATACTAACCTATAAAAAGGATCCTGTAAGCATGCAAACAGAATTTGCGACAAAGGGCACCCCTGTCGCAAACCCCGCTTCATGTCCACCACGTTTCCCACCCTTCCATTCAATTGAACCCGCACCAAAGCCCCCTCATACAACGTTTGAACCCAACCCACTACTTCATTCCCAAAACCCTGCTTACGAAGAATGTCAAATAACATATTTCTGTCCACACTGTCATAAGCCGTTTCCCAATAAAGCCCTAAAACCCCACCCCCCTCTCGACCCTCGATGAATGACCTAATCCTACCATGCCCATTCCCCATACACCTCCCCGGTATCCCATACTGACCACGTTCTATGATAGAATCCAAAACCTTTTAACTCCTATTACCCAAAATCCTTGCAAAGATTTTGTAATCTGCACATAAAAGTGTAATAGCTCTGTAATCCCTAATCGTTTCCACCAATTTCCCCTTAGGCACTAAAACCACAACTCCAGTGCGCTGATCCTCACCCATATACCTTACTTCCTTCAAACGATTAAAAACTTGTGTCAAACATTCCTTCAACACTCCCCAATGTTGAACATAAAAATCACTAGGTAAGCCATCGACTCCCGGCGCTTTACCCATCTGCATCCCCTTCACCGCGAACCACACTTCCTCCTCAGTTATACTACCCTCCATCCCTTTCCTCTCCTCCTCACTAATCCCTACCTGTATACCCTCCAAAACTTCCTCTTTCGCCTCCACCTCCTCCAACCTACGGTCTAGATACCGCCGAAACTAAACATCCACAAACCCGCTCATACCCTCTGTCGACCTCAGTACCTGTCCCTTCATATACCCACCCAACTCCTCGTGTACCTTCAATGACGTCATCGTCATACCCTGCCTCCTCTTTCGAAAACCACTCAAGACAGTCAAAGACGGTTTGTCCCCCCATAGCACATCCTCAATACCTGCCCTCACTCTGATAGCCTGGAATCTCTCATTCTGTATATCCTTCAACTGGCCCCTCAAAACCTCTATGTCCTCCAGTGAGTAACCCGCCCCCCCCACATAACAATATTATTACAATTGGTAGATTTAGTGATGAGATTCGATTTGTCTTGGCATGATACACAGTTTCTATTAAAGTTCATATATTGGAAGAGTATCTCAAGCAAACTTAGGACTAACTTAAGATTTATTAGGAAATAGTTATATTAGGAATTTTATGTTTACAGTCATTTGGGTGAGTGCAAGTGTAAATTAGGGGGAATTAGAGATAACGAGAGTAAGACTATTTTGTTTCGGATGTGTTAACGATACAAAATGAGACAAGGTGGTTTTCACATTATTAGCTGATGGTGGGGGGTGTTAGCGAGATAAGATGTTTTTCAACAGTAGTTTTGAAAATGGTGGTTGAGTCTGCGGTCCCAGAGTTTTCAGGCAGGGAGTTCCAGATTTTAGGCCCTTTTATGTGCATCGAATATTTGAAGAGATTTAGCCGGGCACGAGGAATGTCATAGAGATTTTTGTGTCTGGTGTTGTTTACCTGGAGTTTACCTGGAGAGAGTTCCGGGGGTCAACGCCCCCGCGGCCCGATCTGTGACCAGGCCTCATGGTGGATCAGGGCCTGATCAACCAGGCTGTTACTGCTGGCCGCACGCAGTCCAACCGACTTTACGTGCCTGTCCAGTGCCTGCTTGAAGACAGCCAGGGGTCTATTGGTAATCCCCCTTACGTATGCTGGGAGGCAGTTGAACAGTCTTGGGCCCCAGACACTTACTGTGTTGTCTCTCAACGTGCTAGTGGCACCCCTGCTTTTCATTGGGGGGATGTTGCATCGTCTGCCGAGTCTTTTGCTTTCGTAGGGAGTGACTCTCGTGTGCAAGTTTGGTACTAATTCCTCTAGGATTTTCCAAGTGTATATAATAATGTATCTCTCCCGTCTGCATTCTAGGAAGTTAAGGTTTAGGAACTTCAAGCGTTCCCAGTAATTGAGGTGGTTTATCGCAGTTATGCGTGCCGTGAAGGTTCTCTGCACATTTTCTAGGTCAGCAGTTTCACCTGCCTTGAAAGGTGCAGTTAGTGTGCAGCAATTTTCCAGCCTAGATAGAACAAGCAACCTGAAAAGTGTCAACATGGGCTTGGCATCCCTGGTTTTGAAGGTTCTCATTATCCATCTTGTCATTTTTTCTAGCAGATGCGATTGCTACAAGGTTAGTGGTCCTTGAATAAATCACTTCCCAGGTCTTTGACATTAGTTTTTTCGCTCTATTGTATGGTTGGAATTTGTTTTATACTCCGATGAAATTTTAATTTCCTCACGTTTTACATATCGGAGAAATTTTTCATCATTGAACTTCATATTGTTTTCTGCAGCCCATTTAAAGATTTTGTTGATGTCCGCCTGGAATCTTGCAGTGTCTTCGATGGAGGTCACTGTCATGCAAATTCGGGGTGTCATCTGTAAAGGAAGACACGGTGCTGTGGCTTATATCTCTGTCTATGTCAGATATGAGGATGAGGAACAAGATGGGACCGAGTACTGTGCCTTGTAGAACACAGCTTTTCACACTAGCCGCCTCGGACTTTACTCTGTTTACTATTATTCTTTGTGTTCTATTTGTTAGGAAGTTATAGATCCATCTACCAACTTTTCCCGTTATTCCTTTATCACGCATTTTGTGCGCTATTACACCATGGTCACACTTGTTGAAGGCTTTCGCAAAGTCTATGTATACCACATCTGCATTTTGTTTGTCTTCTAGACCATCCAGGACCTTGTCATAGTGATCAAGTAGTTGGGACAGACAGGAGCGACCGCTCTAAACACATGTTGTCCTGGGTTGTGTAACTGATGGGTATCTAGATGGGTGGCGATCTTGCTTCTTAGAACCCTTTCAAAGATTTTTATTATATGGGATGTTAACGCTGTCGGCCTGTAGTTCTTTGCTATTGCTTTACTGCCCCCTTTGTGGAGTGGGGCTGTCTTTTGTTTTCATCGACTGTGGGATGACCTCTGTGTCCATGCTCCTCTCCATAGAATGCTAAAGGCACATGATAGGGGGCTTCTTGCAGTTCTGGATGAACACGGAGTTGCACGAAACCGGGCCAGGTGCAGAGTGCATGGGCATGTCATTTATTGCCTTTTTGAAGTCATGTGGTGTTAGAATAATATCAGAGATGTTTGAATCTACCAAGTTCTGAGTCTCGGTCATAAAAAAATCATTTAGGTCGTCGACTCTTAGACTGGTTAGCGGCTCACTCAATACTGAGTCATACTGTAGCTCACTCATTTGCTTGCTATCATCTGTGGGGCCCAATACTGGATGTTGCCCTCGGCTTAGATTTGGCATAGGAAAAGAAATATTTTGGATTTCTTTCGATTTCATTTATGGCTTAATCTTCTTCCTGCGTGTCTTGTTTCCTAAAAGATTCTTTTAGCTTAAGTTTGATATTTGCTATTTCTCTGAGCAGTGCCTCCCTTCGTATTACAGATACATTAGCCCCTTTCAGCCGCTCTGTGATTCTTCGCCTTCGCCTGTATAGAGAGCACCTCTCTCTCTCTTTTACATTTTCTCTTCCTTTTCCTTAAAGGAATATGCTTTGAGCATACCTCAAGTGCCACAGAGTTAATTTTTTCTAGACACAGGTTCGGATCCATGTTGCTTAGGATAACTTCCCAGTTTATTTCATTTATTACATAGGTGACTTGGTCCCACCTTGTGTTTTTGTTAATGAAGTTAAATTTGGTGAAGGCATCCTCATGACTGATCACATTCTGTTGGTCTGGGGCCCTGCGCATACATGTCTGTACCTTTATATGTTGGGATCTGAGTATATTGTCTTTGATGCGAATATATTCCATATCAGATCATCATTGTTAGTGAAGATTAAGTCCAGTGTATTCTCCGATCTTGTTCCCTCTATTATTTGCTGGTTTAAGGTGAATTTGGTGCATAGATTTAATACAAAAAATACAAATACAAATACAAATATTTATTTCATTGCTAGTTTACATAGGTTTTGTTATTACAATCATAAATTGAAGTGCAAGGAGAGCCACTGACATGCCATGGCATTATGGGCAGCTTAATCTAATGGCTTATAGGCTATGAACATAACATTAGAGAAATTGAGTGAATTTTTTTATTAGATCCTTCAAATTACAATATGATGATAATACATTGTTCAAATTACAATATGATGATATTACATTGTAACAAGTGTTTAGTAGGATGGTAATATAATAGTAAAAATTAAAATTATCTTAAGGAAAATAACATTGAGCATTTTTTAAAGTAATTTACAGTATGAGTATTTAGTTTAGGGTGAGTAGGTGGTTTTTGAGAAGAGTCTTAAATTGATTTTCAGACAAGGTTATTTTAGTATTTACTGGTAATGAATTCCAGATTCTGGGGCCCTTTATGTGCATAGAATTTTTACATAGGATGATATGGACACGGGGTATATTAAAAAGTGATCTGTGTCTTGTGTTGTGGTCATGGGTCCTATTAAGGTTGGTGAGGAGAATTTTGAGCGGAGGGTTTATATTAGAATGTAGAGTTCTATGTATGTAGTAGGCACAAGAATAAGTGTGAATGTTCTTTATGGTGAGTAGCTTTAGGCTTTTGAATATTGGTGGAGTATGCTGTCTAGAGTGGGAATTTGTTATCATTCTGATTGCAGCCTTTTGCTGGGTTATGAGTGGTCTAAGGTGTGCGGATTTTCATCTGAGCTGCCTCCTGTGGTCATCTCTGCTACAGCATTATTTGCTACATTCCTCCATTTTAGTTGCCTTATGTTGAAATCCCCCAGGAGAAAGATGTTTGGGGCAGGAGGTGGAAGATTTCCAGACAGTGGTCGATTTTCAAAAGCTGTTCCTGGAATTGTTATGAAGTTGCATCCGGAGGAGGCTTGTATATAACTTATATAACGTATTACCACTTTAACTTTTTTTTATGTGTGTGTGTATGAGGAACTTCCTGCAGGAGGTTCAGTGGGAAAGAGAATTGGTAGGAAAGTCAGTAAACGAAATGATGGACTACGTAACAACAAAATGCAAGGAGGCAGAGGAAAGGTTTGTTCCCAAGGGCAACAGAAATAATGGAAAAACAAGAACGAGACCTTGGTTTACCCCAAGGAGTAGGGAGGTAAAAACTAAGTGCACTAGAGAATGAAAAAAGTACAGATGGCAAAGGACCCAGGAAAATAAAGAGATTAGTCGAAGAGCCAGAAACGAGTATGCACAGATAAGGAGGGAGGCCCAGCGACAGTACGAAAATAACATAGCATCAAAAGTCAAGTCTGACCCGAAACTGCTGTATAGCAACATTAGGATTAAGACAACAGTCAAAGAACAAGTAATCAGACTGAGGAAAGAAGGTGGGGAACTCACAAAAAACGATCAAGAGGTATGTGAGGAACTCAACACGAGATTTAAGGAAGTATTTACAGTGGAGACAGAAAGGACTCTGCGAAGACACAACAGAAGGGGACACCAACAAGTGTTTAATGAAATACACTCAACTGAGGAGGAGGTGAAGAAGCTGCCAAGTGACCTTGATACCTCAAAGGCGGTGGGACCGGACAACATCTCTCCGTGGGTCCTTAGAGAGGGAGCAGAGACGCTGTGTGTGCCACTAACCACAATTTTCAACACATCCCTTGAAACTGGGCAACTACCTGAGGTATGTAAGACGGCAAATGTAGTCCCCATTTTTAAGAAAGGAGACAGAAACGAGGCACTAAACTATAGACCAGTGTCACTGACGTGTATAGTATGCAAAGTCATAGAGAAGATTATCAGGAGAGTGGTGGAGCACCTGAAACGGAACAAGATTATAAACGACAACCAGCACGGATTCATGGAAGGCAAATCCTGTGTCACAAACCTTCTGGAGATTAATGACAAGGTAATAGAAGACACGAGAGAGAGAGGTGGGCATTTTCTTGGACTGCAAGAAGGCCTTCGACACAGTTCCTTACAAGAGATTAGTGCAGAAGCTAGAGGATCAGGCACGTATAGCAGGAAGGGCACTGCAATGGATCAGAGAATACCTGACAGGGAGGCAACAACGAGTCATGGTACGTGATGAGGTATCACAGTGGGCGCCTGTGACGAGCGGGGTCCCACAGGTGTCAGTCCTAGGACCAGTGCTATTTTTGGTATTTGTGAATGACATGATGGAAAGGATAGACTCAGAAGTGTCCCTGTTCGCAGATGATGTGAAGTTAATGAGGAGAATTAAATCAGATGAGGATCAGGCAGGACTACAGAGAGACCTGGACAGGCTGGACACCTGGTCCAGCAACTGGCTCCTCGAATTTAACCCCGCCAAATGCAAAGTCATGAAGATCGGGGATGGACAAAGAAGACCGCAGACAGAGTATAGGCTAGGTGGCCAAAGACTGCAAACCTCACTCAAGGATAAAGATACTGGGGTGTGTATAATAACGAGCACGTCTCTGGAAGCACACTTTAACAAGATAACTGCTGCAGCATACGGGCGACTGGCAAACCTGAGAATAGCATTCCGATACCTTAGTAAGGAATCATTCAAGACACTGTACACCGTGTACGTCAGGCCTATACTGGAGTAAGCAGCACCAGTTTGGAACTCACACCTGGCCAAGCACGTCAAGAAATTAGAGAAAGTGCAAAGGTTTGCAACAAGGCTAGTTCCAGAGCTAAGGGGAATGTCCTACGAAGAAAGGTTAAGGGAAATCATCCTGACGACACTGGAGGACAGGAGGATTAGAGGAGACATGATAACGACATACAAAATATTGTGAGGAATAGATACGGTGGACGGAGACAGGATGTTCCAGAGATGGGACACAGAAACAAGGGGTCACAATTGGAAGTTGAAGACTCAGATGAGTCAAAGGGATGTTAAGAAGTATTTCTTCTGTCATAGAGTTGTCAGGAAGTAGAATAGTCTGGCAAGTGATGTAGTGGAGGCAGGAACCATACATAGCTTTAAGACGAGGTATGATAAAGCTCATGGAGCAGGGAGAGAGAGAACCTAGCAGCGATCAGTGAAGAGGCGGGGCCAAGAGCTGAGTATCGACCCCTGCAACCACAAAGAGGTGAGTACAAATAGGTGAGTACACACACACACTCGCAGGTATGATAAAGCTCATGGAGCGGGTAGAGTGACCGAGTAACGGCCAGTGAAGAGGCGGGGCCAGGAGCTGTGAATCGACCCCTGCAACCACAACTAGGTGAGTACAACTAGGTAAGTACACTTTTCCCCATCAACGAGGAATTCCCAGTAAGTGCAAGTCATCACCTTGTGCTGACTACGTGCCTGCCCTTTGTACACACCGCCCGTCGCTACTACCGACTGAATGATTTAGTGAGGCCTGCGGACTGGCGCTCGTGGACGTTCGTTCTACCCCGCGCGCCTCGCTCGGTGCAACGGGTTCTCGCCTCGAGGTGACGGAAAGCTGTCCAGGAAGGATCTTTAAAGAGTGGAATCGATGAGGAGTTTCCATCATCGTTTACGGCGCCCCGTAGCCTGGTGGCAAAAGCTCTCGCTGCACACGGTAAGTGTCGGGTTCGATTCCCGGCGAGGGTTGAAACATTGGGCGTGTTTCCTTACACCGGTTGTCTATGTTCACCCATCAGTAAAAAATTAGTACCTGTGTGTTAGTTGACTGGTGTGGGTCGCATCCCGGGACAAAACTGACCTAATTAATCCGAAATGCTCTGCATAACATGATGCTTTCTATATAGTAGTATGTCATTAATGTCAGCTAGGCCTGTATGCCTTGTACATGTACTTGTAGAAATAAAGATTTTATATTATTATATTATCGTCCCTCTTCCCCCCACCCAACACCGTGTTTTTTTTTTTACTGCAATGGATCAGAGAATACTGTGACGAGTGGGGTTCCACACGGGTCAGTCTTAGGACCAGTGCTGTTTCTGGTATATGTGAATGACAGGATGGAAAGGATAGACTCAGAAGTGTCCCTGTTTGCAGACGATGTGAAGCTAATGAGGAGAATTAAATCGGATGAGGATCAGGTAGGACTACAAAGGGATCTGGACAGGCTGCAAGCCTGGTCCAGCAACTGTCTTCTGGAGTTTAATCCCACAAAATGCAAAGTTATGATGATCGGGGAAGGGCAAAGAAGATCGCAGACAGAGTACAGGCTAGGGGGAAAAAGACTGCAAACCCCACTCAAGAAAAAAGATCTTGGGGTGAGTATAATACCGAGCACATCTCCTGAGGCGCACATCAACCAAATAACTGCTACAGCATATGGGCGCCTGGCAAACCTAAGAAAAGCGTTCCGACACCTCAATAAGAAATCGTTCAAGACTCTGTACACCATGTACGTCAGCACCAGTTTAGAACCCACACCTGGTCAAGCACGTCAAGAAATTATAGAAAGTACAAAGGTTTGCAACAAGACTAGTCCCGGAGCTAAGGGACATGTCCTACGAGGAGAGGTTAAGAGAAATTGACCTGACGACCTGACGACACTGAAGGACAGGAGGGATAGGGAGGACATGATGACATATAAAATACTGAGAGGAATTGGCAAGGTGGACAGGGACAGGATGTTTTAGAGATGGGACACAGTAACAAGGGGTCACAATTGGAAGATGAAGACTCAGGTGAGTCACAGGGATGTTAGGAAGTATTTCTTCAGTCATAGAGTTGTCAGGAAGTGGAATAGTCTGGAGAGTGATGTACCTTTGATATACCTTTGAAGAGTTTCGAGAGTATCTACTCTCTGAGCCCGGCCATGGGCCAGGCTCGTCTGGTGCTTGCCTGGTCAACCAGGCTGTTGCTGCTGGAGGCCCGCTGCCCCACATATCCATCGCAGCCTGCTTGATCTGGCACCTGGTGAAGATATTTGTCTAGTTTCCTCTTGAAGGCTTCTTCACTGGTTCCAGCCGTGTTTCGGATATCTTCTGGTAAGATGTTGAATAGTCTGGGACCCCGGATGTTAATACAGTGCTCCCGTATTGTCCCCACCACACCTCTGCTCCTCACTGGGTTTATTTTACACTTTCTCCCATATCTCTCACTCCAGTATGTTGTTATGGCAGTGTGCAGATTTGGGACCAGGCCCTCAAGTACTTTCCAGGTATATATTATCATGTATCTCTCTCTCCTCCGCTCCAATGAGTACATGTTCAAGACTTGAAGGCGTTCCCAATAATTTAGATGTTTCAATGGCTCAATGTGAGCCGTAAACGATCTCTGGATTTGTTCCAGCTCTGCTATTTCTCCTGCCCTGAACGGGGCCGTCAGCACTGAGCAGTATTCTAAGTGGGGAGCACTAGCGACTTGAATAGTGTCACCATCGGCATTATTTCCCTTGTTTTGAAAGTTCTCAATACCCACCCCGTCATCTTCCTGGCTGTTGTGATCTTTGTCTTGTTATGGTCTTTAAACGACAGATCAGCAGACATAATTATTCCCAAGTCCTTTACGTGTTCCTTTCGTTCTATGTGGTGACCCTCTTGCGTTTTGTATATAGTGTTCCTTTTGAGTTCTTCATTTTTTCCATACCTAAGCAGCTGAAACTTATCACCATTGAACGTCATGTTGTTCTCCACTTCCCACTGGAAGACCCTGCTTATGTCCTCCTGTAATTTTTCAGTGTCCTCTACCGTAGTGACTTTCATGCTTATTTTAGTGTCATCTGCAAATGATGATACAAAAGTGTGCTGGGTGTTTTTATCTATGTCTGCTATGAGGATGTGAAACAGCAGAGGTGCCAGGACAGTGCCTTGGGGCACTGAGCTTTTGACCTCGCTGATGCTGGATCTTGCCCTGTTCACTACTACTTTTTGTGTTCTGTGTGTTAGGAACTCAAAAATCCATCTGCCTACCATGTAGTGGAGGCAGGGTTCATACATAGTTTTAAGAAAAGGTATGATAAAGCTTATGGAGCAGGGAGTGGACCTAGTAGTGACCAGTGAAGGGGCGGGACCGGGAGCTATGACTCGACCCCTGTAACCACAATTAGTGAGAACACACACAGACACAGACACACACACGGGGCCAGGAGCTATGTCTCGACCCCTGCAACCACAACTAGGTGAGTACACACACACACACACACACACACACACACACACACACACACACAGAATAGTCTAGAGAAAGATATAGTGGAGGCAGGAACCATACATACTTTTAAGACAAGGTATGATAAAGCTCATGGAGCAGGGAGAGCAGAGACCCAGTAGCAGACAGCGAAGAGGCGGGGCCAGGAGCTGAGTCTCGACCCCTGCAACCACAATTAGGTGAGTACACACACGGTGGGGAAGTGGAATAGTTTGGGAAGCAATGTAGTGGAGGCAGGTTCCATTCATAGCTTTAAGAAGAGGTATTATAAAGCTCATGGCGCAGGGAGAGTGACCAAGTAGCGGACAGTGAAGAGGCGGGACCAGGAGCTATGACTCGACCCCTGCAACCACAACTATGTGAGTACACACACACACACACACACACACACACACACACACCCAGGCGTGTATAACAGGAAGGGCACTGCAATGGATCAGAGAATACCTGACAGGGAGGCAACAACGGGTCATGGTACGTGATGAGGTATCACAGGGGTCAGTCCTAGGACAAGTGCTATTCTTGGTATATGTGAATGACATGACGGACGGGATAGACTCAGAAGTGTTTCTGTTCGCAGACGACGTGAAGTTAATGAGGAGAATTAAATCAGATGAGGATCAGGCAGAACTTCAAAGAGACCTGGACAGGCTGGACACCTGGTCCAGCAACTGTCTTCTCGAATTTAACCCCGCAAAATGCAAAGTCATGAAGATCGGGAAGGGCAAAGAAGACCGCAGACAGAGTATAGGCTAGGTGGCCAAACACTGCAAACCTTGCTCAAGGAGAAAGATCTTAGGGTGAGTATAACACCAAGCACGTCTCCGGAAGCACACATCAACCAGATAACTGCTGCAGCATACGGGCGACTGGCAAACCTGAGAATAGCATTCCGATACCTTAGTAAGGAATCGTTAAAGACACTGTACACCGTGTACGTCAGGCCCATACTAGAGTATGCAGCGCCAGTTTGGAACCCGTACCTGATCAAGATTTAGATTTAGATTTTGCCACCGAAGTGGCTAGTTTATTGTGCACCCCATATCCATCCTGTGGACGGTAGCGCAAGAGCATATGGATACACAAAAGGCCTAGGCACTAGGCCCCAAAGGGGTTAACAATTGTACATTTGGGTTTATATCTACATTTCAATTATCTGTTTCAAGCAAATTTAGGAAATTTGCTTAGTACAATTGGTATCTTATTTCATGAATAAGATATCTTGACATGTCACATAGGTTATTATACTGTCTATCTCAATATTCCTCAATAAGTGGACAATTAAGCACATAGTGTTCAAGACAGTGACCATATGCCTGATCACATAATTTGCATTTAGTTTGACCATCATATGTCTCCCAAACTGCCAGAAGTACCTGTAGCCAAGCCTAAGCCTGGCCACTACAACATCAGTCAGTCTGTTTACATTGCAAGTTGCTCCATAAACATACTTATCTACGTTCATGTTATCATAGTGGGTTATATATCTACTCAGGCTTCTAACTGCATTCCTATAGCAATCATTTTCATTATTTATTTCTCTCCTAATATTATTCCTAATGCTAGACACAGATATACCAAAGTTATATTCTACATTCTCCTTATGGGTGCTCTTCTTGGCTAACATATCAACTTTATCATGAAGGAGTAATCCAATGTGTGACGGAATCCATAGCAATTGTACATTAATTCCTTTGTCCCGGATTTTTTAGTATCTATACCTGGCTTCTCCAATGAGCATGCTGTTAGAGTCATTATATGAGTCAAGAGCCTTCAATGATGACATAGAATCAGTAATGATGATAGAGTCAAGCTCAGTGTCATAAGTTAGCTTTAGTGCCATTAGGATTGCAAACAATTCAGTTTGCAGTGTAGACGCCCAGTTGTTAATTCTTATGCCTAGTTCAACAGATTTATTATTGTTCTTAACTAGGGAGGTGGCAACCAGAGCAGATGCAGCCCTGCCAGAAGACTCCTGTTTAGATCCATCAGTGTATATAATTTGAGATAACTTATTACTACCAGCTAGGCGAGAAATTTCTTCTTGAGCAGTTGCTTTAACAAGTGATTTAAGGAAGGGATTACTAGCAATGAGCTTCTTGGGAGGGACTTGCAAGTATGTGATATTAAATGAACACATCTTCCATGGAGGGGTGAAATGCTCTTGTTGCCTACAGTGATACAATTCATGCAGGTTGTAAAACTTAATGTAATTGCATGTTTTCACAATCCATTTAGACCTGTGAGTATTTACTTCTAGACATTTAGTAAGATTCATTGTGACAGTGTCTGGTTCATTTCTTAACATTCTAATACCAAGTACAGTGTTAATCTCAACAATCCTATCACTGATACTAGTAATACCAAGCTCCTTCCTCATATTAAGAACCTTTGTAGATTTGGGACAGCCAAGAATAATTCTGAGAGCTTCATTTTGCATTAACTCCAAGGGTCGGAGAGAACTTTCTCGAGCTAATATCAACATGGGAGCAGCATAATGATCAAGCACGTCAAGAAATTAGAGAAAGTGCAAAGGTTTGCGACAAGGTTAGTTCCAGAGCTAAGGGGAATGTCCTACGAAGAAAGGTTAAGGGAAATCGGCCTGACAACACTGGAGGACAGGAGGGTTAGGGGAGACATGATAACGACATACAAAATACTGCGGGGAATAGACAAGGTGGATAGAGACAGGATGTTCCAGAGAGGGGACACAGAAACAAGGGGTCACAATTGGAAGTTGAAGACTCGGATGAGTCAAAGGGATGTTAGGAAGTATTTCTTCAGCCATAGAGTAGTCAGGAAGTGGAATAGTCTAGCAAGTGATGTAGTGTAGGCAGGAACAATACATAGCTTTAAGACGAGGTATGATAAAGCTCATGGAGCAGGGAGAGAAGGGACCCAGTAGCGGTCAGTGAAGAGGCGGGGCCAGGAGCTGAGTCTCGACCTCTGCAGCCTAGCCTGTACTCTGTCAGCGGTCTGCTTTGCCCTTCTCCGATCTTCATGACTTTGCATTTGGGGGGATTAAATTCGAGAAGCCAGTTGCTAGACCAGATGTCAAGCTTGTCCAGGTCTTGAAGTCCTGCTTGGTCCTCTTCCGATGTGATTCTCCTCATTAATTTCACATCATCTGCGAACAGAGACATTTCTGAGTCTATCCCGTCCGTCATGTCATTTACATATACCAAGAATAACACTGGTCCTAGGACTGACCCCTGCGGTACACCGCTCGTCACAGGCACCCACTGTGATACCTCATCACGCACCATGACCCGTTGTTGCCTCCCTGTGAGGTATTCCCTGATCCATTCCAGTGCCCTTCCTGTTATACATGCTTGTTCTTCCAACTTCTTTACTAATCTCATGTGAGGAACTGTGTCGAAGGCCTTCCTGCAGTCCAGGAAAATGCAGTCAACCCACCCTTCTCTCTCTTGCCTTACCTCTGTTACTTTATCATAGAACTCCAGGAGGTTTGTTGCACAGGATTTGCCTTCCCTGAATCCGTGCTGTCTGGCGTTGATTATCCTGTTTTGCTCCAGATGCTCCACCATTCTTTTCCTGATGATTTTCTCTAAGACTTTGCACACTATACACGTAAGTGACACTGGTCTATAGTTTAGTGCCTTTTTTCTGTCTCCTTTTTTAAAGATGGCAACTACATTGGCCTTGTTCCATATCTCAGGTAGCTGCCCAGTTTCAAGGGATGTGTTGAATATTATGGTAAGTGGCACACTCAGAACCTCAGCTCCTTCCCGAAGGACCCATGGGGAGATATTGTCCTGACCCATCGCCTTTGAGGTATCAAGGTCACTGAGTAACTGCTTCACCTCCCCCTCAGTTGTGTGTATGCCCTCCAGCACTTTATACACCCCTTGTTGGTGATGCACCCCATCCTGTCTACCCAGCTGCCTTCCTGCCTCCACTGTGAATACGTCCTTAAACCTCGAGTTGAGCTCCTCACATACCTCTTGATCATTACTTGTGAGTTCCCCATCCTCTCTCCTCAGCCTTATCACCTGGTCCTTGACTGTTGTTTTCCTTCTGATGTGACTGTACATCATTTTCGGGTCAGACTTGATTTTCGATGCTATGTCATTTTCGTAATGTTTCTGGGCCTCCCTCCATACCTGTGCATACTCGTTTCTAGCTCTTCGACTAATCTCTTTGTTTACTTGGGTTCTATGCCTTCTGTACCTTTTCCATTCTCTGACACTCTGAGCCTTCGCCTCCCTGCACCTATGGGTAAACCAGGGGCTCTTTCTGGTCTTCCCATTTAATCTTTTTCCTTTGGGTATAAACCGTTCCTCTGCCTCCTTGCACTTTGCCGCTACGTATTCCATCATTTCATTTACTGACTGTCCTTCATTTCCCTTTCCCACAGAACCTCCTGCAGGAAATTCCTCATACCTGTGTAGTCCCCTCTTTTAAAGTCTGGTTTGTCTCTTTCAGCACCGTTTTCCCTCTCCACCTGTAGCTCTACAATGTACTCAAAGCTCAGCACCATATGGTCGCTGGCTCCCAGGGGGCTCTCGTGTGTTATGTCCTCGATATCTGAGCTGCTCAGGGTGAATACAAGGTCCAGCCTTGCTGGTTCGTCCTCTCCTCTCTCTCTGGTCGTGTCTCTGACATGTTGGTGCATCAGGTTTTCCATTACCACGTCCATCATCTTGGCTCTCCAAGTTTCTGGACCCCCACGTGGTTCTTGGTTCTCCCAGTCGATCTCCCTTTATTTAGACATGGTACAATGATACATAGTTGGGTAGACATGATACATAGTCATTAATGAGATGTACATGCCAAAAGCCCCTAATATGCTGTGCATTGCGGGCATTCTTATGACTATTTAATTGTAGACTACATGGTAAAAAATTATGGTTGATAATTTGTAAAATAAGTATAATTGTCCTAGGTAGTAGGTTGGTAGACAGCAACCGCCCAGGGAGGTAATACCGTCCTGCCAAGTGAGTGTAAAACGAAAGCCTGCAATTGTTTTACATGATGGTAGGATTGCTGGTGTCTTTTTTCTGTCTCATAAACATGCAAGATTTCAGGTACATCTTGCTACTTCTACTTACACTTAGGTCACACTACACATTCATGTACAAGCATATATATACACACCCCTCTGGGTTTTCTTCTATTTTCTTACTAGTTCTTGTTCTTATTTCCTCTTATCTCCATGGGGAAGTGGAACAGAATTCTTCCTCCGTAAGCCATGCGTGTCGTAAGAGGCGCCTAAAATGCCTGGAGCAAGGGGCTAGTAACCCCTTCTCCTGAATAAATTACTAAATGTAAAAGGAGAAACTTTCGTTTTTCCTTTTGGGCCACCCTGCCTCGGTGGGAAACGGCTGACGTGTTGAAAGGAAAGGAAGTATAATTGTGTATCTAAGTTATAAAGTTTGAATATAAGTTTAACATATCAATTAATTGTAGCAATGCAACTAATTGAGTGAGATAACAATTTAAGACAGTTAATTGCATTGCAGTTACAGTTTACAGTTTTTTACATTTAAGTGATTATTCTACTTTGTTGGGAATGTTTGATATTGAGCATTTAGGTTTGGGTGAGAAGGTGTTTTTTTAGCATCGTTTTGAATTGGGGTACAGGCAGGGTTTCTTTGGCAATGACAGGTAATGAATTCCAAATTTTCGTGCCTTTTATATGCATTGAGTTTTTACATTGTGTTAGATGGACACGGGGAACATCGAGGAGTGATCTGTGTCTAGTGTTATGGTCATGTGTCCTGTTAAAATTGGTAAGGAGAAGTTTGAGTGGTGGGTTAATATTTGCATAGAGTGTTCTATGTATGTAATAGGCACAGTAAAAAGTATGAATGTCTTGTATGGTGAGTAAGTTTAGGTTTTTGAATATTGGTGGAGTATGTTGTCTGGAGTGTGAATGTGTTATCATTCTAACTGCTGCCTTTTGTTGTGTTATTAGTGGTCCGAGATGAGTTATTGATGTAGAGCCCCATGCGCAGATTCCATAGGTGAGGTAGGGGTAAATGAGTGAGTGATATAGGGTAAGTAGAGCTGGTTGTGGAACATAGTACCGTATCTTGGATAGTATTCCCACGGTCTTTGAGACTTTCTTGGAAATTTGTTGTATGTGTCTGAAATTTGAGGCCACTGTCAAGATGGATTCCTAAGAATTTTCCCTCTGTGGTTGAAATCGCCCATGACCAGTAACTTCGCTCTGCTCATGTGCGCTTTTCTTGCCACCTCCGCCAAAGTGTCCACCATTGCTCTGTTGTTCTCGTCATATTCCTTTCCTAGCCTCCTGCAGTTCTGTGGTGGGTTATACATCACTGCAATGACTATCTTGTGCTTCCCAGACTGGATGGTACCTACTATAAAGTCCCTTTCTCCACACACTTCCAATGTGTGTATGTATGTGTGTGTGTGTGTGTGTGTGTGACCCAACAATTAAAATTTGCACCAAGAACTCATTACAGTTGTGACCGGGTGTAGACTAGTGAACTGCTCTTTACTTTATAATTTGTTCATGATTGTAACCATGTATAAACGTAAGTAAGTAAATTTACTTACATGATTCATTACCTTTGTAACTTGAGTTCATTACCTTTGTAACTTGTGAGTTCATTACCTTTGTAACTTGTGAGTTCATTACCTTTGTAACTTGTGAGTTCATTACCTTTGTAACTTGTGAGTTCATTACCTTTGTAACTTGTGAGTTCATTACCTTTGTAACTTGTGAGTTCATTACCTTTGTAACTTGTGAGTTCATTACCTTTGTAACTTGTGAGTTCATTACCTTTGTAACTTGTGAGTTCATTACCTTTGTAACTTGTGAGTTCATTACCTTTGTAACTTGTGAGTTCATTACCTTTGTAACTTGTGAGTTCATTACCTTTGTAACTTTGAGTTCATTACCTTTGTAACTTGTGAGCTATCAACTTTGGGTGAGTCTACCTTTGTACCTCTGTGAGTTCATTACCTTTGACTACGCCACAGGATGGTTATGGTGACTACCGCCCACAAAATGGTATGGGGTATAAGCCACAGGATGTATGGGTGACTACGCCCCTGGATGGGTATGGGGTGACTACCACCCACAGGATGGGTATGGGTGACTACCGCCCACAGGATGGGTATGGGGTGACTACGCCACAGGATGGGTATGGGGTGACTACCGCCCACAGGATGGGTATGGGGTGACTACCGCCCACAGGATGGGTATGGGGTGACTACAGCCAACAGGATGGGTATGGGGTGACTACCGCCCACTGGATGGGTATGGGGTGACTACCGCCCACAGGATGAAGTATGGGGTGACTACCGCCCACAGGATGGGTATGGGGTGACTACCGCCCACAGGATGGGTATGGGGTGACTACCGCCCACAGGATGGGTATGGGGTGACTACCGCCACAGGATGGGTATGGGGTGACTACCGCCCACGGATGGGTATGGGGTGACTACCGCCCACTGGATGGGTATGGGGTGACTACCGCCCACAGGATGGGTATGGGGTGACTACCGCCCACAGGATGGGTATGGGGTGACTACCGCCCACAGGATGGGTATGGGGTGACTACCGCCCACAGGATGGGTATGGGGTGACTACCGCCCACAGGATGGGTATGGGGTGACTACCGCCCACAGGATGGGTATGGGGTGACTACCGCCCACAGGATGGGTATGGGGTGACTACCGCCCACAGGATGGGTATGGGGTGACTACCGCCCACAGGATGGGTATGGGGTGACTACCGCCCACAGGATGGGTATGGGGTGACTACCGCCCACAGGATGGGTATGGGGTGACTACCGCCCACAGGATGGGTATGGGGTGACTACCGCCCACAGGATGGGTATGGGGTGACTACCGCCCACAGGATGGGTATGGGGTGACTACCGCCCACAGGATGGGTATGGGGTGACTACCGCCCACAGGATGGGTATGGGGTGACTACCGCCCACAGGATGGGTATGGGGTGACTACCGCCCACAGGATGGGTATGGGGTGACTACCGCCCACAGGATGGGTATGGGTGACTACCGCCCACAGGATGGGTATGGGGTGACTACTACCCACAGGATGGGTATGGGGTGACTACGCCCACAGGATGGGTATGGGGTGACTACCGTCCACAGGATGGGTATGGGGTGACTACCGCCCACAGGATGGGTATGGGGTGACTACCGCCCACAGGATGGGTATGGGATGACTACCGCCCACAGGATGAGTATGAGGTGACTACCGCCCACAGGATGGGTATGGGGTGACTACCGCCCACAGGATGGGTATGGGGTGACTACCGCCCACAGGATGGGTATGGGTGACTACCGCCCACAGGATGGGTATGGGGTGACTACCGCCCACAGGATGGGTATGGGGTGACTACCGCCCACAGGATGGGTATGGGGTGACTACCGCCCACAGGATGGGTATGGGGTGACTACCGCCCACAGGATGGGTATGGGGTGACTACCGCCCACAGGATGGGTATGGGGTGACTACCACCCACAGGATGGGTATGGGGTGACTACCGCCCACAGGATGGGTATGGGGTGACTACCGCCCACAGGATGGGTATTGGGTGACTACCGCCCACAGGATGGGTATGGGGTGGCTACCGCCCACAGGATGGGTATGGGGTGACTACCGCCCACAGGATGGGTATGGGGTGCATAATAAAGATATCAAACTAACTAAACTCATACCGAGCTTTGGGAATGGGAGACAGACAGGTCTGATCCTATAGAGTAAAGAATGGCTTCAATTTCTTGGATTAAGAGAGTTTCACCAGCATCAAGGCAACCTCCAGAGAGGTGCACTCTGCGTAGAGCTTCGTCAGGTGATGAACCCGAGGCTATCCTAATCCTATCGAGGATATCCTAATCCTATCGAGGATATCCTAATCCTATCGAGGATATCCTAAGCAAAACGGATCCAAGCCTATGTCTAAAAAAAATTCTCTGTGGTACTCGAGTTATGCTCTAGGCATATTCCTTTAAGGATAAGGAAGAGAAGATGTAAACTAGAAAGAGAGAGGAGTTCCCTATACAGGCAAGGCGAAGAATAACAGCGGCTAAAAGAGGCCAATATATCTTTAGTACGAAGGGAGGCACTGGTCAGAGAAATAACAAACATCGAACTTCAGTTAAAGGAATCTTAGAGGAGACAAGAATTGCGGGAAGAACTAAAAGCCGTAAATGAAATTGAAAGAAACCCAAAATATTTATTTTCTTTTGCCAAATCTAAGTAGAGGACAACATCCAGTACTGGGCCACTACTTAGACGAGATGGGTCCTACACAGCAAGGAAAGGAGTGAGTTACTCAAGTCCCAATATGACACACTTTTTAGCGAACCGCTAACCAGACGGAGTGTCGAAGACCTAAATGATTTTTTTTTATGAACGAGACTCAGAATTTGGTAGATTCAAACCTATCTGATAGTATCCTAACACCACATGACTTCGAAAAGGCGATAAATGACATGACCCTGCACTCTGCACCAGGCCCAGACTCGTGGAACTCCGTACTCACCTAGTTGTGGTTGCGGGGGTCAAGTCACAGCTGCTGGCCCTGCCTCTTCACTGGTCGCTACTAGGTCACTCTTCCTGTACCATGAGCTTTATCATATCTCTTCTTAAAGCTATGTATGGATCCTGCCTCCTCTACATCACTTCCCAGACTATTCCACTTCCTGACAACTCTCTGGCTGAAGAAATACTTCTTAAC
The DNA here is from genome assembly GCA_009830355.1 of Cherax destructor. Taxonomy (NCBI): domain Eukaryota; kingdom Metazoa; phylum Arthropoda; class Malacostraca; order Decapoda; family Parastacidae; genus Cherax; species Cherax destructor. The sequence goes on along the minus strand of WNWK01002588.1, from coordinate 175,746 downwards.
ATCCCTGTGATTCATCTAAGCCTTCAGCTTCCAATTGTGACCCCTTGTTACTATGGCCCATCTATGGAACATCCTGTCTCTGTCCACCTTGTCAATTCCTCTCAGTATTTTATATGTCGTTATCATATCCCCCCCTTTCTCTCCTGTCCTCCAGTGTCGTCAGGTGGATTTTCCTGAAGCTCTCCTCGTAGGACATGCCCCTTTTCTCCGGGACTAGTCTTGTTGCAAACCTTTGCACTTTCCTTAATTTCGTTACATGCTTGGCTAGGTGTGGGTTCCAGACTGGTGCTGTATACTCCAATATAGGCCTGACATACACGGTGTACGGGACCTGAACGATTCCTTATTGAGATGTCGGAATGCTGTTCTTAGGTTTGCTAGGCGCCCATATGCTGCAGCAGTTATTTGTTATAAATTAGACACATATGCAACACTAGGGTATCTTTATTGATGAAACGTTTCGCCACACAATGGCTTCATCAGTCCAATACAAAGTAGAAAGGTGTAAGGAGAGGAGGAGTTTGAGGTAATCAGTCCCTCGGCCTGGAGTCGATGTGTTCAGTCCATCAATCTTGTAGAAAGATTGATGGACTGAACACATAAGTACGATTAAACACCTAAATTACTGGGAATGGTTGAAGTTCCTCGAGCTGTACTCCCTGGAACGAAGGCAGGAGAGATACATGATTATATACACTTGGAAAATCCTAAAGGAATTAGTACCAAATTTGCACACGAAAATCACTTCCTATGAAAGCAAAAGACTCTGCAGGCGATGCAACATCCCCCCCAATGAATGAAAAGCAGTGGTGCCACTAGCACGATAAGAGAACACAATAAGTGTCATGGGCCCAAGACTGTTCAACTGCCTCCCAGTGTACATAAGGGGGATTACCAATAGACCCTAGGCTGTCTTCAAGAAGGCTTTGGACAGGCACCAAAAGTCAGTACCTAATCAGCCGGACTGTTCGTACGTTGGTTTATGTGCAGCCAACAGTAAAAGCCTGGTTGATCAGGCCCTTATCCACCATGAGTCCTGGTCACAGACCGGACCGCGGGGGCGTTGACCCCCGAAACCCTCTCCAGGTATACTCCAGGTATGACCTGATAAAGCTCTACACACCTGGAGCATACCTGGAGAGGGTTTCGGTTCTCGATCTTTACTGCCAAACCTTCAACAAAATCATTTGAGGCGTTTGGAAGTTCCGATCATATCAGTGACTCTGTGACATGCAGGCCAACCCCCCATCCCCTTTTTTGCCTGTTCACTCTGTCGCATCTGTATATGTTATAACCCGGGATCCATATTTCATTGTCAAAGTGATCCTTTATGTGGGTCTCTGAAAACCGCGAACATTACGTTTGACTCTGTAAGCAGTCCACGGATGAAAGGTATTTTGTTGTTCGTTGCTGGCTTTAGACTCTGTATATTTGCAAAGATAAATGTCGTCGTATTGGTGGTATGGTGGGGGGTCTTTTTTTTCCTGGCACTAATATCTGTTGTTCTGGAGTGGAGGCCATCGACTGTGATTCCGCACCAGAAATGATCGGAGTTGGTGTACGATTTCTATCATTTCCTGCCAGTTTTTTTTCCTTCCTGGCGCTAAAAAAAAAAAAAACTCTCTCTGTAGTGGTTGTGGCTACCCAGGTTTTCCCATGGTTTGGATGTTCTGTATCTTCTTGTACCCTTTAGGTGGTGTGCCTGACAATATAAGTTATAGCACTGTCTTTCCTGAACTGAAGAGTGACACATTTCAGGGTGGAAAAACTTACAGGAAGGAAGGTCGTATTTCCTGTTGTCATATGGGCACGGCATTTTCTGGGGTGGTCAAAGTTGCACATCCCATCTGTTTTTTCCAGATATTCCATGCCTGCAGATACCTAATGCATAGAATTTGCATAGGTCTGATTTATGTTTGCCTTGGTTTTTCGTGACTGCATTCCCTACTGGTGCGTGTTTTTGTCTCTTTACTATCTTCAGCACTTGTACTAACAATGTTGCCTTCACCAGTATTTTATGTTATTTTATCTTCACTATTCCTTGGGGCATCCTTGTTTACTATCTCCCGTGGTATTGCTAGTTTGTAACTTTACGTTTTGCATGTCCTTGTCTACACCTGTCTCCCTCCGGGCCAACAACTTTCATTTCACAGAGCATAAAGTCAGTATAAGTTATGATAAATGACTGTCCATGAATTAACATTTATTTATGGGGAAGCACTAAACCCACAAGGAGACGGCAGCTATAATTCATCAAAACAAGAGCCCCTTACTAGAATCAAGGCACTTCGTTTGAAGGGAAAGCTTTACACTAAGCGACACGTTGTCTCAAAAAAAGCTTGCTTTGAACCTACATTTTTTTCATGACTGTGGGTAGTATTCCCTGGTATGTAGAGTTAGAGTGCACCATAGTGTAAGGTGGAATGTATGTAGGAAGGCAGGATCACACAAACACTCGTCGCACTACCATCTTAAACTTACAAGTTGGACAGGGAACATTCTGTACTCAAACCCTCAAGAGTCAGGGGAATACATGTTAAGAAGAAAATTACGAGGGTGGATGTAGAAACGTGCGTAGTGCCTTAATCCTTCCAGAGGAAGCAACTGTGATTGCGATATGTGAGTCAGGCGCCGACCTTCTGCATTGTCTAAAGCAGAAGCTCAAGCAGATATTTACTATACTTACCATTAACACTGTATCCCTATAAGTAATTTCTTTATAATCACTGTTAAAATTTAATCTTACAAATGAGCCTTAAATAAATATTTTCTCAGTGCCGCCGCTTCCTACGGTGGCTGGTATGAAGACATGTAGGAACATGTAGGAACATGTAGGAGTGTACTGCCAATGTCAGATGTATATTTTTTCGGGGCGTTGACCCCCGGAACACCCCTCGGGTAATACACACACTGCCTGGAGAGCGGTATATGCAAATAGATAGAAAACTGACATTATATTTTTTTTCATGAAGCGCTAAAAGCATGTGGGTCATTCAGTGCAGGAAATGGTGGAAACTCGACCATTCGTCCGTTAACAGCGGCGCGGCTATTGATCAGCCAGACTGTTGATAATTCTGAAGAAGGCACTGAGTGCGCTGCTATGAAGAAATATGGGAATGAGGAAGGTTATAAACTACCAGCGGGTTCTTCCATTTATTCTGTCGAGTTGTGTGCCCTTAACAAAACAATTATGGTGAGTCATGGCAGGGTGGGCATTATCTCGTAGTGGGTATACAGAAGATACTGGGATCAAGCAAGGTTATCTTTGAAGGGCTTCCAAGTTATGAGGGAGTACCCGAGAATGAGAGGGTTGATATGAAGTCTAGGACAGCATATGTGATACAAACACAATATGCTACAACACTATATAATAGAATACCATTAACAACTTCAAACCTGATGATCTGGGATACTTGGTACTCTGTAACCATCTAATATACTCGGAAACACTACAAGATATTCTTGTCATTCACCTGGAGTTTGCCACCGCTGAATAGTAAGTGAGTTGATCCAGAGTGAAAGCAGTGTAAACTGGGAGAGGTGAAGCTAGTGTGGTTTGCAGGGGTTGAGTCTCATCTCCTGGCCCTCCTCTTCGCTGGTCGCTATTATTGAGGAACAGAACACCTGGAGTAAGACAAGAAATTACCAAAATCCGTACTGCCTTCTCAGTGCTAAAAGGATTTACGGACACATGTATGGCTTCTAGTGCTATCAGCGACTGACTACGCACCTCTCTAACTCTCACAACCTCAAGCCTGAACACTACCATCATATCACCTGGACCTGCTATGATCACACTCACTCCACTAAGGACTGCTATCTCAAGAACAAGAAGTTTTGATCAGTCTGGGGTTCTGACGGCCACACTCATACTGAATTCACCAAGACAAATTTACCTAGGTGCTTCAACTGCAAAGGTGATCAACGAACCCTTGCTGCTAGATGCCCCATGTGCAAGATGATTTTCCATAAAAAAAAATACTCACCTACTCCCAGAAGAAGCTTCATTTCACAGTGGACCATCATACGCTGCCGTCATGACGCCTATAGGCTGATACTCAGAAGCTACTACAAGTAGCCCAACAACCAACCTTTCCTACCTCCACTATCATGGACCCATCATCTATCTCTCAGGAAGACATCGCCCAAAAAATCCTCACCTGTCTCGTGTTTGCTCACCTATAGAACGCCCTAACACACGAGCATTTAATGAAGCCGCCAACGCTATCTTCAAGTTTAACAACCTCCCAGAAATAAAGTTCCCTGAAGTGGACTCTACAAGAACGCTCCATATCATCAACCATCACCCATCCGGGGTACATATCCCGGAATCATCCGCGCATATGGACACCGATGAAGCAACCAAACCCGCTACCGCCCCTGCCATTTCTACACCCACCACTAGCCCTTCAGTCTCAGGAATACAAAACGCCACTTCTGCCTCCTATTACTGACACTTCAGTCCCAGAAACGCAAACTGCCACCTCTGTCTTAATATTTGTACTTATAACTCATTACAATTGTGACCGGGTGTGGAAGTGTCAGTGGCTCATTACTTTGTAATTTGTTCATGATTGTAACCATGTATAGGAGTGTAGATGGTTCATTACCTTTGTAACTTGCCATGATTGTGACCAGATCTACCTGGAGTTCATTACCTTTGTAACTAGTTCAGCTGTCATAGCTTTGGGGTCCAGTCCCTGGACCCATTATGTACCTCTGTAATCTTTTGACTACCGCCCACAGGATGGGTATGGGGTACATAATAAAGATATTAAACTAACTAACCTCTGCCACCGAAGCTGCTGAAGCCTTTGTTAGCCGTTATCCAATAGAAAAAGGAATGAAACAGAAATTCCTAGCCTAGAGAACAAAAAAGCTGACGATCACGTCCCCGGACTTGAATGGAAAAACTTCTCATTCTCACCTACCCCCCAAAGGCAATAAACTCATGATGGGACTGCTACAAGCCAGGACCAAGGCTCAAATCCCTGTACATTCTTCTGTTTCATCTTTGATGGGTATCAAGTGCATAATAAAGATATTGAACTAGAAACTCATTACGACTTATCTTCTAGGAAAAGTCTTAAGATTTACACTACAAGCCGCTTGAATATTTTTCTTCTATTACCTCGTATTTATTTATTTACAGGGACCCCAATGGAAATAAGACACATTGATTTTTTTTTGGGGGGGGGGTGGAGGAGGAGGTGTTGATTCACCGGGAAATCTCCCGGCCCGGGTCTTTACCAGATGGCGACCCGGCTCCGGCTCCCTGGCGTGGGAGTGGCAGAGACCTAAGTCTCCCATGTGAGGGGGTACCCCTCAGCGGTGGGACCAACTGGTCTCAGGCCTAGCCATATTCGCCCACAAGCAAGGTAGGTAGATAGTTGCTAGGCCCCTCTGGTCTGCCACCTTTCCCGCCCCAAGGAGGCTGACGGGAAGGGCAGGCTTGCGAGCTGCAGATGGTAGCAAGCTCCAGCCTTGGCACCTACCCTGCCCTAGAAGGGCTGGGCATGGTGATCCTGGGGGGGTTATCCTGGGTAATTTATACATATTTCACTATGTATGATAATTGTAGTCACCTAAATTTATATAACTGTATTAATGTGTATACCTGTACCTAAATAAACTTATTTCATAATTACTTACTTTCATACTTATGGCACATACATACAAACATTATCTCTCAGATCACAACAGGATTCGAACCTGCACACTCTGTATCAAGGGGGCAGTAAAGCAATAGCAAAGAACAACAGACCAATTGCGCTAACGTCCCATATCATAAAAATCTTTGAAAGGGTTCTAAGAAGCAAGATCGCCATCCATCTTGATACCCATCAATTGCACAACCCAGGACAGCATGGGTTTAGAGCAGGCCGCTCCTGTCTGTCCCAACTACTGGACCACTACGACAAGGTCCTGGATGCTCTAAAAGATAAACAGAATGCAGATGTTATATACACAGATTTTGCAAAAGCCTTTGACAAGTGTGACCATGGTGTAATAACACACAAAATGCGTGATAAAGGAATAACAGGAAAAGTTGGTAGATGGATCTATAATTTCCTAACATGTAGAACACAAAGAGTAGTAGTTAACAGAGTAAAGTCTGAGGCAGCTACTGTGAAAAGCTCTGTTCCACAAGGCACAGTACTTGCTCCCATCTTATTCCTCATCCTCATATCAGACATTGACAGGGATATAAGCCACAGTGCTGTGTCTTCCTTTGCAGATGACACCCGAATCTATATGACAGTGTCCACCGTTGAAGACACTGCAAGACTCCAAGCAGACATAAACCAAATCTTTAAATGGGCTGCAGAAAACAATATGAAGTTCAATGATGAGAAATTTCAATTACTCAGATACGGAAAAAGTGAAGAAATTAAAATCTCATCGGAGTACAAAACTAATTCCAACCACACAATAGAGCGAAAAACTAATGTCAAAGACCTGGGAGTGATCATGTCAGAGGATCTCACCTTCAAGGACCATAACAATGTAGCAATCGCATCTGCTAGAAAAATGACAGGATGGATAATGAGAACCTTCAAAACCAGGGATGCCAAGCCCATGTTGACACTTTACAGATCGCTTGTTCTATCTAGGCTAGAATATTGCTGCACACTAACTGCACCTTTCAAGGCGGGTGAAATTGCTGACCTTGAAAATGTACAGAGAACCTTCACCGCACGCATAAGTGCAATAAACCACCTCAACTACTGGGAACGCTTGAAGTTCCTAAACCTGTACTCTCTAGAACGCAGGCGGGAGAGATACATTATTATATACACATGGAAAATTCTCGAGGGCTTAGTACCAAACTTGCACACAAAAATCACTCCCTACGAAAGCAAAAGACTCGGCAGGCGATGTAACGTCCTCCCAATGAAGAGCAGGGGTGCCACTAGCACGTTGAGGGACAACACAATAAGTGTCAGGGGCCCAAGATTGTTCAACTGCCTCCCAGCATACATCAGGGGGATTACCAACAAACCCCTGGCTGTCTTCAAGCAGGCACTGGACAGGCACCTAAAATCGGTACCTGACCAGCCAGGCTGTGGTTCGTACGTTGGACTGCGTGCGGCCAGCAGTAACAGCCTGGTTGATCAGGCTCTTGTCCAACATGAGGCCTGGTCACAGACCGGGCCGCGGGGGCGTTGACCCCTGGAATTCTCTCCAGGTAGACTCCAGGTAGACTTGGAAAATCTTAAAGGGACTAGTCCCACATCTGGACACAGAAATCACTCCCTACGATAGCAAAAGACTCGGCAGACGGTGGAACATCCCCCAGTGAAAAGCAGGGGCGCCATGAATACGCTGAGACAACACAATAAGTGTCAGGGGCCCAAGACTGTTAATCCCCTTTATGTATGCCTCCCAGCATATATGAGGGGGATTACCAATAAACCCCTAGCTGACTTCAAGAAGGAGCTGGACAGGCACCTAAACTCAGTACCTGACCAGCCGGGCTGTGGTTCGTACGTCGGTTTGCGTGCGGCTAGCAGTAACAGTCTGCTTGATCAAGCCATGATCCACCATGAGGCCAGGTCATGGACCGGGCTGCGGGGGCGTTGTCAAAAAACTGACAAGTCTGCACCTTGACAGCAACCTGAAATTCAACATCCATATCCAACACTTAGCAAAAAAAGTACCCAAAACAGTTGGGATCCTCTCCAAGATACGTTACTACGTACCACAATCAACCCTACTTACACTATATTATTCACTCATCTATCCCTACCTCACCTATGCTATTTGTGCCTGGGGATCAACAGCAACAACCCACCTAAAGCCAATAATAACCCAACAAACAGCTACAGTAAGAATTATCACGCAATTCAATGCTAGACAATTCCCCTCCCCCCACTCTTCAAAGACCTTAACCTACTCACCGTACAGAACATTCACACCTACTATTGTGCTACCTACATTTATAGAACCATAAAATCTAATATTACCCCTGAACTAAAACATTTTCTTGATAGTTGCAACAGGACCCATAGACACAACACCAGACACAAAAATCTCTATGACATTCCTCGTGCCCGGCTAAATCTCTTCAAATATTCGATGTACATAAAAGGGCCTAAAATCTGGAACTCCCTGCCTGAAAACTCTGGGACCGCAGACTCAACCACCATTTTCAAAACTACTGTTGAAAAACATCTTATCTCGCTAACACCCCCCACCATCAGCTAATAATGTGAAAACCACCTTGTCTCTTTTTGTATCGTTAACACATCCGAAACAAAATAGTCTTACTCTCGTTATCTCTAATTCCCCTTAATTTACACTTACACTCACCCAAATGACTGTAAACATAAAATTCCTAATATAACTATTTCCTAGTCCTAATATAACTATTTCCTAGTCCTAAGTTTGCCTAAGATACTCCAATTACTAAATTTACTAATTGTAATATTGTTATATGTTTTGTACTGCATCACTATTATAAATCTAATTAATCACTGCAATTACCTAACTTTTATACCAGTATGCTCCTTAACCTGTGTCAGTATAGAGTAAGAATTAGTATTAGTCTGCCCGAAATGCCTAGGCATGCTGGTGGCTTTCTTTGAAATTAATATTTCATAATATGTAAACCACACATTGTAAGCATTGCAAGAAAATAAATATTTTCATTTTCATTTCAAGTGCAATCATAGTGTAATAGCACACATAATGCGCGCTAAAGGGATAACTGGCAAAGTGGGCAGATGGATCTTCAATTTTCTAACCAATCGAACACGAAGATTAGATTTTGCCACCGAAGTGGCGCTAGTTTATTGAGCACCCCATATCCATCCTGTGGACGGTAGCGCAAGAGCATATGGATACACAAAAGGCCTAGGAACTAGGCCCCAAAAGGGTTAACAATTGTACATTTGGATTTATATCTACAGTTCACTTATCTGTTACAAGCAAATTTAGGAAATTTGCTTAGTATAACTGGTATCTTATTTTCATTAATAAGATATCTTGACATGTCACATAGGTTATTTTACTGTCTATCTCTATATTCCTCAATAAGTGGACAATTAAAGCACATAGTGTTCAAGACAGTAACCATATGCCTGATCACATAATTTGCATTTAGTTTGATCATCATCTGTGTGTCTCCCAAACTGCCAGAAGTACTTGTAGCCAAGCCTAAGTCTGGCCACTACAACATCAGTCAGTCTGTTTACATTGCAAGTTGCTCCATAAACATACTTATCTACATTCATGTTATCATAGTGGGTTATAGATCTACTCAGGCTTCTAACTGCATTCCTATAGCAATCATTTTCATTGTTAAATTAGACACATATGCAACACTTGGGTATCTTTATTGAGGAAACGTTTCGCCACACAGTGGCTTCATCAGTCCAATACAAGGAAGAAAGTAGTAATAAAAGGAGGAGTTTGAGGTAATCAGTCCCTCAGCCTGGAGTCGATGTGTTCAGTCCATCAATCTTGAAGTAAATACAATATAAGGCAAATAGAAGTTGCTTATATACTGTAGACAGGTGAGATGAAGCAGGAGGAGGCGGGGTCATAGTAGTATCATCCACTAGTCGAAGTAAGTCCTTGTCCAAAGGTTTGGACAAATGTTGAAGAATCCCTTTGTATCAAGATCCCAAGAAGTTGCTGTGTCAGACAGGATGTAGATGAATGGTTCAGAGAACCGACATGTTGTTAAATTAGACACATATGCAACACTTGGGTATCTTTATTGAGGAAACGTTTCGCCACACAGTGGCTTCATCAGTCCAATACAATGAAGCCACTGTGTGGCGAAACGTTTCCTCAATAAAGATACCCAAGTGTTGCATATGTGTCTAATTTAACAACATGTCGGTTCTCTGAACCATTCATCTAAATCATTTTCATTATTTATTTATCTCCTAATATTATTCCTAATGCCAGACTCAGATATACCAAAGTTATATTCTACATTCTCCTTCTGGGTGCTCTTCTTGGCTAACATATCAACTTTATGTAAATGAATGGATCAGAGAACCGACAAGTTGATAAATTAGACACATGCAACACTATGGTATTTTTATTGAGGAAACTTCGTAACACAGTGGCTTCATCAGTCCATACAAAGGAGAATCGTGAAGATCAGGAGGAGTTTGAGGTAATCAGTCCCTCGGCCTTGAGTCGATGTAGTCAGTCCATCAATCTTGAATAGAATACAGCATATGTGCGAAGGAGAAGCTTATATACCGTAGGCAGGAGAGGTGCAGCAGTCGTAGGTTGTGTCACATTTGTCCAATGTCGTGCCAGTAATTTAGGTGCTTTATCGTACTTATGTGTGCTGTGAAAGTTCTTTGTACGCTCTCCAGGTCTGCAATGTCGCCAGCCTTGAAGGGCGCCGTTAGTGTACAGCAGTATTCCAGCCTAGAGAGAACAAGTGATTTGAAGAGAATCATCATGGGCTTGGCGTCCCTAGCTTTGAAGGTTCTCATTATCAGTCCTATCATTTTCCTAGCCGATGAGGTAGATACATTGTTGTGGTCTTTGAAGGCGAGATCCTCTGACATTATCACTCCCAGGTCTTTCACATTTCTTTTTCGCTCTATTGTATGGTTAGAATTTGTCGTATACCCTAATGCATTTTTAATTTCCTCAAGTTTTCCATATCTGAGTAGTTGAAATTTCTCCTCGTTGAACTTCATATTGTTTTGAGTGGCCCATTTGAAGATTTGGTTGATGTCCGGTTGGAGTCTTGCAGTGTCTTCGATGGAGGTCACTGCCATGGCAATCCGGATGTCATCCGCAAAGGAAGACAGGAAGACACGGAGCTATGACTTACATCTCTATGTCAGATATGAGGATGAGGAATAAGGTAATGAACCATCTACGCTCCTATACATGGTTACAATCATGAACAAATTACAAAGTAATGAGCCACTGACACGTCCACACCCGGTCACAATTGTAATGAATTATAAGTTTTTTTTATTTTATTTTATTTAAGAGACAGGTATATGTACATATTACATACATGGAAACGTTCTAAACATATGAACGCTTATAATTACCAACATAATTTGCATATGCTAATCAACATACAAACTCACCACATTATACTTGTTACTAATGCATAATCATTATTTTCCTCATAACATCAAGGTGCCTATATGAACAAAAGATCCACTAGTCAAAACTTACAAATGCATAAACCCTGGATGATACATATCCACTCTACCACTTGTGAACAGGCAGCACATCAAAGGCCTCGATGGACAACCACCGATTAATATGACCCCCCCCTCCCCTGAACCTTCCTAACATAAAACTCCCCGCTGAAATCTTTGATTAAACCAACAAAATTTATACATAGCACACCCTACCCCCTAAATCTACACTTAATTGTACAATCAGAACTGTATATTACACGGTACCATTATTTTTTATGCATCCTCTTGAAATCTGACAAGTATTTAAATTATAAATATCACAATAATAACTCTAACGACTACGTATACAAAATTATATGGTATCACACTACCATATATTTAGTAAAGATTAACACAGGTAATCCTAAACCACGCAGATATTCTCCACAAGATGAAACAATCAAACTAGGACTGTCTCTCACTGACCCAGGACCCATGACCACAACACAAGACACAGATCACTTTTTGATATACCCCGTGTTCATATCAACCTATGTAAAAATTCTATGCACATAAAGGGCCCCAGAATCTGGAATTCACTACCAGTAAATATTAAGATAATCTTGTCTGAAAATCAATTTAAGACTCAACTCAAAAACCACCTACTCACCCAAAACTCAATGATCATACTATAAACTACTCTGAAAAATGCTCATTATTACTTTCCTATACGATAATCTCAATTTTTAATAATATGTTACTATTATGTTACCCCCTACTCAATCAAAACTAAATACTCATATTATAAGTTAATGTCTAAAATGCTCAATGTTATTTTCCTTAAGATAATCTCAATTCAATATTACCATTACTGTAACAATCTAATATCATCATATAATAATTTAAACAGTAAAATTTCATCATATTGTAATTTTGAAAAACTCAATAAATTTCTCTAATATTAAGTACATAGTCTTTAAGTTACTAGATTAAGCTGCCCCTAATGCCATGGCATGTCAGTGGCTCTCCTTGCACTCAATTTACATTGTAACTACCAATACCTATGTAATCTGCAATCTGCAATGAAATAAAATTTACTTTACTTTACTTTACATCGCAGTAAACTGCGCACTACAACCTAACAGAATATAAAAATACATTAATATACTTAAATACACATATTACTTACCTTTGCTGTTATTCTAATAACATTCCTTAATTCTAATCCTGACATTACACATTAAGAGACAGGTATATGTACATATTACATACATAGGAGCGTTCCAACAAGATGAACGCTTATAATTATCAACATAAATTACATATGCCAAACAACATAGCACCTCACCACATTACACTAGACACTAAAGCATAATCATAATTTTCCCATTACCTCAAGGTGCCTCTATGAACAAAACAACCACTAGTCAAAACGTGAAACTCAAAAAATCCTGGATAATACATAACAACTCTACCACTCGTGAACATGCAACATATCAAAGGCCTCGATGAACAATCACCGATTAATATGCCCCCCCCTGGACCTTCCTAACATAAAGCTCTCACCCCCCGAAATCTTTGATTACACCAAAAATAATTATACATATCACACCCTACCCCTTAAATCCTACACATAATTGTACAATCATAACTCTACATTGCCCAGTAATATTATTGTCTATGCATCCTCCTGCATTCTGACAAGTAAATAAATTATAAAAATAAAACACAGAGTAAAGTCTGAGGCAGCTACTGTGAAAAGCTCTGTTCCACAAGGCACAGTACTCGCTCCCATCCTGTTCCTCATCCTCATATCGGACATAGACAGGGATATAAGCCACAGTGCTGTGTCTTCCTTTGCAGATGACACACGAATCTGTATGACAGTGTCCACCGTTGAAGACACTGCAAGACTCCAAGCAGACATAAACCAAATCTTTAAATGGGCTGCAGAAAACAATATGAAGTTCAATGATGAGAAATTTCAATTACTCAGATACGGAAATAGTGAAGAAATTAAAATCTCATCGGAGTACAAAACTAATTCAAACCACACAATAGAGCGAAAAACTAATGTCAAAGACCTGGGAGTGATCATGTCAGAGGATCTCAACTTCAAGGACCATAACACCGTAGCAATTGCATCTGCTAGAAAAATGACAGGATGGATAATGAGAACCTTCAAAACCAGGGATGCCAAGCCCATGTTGACACTTTACAGATCGCTTGTTCTATCTAGGCTAGAATATTGCTGCACACTAACTGCACCTTTCAAGGCGGGTGAAATTGCTGACCTTGAAAATGTACAGAGAACCTTCACGGCACGCATAAGTGCGATAACCACCTCAATTACTGGGAACGCTTGAAGTTCCTAAACCTGTACTCTCTAGAACGCAGGCGGGAGAGATACATTATTATATACACATGGAAAATTCTCGAGGGATTAGTACCAAACTTGCACACGAAAATCACTCCCTACGAAAGCAAAAGACTCGGCAGGCGATGTAACATCCCCCCAATGAAGAGCAGGGGTGCCACTAGCACGTTGAGGGACAACACAATAAGTGTCAGGGGCCCAAGATTGTTCAACTACCTCCCAGCATACATCAGGGGGATTACCAACAAACCCCTGGCTGGCTTCAAGCAGGCACTGGACAGGCACCTAAAGTCGGTACCTGACCAGCCAGGCTGTGGTTCGTACGTTGGACTGCGTGCGGACAGCAGTAACAGCCTGGTTGATCAGGCTCTGGTCCAACATGAGGCCTGGTCACAGACCGGGCCGCGGGGGCGTTGACCCCTGGAATTCTCTCCAGGTAAACTCCAGGAATAACACTAAGGACTACATATACAATTATATGGTATCACACTACCAATATATTTAGTTAAGAATAGCACAGGTAATCCTAAACCACACTATTGCTTTCCTCAAGATGGAACATGCAAACTATAACTGTGTCTCACTGACATCTCAGTACACTGTGCATCACACCTTAACATAATATAAAAATACAGTAAGATACTTTAATACACATATTACTTCCTTTTGCTGTTATTCAGAGAACATTCACTAATTCTTATCGGGACATTACACTATCCGAACCAGCGAATCCCCACACCGTTAATAAATTCTTTATCAACCACTATACATTAATGTAAATGCATCGTGCATCTTATCCAATTATGTTGAAGTCAATTCAACATTAAACTCCCCGGACATTATGTAACCCATAATAAAATAGGTTAAAACAGTATTACCTATTATATACAAAGGGACATTCCTCTGTGAAGGTATGCTATGCACAAATTACTGTCCTCTAACACAAAAACACCACACTTATAACAAAATTCTTGTCGGTCACGCATAGACCAGTAGTCATACCAGAAACACAAAAATGATTACAATCAAATATATGTGCCAATTTTAGCATCTCTTCATCCATCAGTGCATACATAAAATTTTCCCTGTCACTTCTTGTATCCTTTACCATATGTATGATTATCATAGTAATGCAACCAAATCCATAAATTGCAAAGCAGGCAAAAAAAACATAAACAACAAATAAAAAGAAAAACAAGAGTCACCACAGTTTTAACCACCTTTAATTTTCCCCTTTTAACAACGTTCCTAATTCCACTCCACACATACAACACCTATGGTCAGCTGTCTCAAAAATATTGTACCCTGTTGTCACCCGTACTACCGACACAAACTTCTTTCATACACACACAACCCGCACATATAAAAGAGAGGAGCTTACGACGACGTTTCGGCCCGACTTGGACCATTTACAAAGTCACACTAACACACAGAGACAGAGGAAGGGTATTTATAGGCAGGCAGACAGGGGAGGGTACAAGAGAGTGGGGTAATGATGGAGTAAGTAGTGGAAGTAGTAGTAGTAGTAATAGTAGTAGAGGAGACAGTCATATGGGAAGGAGCACTGCAATGAGGCTAGCGGCCCGCAAGGGTGGGACGAGAGGGAAGAAAGGCGAATAAAATGAAGGACAAATACAAGGCAAAAGAGAAGAAAGAAAGGAAAACCCATAGGAGAAAAAAAGGAGAAGGGGGAAGAGAAGAAAGGGAAGGTATCAGGTTAAGTCACGGGTGTTCTGAAGTTTAGAGCATTTAACAATGTAATGAGAGAGGAAAGCATCAACAGAGACAAAGCCAGGGCTAAGATTCATACAGGGAAAGTTGTGTATAAGGGAGGATTCAACCAGGCGGCGACTATGAAAGTTGGACGTAGGGTAGACAGTTTTAGCAGAAGACCAATCAATAGGATGACTGTGATCTCTGACATGACAGAAAAGAGCATTATTAGTGTCGGCAAGCCTAACACTATTTTTGTGCTCCTTGAGTCTGTCAGAAAGAGATCGGCTAGTTTCTCCGAAGTACTGAAGAGGACAGGAGGAGCAAGAAATAGAGTGGACACCAGGAGAATCTGTGGAGGTAGGGGAAGTATGAACTAGATTAGTGCGAAGAGTGTTAGTCTGACGAAAGGTAAGTTTGATGTCTAAGGAACGGAGAGAGTTGCTGAGATTAGAGAGACCAGAGATGTAGGGAAGGCAGAGGACTTGAGAGTTTACAGGAGTAGACGGTTTAGGAGAGAAGAAAGTCCGTTTAGCACGAGAGAAAGCAGAGTCTATGAAATGGGAAGGGTAGCCCAGGCGGGAAAATGAATTATGAAGAGTGGAAATTTCTGCTTCAAGAAACTGAGGATCACAGATGTGGAGAGCACGGAGAAAGAGGGAGATAAGAACACTCTTCTTGACAGAGGAGGCATGATAAGAGAAGTAATGAATGTACATGCCACTGTGCATAGGCTTGCGGTACACGGAGAAGGCAAAACCTGTAACTGAGCGGTGGACATGAACATCAAGGAAAAGAAGCAAAGAATTAGATACCCAATCAGCTTTAAACTTAATGGAAGGGGCAAGATTATTAAGAGCATCAAGAAAAGGTTGGAAGAGACTTAAGTCATGAGGCCAAAGAGCAAAGATGTCATCTACATAGCGGAGCCAGAGTGAAGGACGTACATCAATAGTGGGAAGAAGGACAGTCTCGAAGTATTCCATGTAAAGATTAGCAAGAACAGGAGATAGAGGAGAGCCCATAGCGACACCAAAGGTTTGAGAATAATATTTACCTTGAAAGGAAAAGGAGTTAGAGTCCACGCAAAGTCGGATAAGATCAAGAAAGACATCAGTAGGTATAGGGAGATGAAGTAACCCTTCATTGGCCTTCTCTCCGAGAAAATTAAGGACATCATCCAGAGGGACATTAGTGAAGAGGGACTCGACATCCAGACTAAGCATCTTACAGGTCGGGAGAGAGCGAACCCGTTCGATGAAGTCTTGAGAGTGACGAAGGTGGGCAGGAGAAAAAGTACCAAGAAAGGGAGTGAGGGTTTTGGCTAGCCAGGACGCAAGAGAATAAGAGACAGAACCTCTAAAAGATATGATGGGACGCAGAGGAATATCAGGTTTGTGAGTTTTGGGAAGGCCATAGAAATAGGGCAGAGAGGGACAGATGACACGAAAACGTTGAACAAGGTTAAAGTCAGAAGGGCAGAGGTCGGAGAGAGTCTTAAGTTTCTTGTTGAAAGTTCTCTAGATGCGATCAAGAGGGTTGGAAACGAGAGGAGTGTAGGTACGTGAGTCAGAGAGCAAGACATCGGCTTTACGGAGGTAATCCTCATGATCGAGGATAACAACCGAATTACCTTTATCAGAAGAGAGTATGACAATGTTAGCGTTGGATTTAAGGGCAGAAAGGGCAAGTTGATAGCGGCGAGGAAGGTGATGGTTTTTAGAAAACAGGCTATCAAGAGCAGGAAGGAGAGCGCCACGAAAAGTGGATAGATCAGGAAGATTATTATTACGAGAGCGAGACTGACGAAAAGAGTCAAAAGAGCTAATCATGTCAATACCAGCGCGAGGGGCAAGTGAAGTGGCAAAGGAAAGACCAAAACCAAGCAGTTCAAGCTCATGCTGGGAGAGTGTGACAGAAGACAGATTAGTAACACAGTCGGTAAGGGAGAATTTAGACCAAGGGCTATTTGAGATGAGACGTAGAAGTTTGTTCTGTAGTTTAGAAGAATGCATTTGTGAATTCAGGCGAGCAGTGTCAAAAGCGACGGTAGTGAGAAGGTTACAGAGATCTTGTGGAAGAGAAGCAAAGAGAGCATGTTGACGCTGACGGAGAGTAAAGAAGGCATCTTCAACCTGAGACTTAGTAGAAATAATGAGTTGTTGGAGTAGGAGACGGGCATGATCAGGAAAGGGAGTGCCCAGTGGGTTGGGTTTCAGGAAATGGGAGAAGGAAGGGGGCAGAACCTGCTCAGCAAGACAGTCACGTAGAAAGCGAAGCTGATTCTTACGACGCCTGGTGGCAATAAGAGCAACCTCATAAGAACGAAAGACGGGTTTAAACGAAGGAAGAACATTAAAAAAGTTAGAAAGAATAAGACGCTTATCTGCGGGGTCCATAAATAACAAAAAGGCACAATACCGTGACTGGAACAATACACACACAACCCGCACATATAAAAGAGAGGAGCTTACGACGACGTCTCTTTTATATGTGCGGGTTGTGTGTGTATTGTTCCAGTCACGGTATTGTGCCTTTTTGTTATTCTTTCATACACCCTTACCTTACACCCCCAGAAGAACAGCCTCTCGTCACCTACACCATCATCGTAAATCCAACAACTGTTGTACCGTAAAATCCCCATACTCATCCTGAAAACACCTCGTCCATGCCATTCCATATACTAACCTATTCCTACACTTAGTTCGGTACATATTCGCTGCAATGGCCCTTATCCATTCCTGTCCCTTCATTCCCCGCATTCCCCATGAGGTATTTACAAAATCAACTGCCATATACAATAAACCCCTACGAACATCTGTTCATACCCCCCTATATCTAAACTCAGAAATTTCAATGGATGTATCCCCCCCACCCATCATCCTTATTAACCGTGCCAGCCACTCCCTGATAGTCCCCAAATGTTCGCAAAAATACACCCCATGATAAGCAGTATCTTCTTCCCCACAAAATTCACATCGAGCATCCCCAGCACTCCCATCCTAAATAACGCTGATTTCGAGGCCAAAATTCCGTGCAAGAAACTGAACATCACTTCCTTCACCCTTGGTTTTAATTTCATTCCCTTTAAACCTCCCCATATACCTACCCAATCATACACAGAAAAATTAGACATTCCCTCTACCACAACTCTACCTTTACCAGCTCTTTCCAACGTTGCAACTTTGATCCTCTTTGGGTTCCTAGCATGCATCATTGTGCGCAACATATCCTCACAATGTACTAAATCCTTCCCACGCCACCACTTCCACACATTACGCATAACATTATCTACCCTTTTACCCAGTGGACCCCCTTTCCTCAGATAGCAACCTTTGACATACATTCCCCTCATGCGCATTTCCAAATTAATTAACCCCAGACCCCCACAGCTCACTTTCTTCACCACCACATCCTTACCCAACCAGTGTTTTCCATATCCCCATATGTACCTCAAGACTTTTCTCACGAAACCAACCACATCTTCCCTTAAAATTGGATAAATCGCTGCAACATGCCAAATTTTACTATACAGCAAGGTGTTTACCACAATAACCCTCTGGAAAATAGTCGTATCCCCTACACTCCAACCTCCCATCCTTCTCATTGCGCCTCTTATTACATTCTCTGCATTTACTTGACGCGCTCTCCCATAACTATCCATAAACACGATTCCACAAATCTTTAAGCTTTCAACCACATTCCAACCACACCTTCTACCCCCCATCTCCCCCTACCCAAGCACCTATCTCAAGCAACTTAGACTTACACACATTTATGCTCATTCAGGTTGCCTTACCAAATTCCTCCAAAACCGCACTTACTATAACCAGCTCTTCCTCACACTTCACCAAAATAGTTGTGTCATCCACGTATCCAACAATCTTCGATCCGCTATTCAGACCCCTCCCCACCTGTTCCTAGTCCTTCTTTCACCACTCAATACATAGGATTTGGTAAGCAAGCAAATAACATTTGAGACAAGGGACACCCCTGCTTCAACCCTTTACCCATACATACTGCCCCACCTAACTTCCCATTCACTTGCACTCACACTCTCACATCACTATACAATAATTCTGCCCATCGCACTATCTCCTCATCAAAACCTTGCTTTCTCATGATTCATCATAACATTTCCCTATCAACGCTATCATACGCCACTCTCCAATCCACTGCCAAGACTCCGCCCCCTCACTTTCATCAATAAAATCAATAATACTATGCAAACCCTCATTTATGCACCTCCCCGGAATACCATATTGCCCTTTCTCTATTACTTTACCAATTACTCCCTTAATCCTATTCCCTAACACTTTCGCAAACAATGAGTTATAAGTGTACATATATTAAGTGGGTCATACACCCACACGAGTGCGCACACATACAAGCGGGCGCGCACACATACACATGATACAGAATGTGAAAAAAACTTTGGAGTTACGGTAAGCAGAAATCTAAAGTCACGACAACAGTGCCTAAATGTGCGCAATAAGGCTAACACATTACTAGGATTTATTTCAACAAGTATAAGTAAAAGAAGTCCAAAAGTTATTTTACAGCTCTATGCATCACTGGAGTGCGATCAAACTAATGAATTCAGAGACAACTCACTCAGAAATGTTCAAGATATGTCAAAGTATTTTATCCACAGAGGTATATTACAGACCATTCTGGAAAAATACCCTGACTGTGTATGTGTGTGTACTCACCTATTTGTGGTTGCAGGGGTCGATTCATAGCTCCTGGCCCTGCCTCTTCACTGATTGCTACTAGGTAATCTCTCTCCCTGCTCCATGAGCTTTATCAAACCTAGTCTTAAAACTATGTATGGTTCCTGCTTCCACTATGTCGCTTTCTAGGCTATTCCACTTCCTGACAACTCTATGACTGAAGAAATACTTCCTAACATCCCTTTGACTCATAGGAGTCTTCAACTTCCAATTGTGACCCCTTGTTTCTGTGTCCCCTCTCTGGAACATCTTGTCTCTGTCCACCTTATCTATTCCTCGCAGTATTTTATATGTAGTTATCATGTCTCTCCTAACCCTCCTGTCCTCTAGTGTCGTCAGGCCGATTTCCCTTAACCTTTCTTCGTAGGACAATCCCCGTATGTGTGTGTGTGTGTGTATGCATGTGTGTGTGTATGTGTGTGTGTATGTATGTGTGTGTGTGTGTGTATGTGTATTAATTACCATTTTGTAAATAAAGCATTACCACGTGTACTCACCTAATTGTACTCACCTAATTGTGGTTGCAGGGGTCGAGACTCAGCTACTGGCCCCGCCTCTTCGCTGTCCGCTACTGGGTCTCTGTATGTGTGTGTGTGTGTACTCACCTAGTTGTACTCACCTAGTTGTGGTTGCAGGGGTCGAGTCAAAGCTCCTGGCCCCGCCTCTTCACTGGCCGCTACTGGGTCACTCTCCCTGCGCCATGAGCTTTATCATACCTCTGCTTAAAGCTATGTATAGAGCCTGTCTCCACTACATCGCTTCCTAAACTATTCCACTTCCCGACAACTCTGTGACTGAAGAAATACTTCCTAACATCTCTGTGATTCATCTGAGTCTTCAACTTCCATCTGTGTCCCCTTGTTGTTGTGTCCCATCTCTGGAACATTCTGTCTCTGTCCACTTTGTCAATTCCTCTCAGTATCTTATATGTTGTTATCATGTCTCCCCTATCTCTCCTGTCCTCCAGTGTCGTCAGGTCGATTTCCCTTAACCTCCCTCGTAGGACATACCCCTTAGCTCCGGGACTAGTCTTGTTGCAAACCTTTGCACTTTCTCGAGCTTCTTCACATGCTTGGCTAGGTGTGGGTTCCAAACTGGTGCTGCATACTCCAATATGGGCCTAACGTACACAGTGTACAGGGTCCTGAACGATTCTTTATTAAGATGTCGGAATGCTGTTCTTAGGTTTGCTAGGCGCCCATATGCTGCAGCAGTTATTTGGTTGATGTGCGCCTCAGGAGATGTGTCTGGTGTTATACTCACCCCAAGATCTTTTTCCTTGATTGAGGTTTGCAGTCTCTGGCCCCCTAGGCTGTACTCCGTCTGCGGTCTTCTTTGCCCTTCCCCAATCTTCATGACTTTGCACTTGGTGGGGTTGAACTCCAGGAGCCAGTTGCTGGACCAGGCTTGCAGGCTGTGTGTGTGTGTGTGTGTGTGTGTGTTACCATTTTGTCCTAGGCACATGTCGATTAGACACTAGGCCTGTTGCATATGCGTGCGTGTATGTGTGTGTTAGTTACTATTTTTGTCCAAGGCACATGTTAGTTGTGTGTGTATGTGTGTGTGTGTGTATATATGTGTGTGTGTATATGTGTACTCACCTAATTGTGGTTGCAGGGGTCGAGACTCTGTTCTTGGCCCCGCCTCTTTGCTGTCCGCTACTGGGTCTCTGCTCTCCCCGCTCCATGAGCTTTATCATACCTTGTCTTAAAACTATGTATGGTTCCCGCCTCCACTATATCGTTCGCTAGACTATTCCACTTCCTAACTACTCTATGGCTGAAGAAGTGCTTCCTAACATCCCTTTGACTCATCTGAGTCTTCATCTTCCAGTTGTGTCCCCTTGTTTCTGTATTCCCTCTCTGGAACATCCTGTCACTATCTACCTTGTCGATTCCCTGCAGTACTTTGTATGTCGTTATCATGTCTCCTCTAACCCTTCTGTCCTCCAACCTTTCTTCATATGGCATTCCCCTGAGTTGTGGAACTAGCCTTGTCGCAAAACCTTTGCACTTTCTCTAATTTCTTGACGTGCTTGACCAGGTGTGGGTTCCAGACTGGTGCTGCATACTCTAGCATGGGCCTGACGTACACGGTGTACAGTGTCTTGAACGATTCCTTGTTAAGGTAATGGAACGCTAATCTTAGGTTTGCCAGTCGCCCATATGCTGCCGCGGTTATCTGGTTGATGTGTGTTTCCGGAGACGTTCTTTGCGTTATACTCACCCCAAGATCTTTCTCCTTTGATGAGGTTTGTAGCCTTTGTCCACCTAGCCTGTACTCTGTCAGCGGTCTTCTTTGCCCTTCTCCGATCCTCGTGACTTTGCATTTGGTGGGGTTAAATTCGAGAAGCCAGTTGCTAGACCAGATGTCAAGCTTGTCCAGGTCTCTTTGAAGTCCTGCTTGGTCTTCATCCGATGTGATTTTCCTCATTAATTTCACATCATCTGCGAACAGAGACACTTCTGAGTCTATCCCGTCCGTCATGTCATTCACATATACACATATGTGTAAAACAGATCTTATTAAAACATCAATTAATGCAAAAAAAGATCTCTTTGTAAATGAATGCCTCACAAAAAAACGTCAGAACCTCCTATACAGAGTAAGAAAGCTTAAACGTGAGAATAATGACAAAATCCACCAGTGCTTCACCCGAGAAGGGAAAATCCTAGTTAAGAAAACAAATGTAGGCCGTGCTTATTATATCACGAATGAAAATGAACTGTCCACATTCCTTCGAGATGCTAATCTTACAGAGACTGAATAATATCAATGACCTAATCCTTAGTCTGCGTTAGTGCAACAGTTGTATTAGTAACTGCAACCGCACAATCTTACATTTCTCCCAAAACTGATTATATATTAATGTAATTAACTTCATTTTTGTTCTAATAATCTGCTACCTCACTATATTAAATTTCCCACTAAATATAATTGTACATCCTATTTTACTATATATTTATCTTTTAACGTCTCTGTAACCATTACCTTTTCCCAACCCAATCTATTTACAATATTAGTAATTACTTTTTACTTGAAATTTAATTACAACTTTTTCACTATTGTTTTTCTTTTTATATTTTTATTATCAAACAATTACCTCATTGTGTATGTGACTTAGTTTATTTTTTCTTATAAGCTATTACCAAATAAGTGCAATTATTTACTCATACTTTCAAATACCTTTTTACCAAAAGCAAATTCCAGTCACTTTATTTACTTAATTGTACTCTTATATTCAAACAACTACCTCATTGTGTATATGACTTACTTTATATTTCCTTTATAAGTAACTACCTGATAAGTGCAATCATTTACTTATATTTTATAAATACTGTTTACCATTAGCCAACTTTAGTCAACTTTCAGTCACTTTATTTGCTTAATTGTATTCATATATTCTAACAACTACCTCATTGTATATGTGACTTACTTAATATTTCCTTTATAAGCAACTACCTGATAAGTGCAATCATTTACTTATATCTTATAAATACCTTTTACCATTAGCCAACTTCAGTCACTTTATTAACTTCAATTTAATCAAAACTACTTTTAATATTAGTCAAATCTATTTTAACTTCTAGTTCAATAGCTCTTTGCATTCATTAACCTCTTATTGCCTTTCATATACTAAAGTTTCAACCAGTGCCACATTGAATCAAAAATTTATTTTTCCATACCAATTTAATACTAGTCATTGAAGTTGTTCTAACCATTCATTAGACAGTTAAATTAGTATATCATTAACATTTTTCAAATATCCTATATCACTGTAAAAATTCCTGTAAACACTTGCACATAATTGTGTTAATCCATTAGCAAGTAAGACTTTAATCTAATACCATATCATTAAGTTATCATAATCTATTGTTCCCAAGTCTAGTTATAGAATCACATTAATCCATATGATTACAGGCATTGATCCTGATATCAACCTATTATTAAATGACTTACATGACTCCAACAGCAATTGTAACTATTACACAGCTGATCAAGCAAAGACATTACTCAGAGCCAACAATAACTTAACTATCTTCAATTACAATGTTAGATCGTTGAGCAAACATTATGATGACCTCACAGCACTACTCCAATCCCTACAGTCCAATATGTCAATCATCACACTCACTGAGACCTGGCTAAAGCCTGATACTACAGGTATCTATGCCATCCCAGGTTACACAGCCATTCACAACTGTAGGACAGACCAGCGAGGGGTGGAACAGCAATATATTATACAGATCAACTCGATTGTATCGAGAATTCTTGTACAAGGGATGAACATGGAGAATATATTATAGCTAAATTTAAATCAAAAGACCTGCAAAAAACCCTCGCAGTGATAAACATCTACAGATTACCACAGTCAAACATCCGCCACTTTAGTGAAAAACTAGGAAACCTGATAATCGATTCACGCCTTAACAAAGATCATTTGCTGCTCACAGGAGATTTCAACATAAATCTCCTACATGACCAAGACCCGCAGGTAACTGAATTCACAAACACTATGAGCAACTGCTTATTACTACCAACAATATCAAAACCTACAAGAATCTCTGATAATAGTACCTCGTTACTAGACCACATCTGGACTAACACAATATCTCCTCAAAAATCAGGCATAATCACAGAAAACACCACAGACCACTACCCTACCTTTCTCATAACTAACCTAGGCATTCTGCCCCAAGAAATTGCAAAAGTTACCTTCAGACTACATAATGAGTCTGCTGTTAATAATTTTATATCAGCTATGACGAACATTGACTGGCTTAACGAATTGGAAACACACTCAGATATTAATGAATGCATCAAGAACTTTCTTAAAAAACACATAACCTCTATAACAGACATTTCCCGAAAAAAACTAAACAGATCACAGCTAAGAGACTTAACAATCCTGGCTAACACCCAGCATCCTTAAATCCATAAATAAGAGGCACCAATATGAAAAACAGTATAGAAGGGGTCTAATAACCAGAGAACAATCCAAACGCTACTCATCAATCCTTACTAGCCTGATAAGAAGGTCCAAAAATTGTATTATGAGAACAGACTCCAGACCGTAAAGGTGATATGAAAAGACCTGGAAAACCCTATCTACAATTCTAGGAAATAAAAGATATCCACGAACAATACCATCAAATTATCAAAAACAGACGAACCCCTACTCTCACCAATTGAGACAGCAAACAGACTTAATGTTTTCTTCTCCACCATAGGAAAGAATCTAGCGAGTAGGATCCCAAGCTCGAACACTCGTCCAACAGACTACCTCACCAACACCTACCCAGATACACTATTCCTAGCTCCTACCAACTCAATTGAAGTCTCACACATAATCAACACCCTTAAAAACAAAGCAGGAGACATAAACAGCTTACCACCCTTTATGTACAAAAAGCTACACATGTACTGTCACCAATTATAGCAGCATTATTCAATAAATCCATTGAATCTTCAACCTTCCCATCAATTCTCAAAATAGCTAGGGTCACCCCGATCCACAAAGGAGGTGACCAAACTGACTTGAACAATTACAGACCAATCTCAAATTTACCACTGCTTTCTAAAATCTTCGAAAAATTAATTCATAAACAGATCTATTCCTACCTCGTCTCACACAATGTACTAAACCCCTGTCAATTTGGATTCAGGACCAACAAGAGCACAAACGATGCTATAACACACATGTTAGAGTTAATATACACCGCACTTGAGAAGAAAGAGGTTCCGCTGGGAATCTTCATAGACCTACGCAAAGCATTTGATACAGTCGACCATGATTTATTGCTCACAAAACTAGCGCACTATGGTATTAGGGGCACCCCTCAACTACCTAAAGTCGTACCTTAGCAACAGAAGTCAGTACGTGAACACAAATGGAGAGAACTCTTCCACACAACAAATTACAGTCGGTGTCCCTCAAGGTAGTGTCCTGGGGCCACTCCTATTCCTCATTTACATAAATGACCTACCGAATGCATCACAACTACTCAAACCCATTTTGTTTGCAGATGACACAACATATGTCTTCTCTCACCCAAATCCAGTCGTACTAGCCAACACAGTTAATGCCGAATTACAGAAAATATCAACATGGATGATGACAAATAAGCTTACTCTCAATACGGACAAGACCTACTACATTCAGTTTGGAAACAAAGCTACAAATGTTCCACTTAACATAACGCTAAATGGTTCACCCATCACAAGACTCACAGAGGAAAATTCCTAGGAATCCACCTTGACAGTAGTCTTAAATTCCAAACACACATACAACAAATTTCCAAGAAAATCTCAAGGACAGTAGGTATATTATCTAAGATACGCTATTATGTGCCACAACCAGCTCTCATTGCACTATATCATTCTCTTATCTACCCTTATCTCACCTATGGAATCTGTGCATGGGGCTCAACAACATTAAATCACCTTAGACCACTCATAACCCAGCAAAAGGCTGCAGTCAGGATGATAACAAATTCCACTCTAGACAGCATACTCCACCTATATTCAGAACCTTAAAACTACTCACCATAAAAAATATTCATACCTATTCATGTGCCTTCTACATACATAAAACTCTACATGCTAATATTAACCCTGCGCTCAGAATTCTCCTCAACAACTTTAATAGGTCCCACGAACATGACACAAGACACAGATCACTATTTGACATACCCCGAGTCCATACTAACCAATGTAAAAATTCTATGCACATAAAGGGCCCCAAAATCTGGAATTCATTACCAGTAAATATCAAGTTAACCTTGTCGGAAAATCAATTCAAGACTCTTCTCAAAGTCACCTACTCACCCTATACTAAATACTCATACTGTAACAAACTTCCAAACCCAATATTATTTTACTTAAGAAGATCTCATTTTGATATGTTCATCCTCCTTAACACTTGTTGCAATCTCATATCATCATATTGTCATTTAAAATCTTATAGTATCATCATTTTCTTAATTCGAAATAAAATATATACCTAGATGAAACTCTAAAAACTATTTCTAGTATTGTTATTATACTAGTATAGCATCAACATACTGTAATTTGAAATAAATTCTACAACTAGATTAAACTCAACCAATTTCTCTTGTATTGTCTTTAAATAGTATGTATAACCATTTAATAATTTAAATAATATAGAACTAGAATAAACTCAATCAATTTCTTTAGCATTAAGTACTTAGTGAATAAGTCTCTAGAATAAACTGCCCCTAATGCCATGGCATGCCAGTGGCTCTCCTTGCATTACAGTTTTATATTTGTATTATATTTGTAACTACCAATAACATTGTACACTTGTAACATGCATTGAAATAAAAATTATTATTATTATTATTATTATATGAATAGCACTGGTCCTAGGACTGACCACTGCGGTACACCGCTCGTCACCGGCGCCCGCTGTGATACCTCATCACGCACCATGACCCGTTGTTGCCTCCCTGTGAGGTATTCCCTGATCCATTCCATTGCCCTTCTTGTGTGTGTGTGTATGTGTGTGTTAGTTTGTGAGTGTGTGTAGTTAGTAGTGTGTGTATGTGTGTGTGTGTGTGTGTGTGTGTGTGTGTGTGTGTGTGTGTGTGTGTGTGTGTGTGTGTACTCACCTATTTGTGGTTGCAGGGGTCGAGTCATAGCTCCTGGCCCCGCCTCTTCACTGATTGCTACTAGGTCCTCTCTCTCCCTGCTCCATGAGCTTTATCAAACCTAGTCTTAAAACTATGTATGGTTCCTGCCTCCACTATGTCGCTTTCTAAGCTATTCCACTTCCTGACAACTCTATGACTGAAGAAATACTTCCTAACATCCTTTGACTCATAGGAGTCTTCAACTTCCAATTATGACCCCTTGTTTCTGTGTCCCCTCTCTGGAACATCTTGTCTCTGTCCACCTTATCTATTCCTCGCAGTATTTTATATGTCGTTATCATGTCTCCCTAACCCTCCTGTCCTCTAGTGTCGTCAGGCCGATTTCCCCTTTAACCTTTCTTCGTAGGACAATCCCCTTAGCTCTGGGACTAGTCTTGTTGCAAACCTTTGCACTTTCTCTAATTTCTTGACGTGCTTGACCATGTGTGGGTTCCAAACCGGTGCTGCATACTCCAGTATGGGCCTGACGTATATGGTATACAGAGTCTTGAATGATTCCTTAGTGAGGTATTGGAACGCTATTCTTAGGTTTGCCAGCCGCCCGTATGCTGCAGCAGTTATCTGATTGATGTGTGCCTCAGGAGATGTGCTGGTATTATACTCACCCCAAGATCTTTTTCTTTGAGTGAGGCTTGCAGTCTTTGGCCACCTAGACTATACTCTGTCTGCGGTCTTCTTTGCCCTTCCCCGATATTCATGACTTTACATTTGGCAGGGTTAAATTCAAGGAGCCAGTTACTGGACCAGGCTTGCAGCCTGTCCAGGTCTCTTTGTAGTCCTGCCTGATCCTCGACTGATTTTATTCTTCTCATTAACTTCACATCATCTGCAAACAGGGACACTTCTGAGTCTATCCCTTCCGTTATGTCATTCACATATACCAAAAACAGTACAGGTCCTAGGACTGACCCTTGTGGAACTCCACTCGTCACAGGTGCCCACTCTGACATCTCGTCACGTACCATGACTCGTTGTTGCCTCCCTGTCAGATATTCTCTGATCCATTGCAGTGTTTTTCCTGTTACGTGTGCCTGATCCTTTAGCTTTTGCATTAACCTCTTGTGAGGAACTGTGTCGAACGCCTTCTTGCAGTCCAAAAATGCAGTCTATCCACCCCTCTCTCTCGTGTCTTACTTCTGTTACCTTATCATAAAACTCCAGTAGGTTTGTGACACAGGATTTTCCTTCCCTTAAACCGTGCTGGTTGTCGTTTATAAGCTTGTGTCTTTCTAGGTGCTCCACCACTCTCCTCCTGATGATCTTCTCCATGACTTTGCATACTATACACGTCAGTGACACAGGTCTGTAGTTTAATGCCTCGTGTCTGTCTCCTTTCTTAAAAATTGGGACTACATTTGCCATCTTCCACGCCTCAGGTAGTTGCCCAGTTTCAATGGATGTGTTGAAGATTTGTGTTAGTGGCACACACAACATCTCTGCTCCCTCTCTAAGGACCCACGGAGAAATGTTGTCCGGTCCCACCGCTTTTGAGGTATCGAGTTCACATAGCAGCTTCTTCACCTCCTCCTCGGTTGTGTGTATTTCATCCAGCACTTGTTGGTATACCTCCCTATTCTGAATTCCTGGAGTCCTACCTGTCTCCTGTGTAAATACTTCTTTAAATCTCATGTTGAGCTCCTCACATACCTCTTGGTCGTTTATTGTGAACTCCCCACCTTCCTTTCTCAGCCTGATTACCTGGTCCTTGACTGTTGTTTTCCTCCTGATGTGGCTATACAACAGCTTCGGGTCAGACTTGACTTTTGATGCTATATCATTTTCATATTGTCGCTGAGCCTCCCTTCTTACCTGTGCATATTCGTTTCTGTGTGTGTGTGTGTGTGTGTGTGTGTGTGTGTGTGTGTGTGACCCAACAATTATTATTTGCACCAATAACTCATTACAGTTGTGACCGGGTGTGGACTTGTGTAGTGCTCATTACTTTATAATTTGTTCATGATTGTAACCATGTATAAAAGTAAGTAAGTAAATTTACTTACTTACATGATTCATTACCTTTGTAACTTGTGAGTTCATTACCTTTGTAACTTGCTCAGCTATCAAACCTTTGGGGCCAAGTCCCTAGACCCATTATGTACCTCTGTAATCTTTTGACTACCGCCCACAGGGTGGGTATGGGGTGCATAATAAAGATATCAAACTAACTAACTATGCATCACTAGTGAGGTCTCATTTGGATTATGCCGCTCACTTTTGGTCTCCTTACTACAGGATGGATATAGATTCATTGGAGAACATATATAGAAGAATGACTAAAATGATTCACTGTATAAGGAATCTCCCGTATGAAGATAGACTTAGTTTAATATCTTTATTATGCACCCCATACCCATCCTGTGGGCGGTAGTCAAAAGATTACAGAGGTACATAATGGGTCCAGGGACTGAACCCCAAACTTTTGATAGCTGAGCAAGTTACAAAGGTAATGAACTCACAAGTTACAAAATTAATGAATCATGTAAGTAAATTTACTTACGTTTATACATGTTACAATCATGAACAAATTATAAAGTAATGAGCAATTCACTAGTCCACACCCGGTCACAACTGTAATGAGTTCTTGGTGCAAATATTAATTGTTGGGTCACACACACACACACACACACACACACACACACACACACACACACACACACACACACACTGCAACCACAAATAGGTGAGTACACACACACACCAAGAACGTCTCAGGAGGCCCACATCAACCAGATAACTGCTGCAGCATATGGGCGACTGGCAAACCTAAGATTAGCGTTCCGATACCTTAGTAAGGAATCGTTCAAGACACTGTACACCGTGTACGTCAGGCCCATATTAGAGTATGCAGCACCAGTTTGGAACCCTCACCTGGTCAAGCACGTCAAGAAATTAGAGAAAGTGCAAAGGTTTGCGATAAGATTAGTTCCAGAGCTAAGGGGAATGTCCTACGAAGAAAGGTTAAGGGAAATCAGCTTGACAACACTGGAGGACAGGAGGGTTAGGGGAGACATGATAACGATATACAAAATACTGCGGGGAATAGACAAGGTGAATAGAGAAAGGATGTTCCAGAGAGTGGACACAGAAACAAGGGGTCACAATTGGAAGTTGAAGACTCAGATGAGTCAAATGGATGTTAGGAAGTATTTCTTCAGCCATAGAGTAGTCAGGAAGTGGAATAGTCTAGCAAGTGATGTAGTGGAGGCAGGAACCATACATAACTTTAAGACGAGGTATGATAAAGCTCATGGAGCAGGGAGAGAAGGGACCCAGTAGCGGTCAGTGAAGAGGCGGGGCCAGGAGCCGAGTCTCGACCCCTGCAACCACAATTAGGTGAGTACAATTAGGTGAGTACACACACACACACACACACACTCACTTAGAGCCTTGAATCATCACTCTCTGGAGAGACGTAGAATGAGGGGAGATATCATCGAAGTGTATAAATGGATGATGGACTTAAACAAAGGTGATATTAATAAAGTACTGAGGATGTCGAACCAAGTAAGAATCAGAAATAATAGATTTAAGTTGGATAAATTTAGATTTAGAAAGGACATAGGTAAGTACTGGTTTTCGAACAGAGTTGTGGATGCGTGGAACAATCTTCCGAGTAGGGTAATCGAGGCTGGGACCTTTGGTAGCTTTAAAAAGAGATTGGACAAATATATGAGTGGTAGGGGCTGGGTTTGATTGGTGTCGTGGGTACGGGAGTAAATTCTTGGGTAGCTTTGGGTAGGGGTGGTTTTGATAAGGACCTGCCTTGTATGGGCCAGTAGGCCTTCTGCACTGTTCCTCTTTTCTTATGTTCTTATATAAGTTCCGTCAAACACCTTAACTACTGGGAATGCTTGGAAGCACTTGACTTGTACTCACTGGAGTGCAGGCGAGAGATATACATCATATTCTACACCTGGAAAGTCCTAAACGGACTGGTTCCAAATCTGCACACAGAAATTACTCCCTACCTTCTAGGAGTTTACCTCTCTCCAGGTAAACTCCTACGAAAGCAAAAGACTGGACAAATGGTCCAATATACCCCCAATGAAAAGTAGAGGCACCATTAGTACACTAAGATAAAACAATAAATGTCTGGGGCCAAAGACTATTCAACAGCCACCCACCAGCCACCCACCAGGCATAAGGGGAATTACCAATAGACCCCTGGCTGCCTTCAAGAGAGAACTGGACGGATACCTTGTCAGTACCCGATCAGTCAGGCTGTGGTCAGTACGTTGGACTATGTGCGGCCAGCAGTAACAGCCTGGTTGATCAGACCCTGATCCACCATGAGGCCTGGTCAAGGACTGGGCCGCGGGGGCGTTGACCCCCGGAACACCCTCCAGGTAGACTCAGTCCACAGCAGGATTCGAACTCATCTTCGGCTAAGTGCCCATACTTATCTGGGGTATGACTGTATGGATAAAGTACTGCGTACCTCAATGCAGAGTGTGCAGGTTCGAATCCTGCTGTGGACTAAGAGAATGTTTGTAAATAAATTTGCCCATTTGCTGATTGTTATGTGTGTACATACACAATTAGAAAATGTACTTAGAAAATTATAAAATATAATTATAATATATAATTTTGTGTGCCTTATTATTTTTGTCAGTTTTCAGCAAAGTTACGGTACAGTGATAGGATTAAAAATTTATGAAATTCTTTGAGATAGCAGTGTCTAGAATGTTGTCTATGGTAGTGACGCCGTCACTTTATGTCCTTGTAACGTATCAGGCATGATCTGCAACCTGGTTATATTTATGTCTTTATATTCACCTTGAATTATGCTTCATGTCAACACAGAGAGGAAAATAGGAAGATGATAATTGCTTTAACTATTAAGTTTCTATTTGAATAGTATTTGCCGGTTTCGTGCCTTTGGCAACGATATATGTTCGTATGAAGAAATTCTCTTGAATATCAACAACATTGTTTCATAATATTTTTGTCTTAACAGATGCAACTGTATACATATATATGAATAAAATGTTAGTATACACGATAGGCAGAAAATTACATAAGTATACGTGACATCTATATGTAGATGCATCTGTATAATTGTCAATGAAATTAAGCCAGAGTCAGAGAAGAGATTGGAACACAGCGGCTGTACGGTTGTTGACGCCAGCAGACTCCGCCATACTTGATCTGTCTGACGACTCTAGGTGCTTGAAGATTTCATCTAAAAACATCATGGACATGGCTGAAGATACCGGATTTAAATCTGAAACTCGTGACAGGTTAGGTTCTAAACAGTTTACTAGTTATTGTGTATTACAAGAATGCCATAGCTGTAACTTAAAAATATAGGGTTAAATTGGCTTAGCTTGGTTATCGATGATGAATGGCGGCGTAGGTGCTGTTGTACAGATACAAATGCACGCAAATGCGAAATAAAGGAATGTAAGGGGTCAAGACTGGAGTTGTATATATTTGTATGCCATTCTAGAGTTAACATAGGTAAAAGTATTATAAAGAATTGTAAGTCAGAGTTAGTGTGTGTAACACTTAATTTATGTGAAGGTGTGTAGCATGAGGTGGTGGAGCAGCAACACTGACGCTACTACAATGTCATCACTTACACCAGGAAAAATGTTAACACGACTGAAGCGAAATTATCGTATTTTGGGATATCTTGGCTGTTGCTCAAGTGTTTCTTGTGTTGTGAAACACTGGGAAGCTACGCTTCTAGGTGTTAATATTCCACGGGAGTCTTAAATTGGTTAACACAAATGGTACTCAGTTGAGGCATCATTGGCACTTAGTAGTGGTTGCTGTGAATGTAAGAATTATTGTTTCAGAAGTCGGTCAGAGGGAGGCTAGGTGCGGTAATTATGGGAAAGGGGTAGACAAGGTTATAAGAAAATATCTGTATGACCTATATAGGTTTAGTGCATTTTGCTAATTAGAAAATAGGTGCACTACACTAGTCCTTCCAGCCTACACTAGTCCTTCCAGCCTACACTAGTCCTTCCAGCCTACACTAGTCCTTCCAGCCTACACTAGTCCTTCCAGCCTACACTAGTCCTTCCAGCCTACACTAGTCCTTCCAGCCTACACTAGTCCTTCCAGCCTACACTAGTCCTTCCAGCCTACACTAGTCCTTCCAGCCTACACTAGCTCCTCACCAACCCAGTGTCACTTGTATCATATTTCCGTGTGATGCTAACATTTATAGATTTGTGATCAAATGTGACAAGCTTGTCTGTGAGTTGTGCATCATTTTTGTCTCATTGTTTGTCAGAACCAATTTAAGTTGGTTATTACATCTGTCACAGACGATGTAAATATTGGGTTACTATTGAAGTCTGCTCCTTAATGAACTCTGGACACATTGTATTTTATAATATGTACAACTATCTAAACCATAGAATACAGTTATTTTTTGTGCAAATTATTATGGGACATATTAGTAAGAATATTACCTTTATTTTGGATAGAATGCATTGCTCAAGGGCCTGTCATTAGCATTCAGTCAACGCTACGACTGGCCAATCACATCAGTCAGGTGATGCTGCAAACCAATCAGTGTGAACATAAATAGATATAAATTTTCAAAACATGATCTTGAATAACTTCTCATTATGATTTGTAAATTCACTTATTTTTTTACAATTTGACAATATTGCATGCTACAATGCAAGTACCACAAGAATAATTTATTAGGATAGGTCAGGTCATGTTACACAAGATTGGCATGGTATGTTAAATTCTGTTAGATTAGGTTTAAAACATGGATTATTTTAGGTTATGGTAGGTTACGTCATGTCAGTCCGTAGCTTTATCAATCCAATACAGGGAATAAGATTCCAGGTGGGTGAAATCATCGGTGGATAAATTGCGCCCAGACTGCTAACTTTGTGCTTAAGTATTTCCATAAGTTTTGGGGTCTGGGCAGTGAAAGATTTTTTTTAAGCATTATAAATTATTATAATTACAAGAATGAACTCATCATGATTGCCACACACTTAGATAATTGCCATATCCACAAGCACTAAAGCCGTATGGGTTATATATAGCCCTTGGAATGAGGATAGGGTAATCAGGCTTGATCAGAGAAAGGGTGTAAAACATTAGACATTCCTGGCACTAAAATAATGTTACCTTTGTTCATTAATCACATCCTCAGGCTTTTCCTATGTTACACTTGCCCTCCATTTTGTATTCCTCATCACAATAAAAGATTTACCCTATTTCTTGGATAATAAAATATAACCAGGAATGATTGGTCATGGTTTATGGCATCCTTGTAATTTAATCCAGTCTAGTAAAAACCCATACAACAGTTCAGGGGGTGTAGGGGGGTCTTACTCGTTCTCAGGAATATCTTGAAAAATAAAATATTTTCGCTACTTTGAGCGCAATTTCAGATTACTTACTGTGTTGAAACCAACCAAAATCATCTCTAGTTCAGTAGTATATCTTCAATTCAAATGATACAAAGAAACCAATAAAATCATAAGCACCATCCTAGTTTCTATTTTAAACCAGACACAAGGTCAGTTTTGATTTTCCAATCATGCATTGCATGGGGCAGAATTTTTTTATATGGTGTACACTTGCCACACAGACCCATTTGCTCATGTCTAGGCCAAAATTTACTGCTCACAGCTTACCTGAGGGAGCTGAACTCAAAACGTAGATCTACGTACGAGACATTGAACGGGTTAAAGGTGCTATGAATTACGTGTACTATCATGTTACTGTCAATAACTGGTTGGACGTACTGGTATGTCACTTTCAGTGTAAAGATTAAATATATGGCTTAAGTTATACTCCAGGTAGTTTAAAGTTTACATTATGATTACTCTTTAATTTTCCTTAGCATGCAAGAATGTTCTCCTGAAAGTTTACTTAGCCTGCAAGAATGTAAAAGTGGCTTGAATTATTGTGTTGACAGGTCTCGTTCTCCTGTTGATGAGGACAGTCGTGACATGGATGGTGAAAATGACCGTGGTGGTGATCGTGATCGTAATCGTCGCATGGATCGCAGTAGGAGAACAGATAGATCAAGGTAATAAAAATGAGAAATATATCTGCGTCTCTGCCATAAGGCAATGCAGTTTTGTCATAAGGTAATGCAGTTTTATAATTGGATGTAGTACTCTTTATATATACAGTGGACCCTCGGTTAACGAATACCCCGGAAATCGTGCAATTATGTAAGTATAATTTTGTAAGTTCTTGTGGAAGTGTATTTTTGGGGGTCTGAAATAGACTAACCTACGTGAAATTTTTCCTTAAGGGAGTAAATTCGTTCGGTAATGGCACTTGAGCAGACTTCAGGAGTGAAGTTTTTACGAAACTCGGGGGTCCACTGTACAGTGGACCCCCGGTTTTCGTTATTTTTTCCTTCCAGAATGCTGTTCAAGTGCCATTATCAAACAAATTTATTCCCATAAGGAATAATGTAAAGTAGACTAGTCCTTTTAGACCCCAAAAAATACACTTACAAAAGCATTTAAAAAAATACACTTACATAAAAGGGCGAGTTTGGAGCAGGACGAACACCGGGGGTCCACTGTATATATTTTTTTTAACACGTCGGCTGTTTCCCACCGAGGCAGGGTGGTGACCCAAAAAGAAAGAAAAAAAAACTTTCATCATTCAACACTTACACCATCACTCATACATAATCACTGCCTGTGCAGAGGCGCTCAGATACGACAGCTGAGAATAGTCCCTCCCAGCTGTCACTATCCCAGACCCCTTCCTTAAAGTGCAGGCATTGTACTTCCCATTTCCAGGACTCTAAGTCCAACTAAATCAATTAACTGGTTTCCCTGAATCCCTTCACAAAATGTTACCCTGCTCACACTCCAACAGATCGTCAGGTCCCAAAAACCATTCGTCTCCACTCACTCTTATCTAACACGCTCACACACGCTTGCTGGAAGTCCAAGCCCCTCGCCCACAAAACAACCTTTACCCCCTCCCTCCAACCTTTTCTAGGACGACCCCTACCCCGCCTTCCTTCCCCTACAGATTTATACGCTCTCCAAGTCATTCTACTTTGATCCATTCTCTCTAAATGACCAAACCACCTCAACAACCCCTCTTCAGCCCTCTGACAAATACTTTTAGTAACTCCACACCTCCTAATTTCCACACTCCGAATTTTGTGCATAATATTTACACCACACATTGCCCTTAGACAGGACATCTCTACTGGCTCCAGCCTCCTCAATGTAGCATTTGCAACCCATGCTTCACACCCATATAAGAGTGTTGGTACCACTATACTTTCGTACATTCCCTTCTTTGCCTCCATGGATAATGTTTTTTTGTCTCCACAGATACCTCAACGCACCACTCACCTTTTTTCCTTCATCAATTCTATGGTTAACCTCATCCTTCATAAACCCATCCGCTCACACGTCAACTCCCAAATATCTGAAAACATTTACTTCTTCCATAATCCCTCTCTCCAATGTGATATCCAATTTTTCATTATTTAAATTGTTTGATACCTCATCACCTTACTCTTATCTATGTTCACTTTCAACTTTCTACCTTTACACACCCTCAAAAACTCGTCCACCAACCTTTGCAACTTTTCTTTAGAATCTCCCATAAGCACAGTACTATCAAAATTATATGTATATATACATATGTATATATATACAGTGGAACCTCGGTTTTCGTATGCCCTAGGTTGTATGTAAAACTATAGTTATTCTCTATAAAATGTATTTTTTGTTAATATTTCCCATAAGAAATAATGTAAGTTCAATTAATCCATTCCAGACACCCAAAAATATTAACAAAAAATACATTTTATAGAGAATAACTATAGTTTTACATACAAACTAGGGCATACGAAACCCTTGTATTTCGTAATCATCGCAATTCATAATTTTCGATAATTGTAACATTTTTTTGTCAAAATATTGACTCACGAATCGTCGTTTGGCTCGCAAATAGTCGTTCGTCTCGAACACGTACAAGTGGCCCCGACACACCATTCACAGTCAGTGTGGCATTGTTTATCATCGAGTGACCGTCACCCAACGCGTTCATATGATAAATTTCTTAATATTCCATTCGTTTTAGTGCTTTCAACTGCTAAATAAGCCACCATGGGCCCAAAGAAAGCTCCTAGTGCCAGCCCTTTGGTTAAGAAGGTCAGAAACACGATAGAATTCAAGAAAGAGATCATTGCAAAATTTGAAAGTGGTGCGTGTGGTGGAGCTTGCCAGGCTGTATGGGAAACCCCATACAACCATCGCTTCCATCGTGGCCAAGAAAAAGGAAATCAGGGAAGCATTTGTGAAAGGGGTCAATATGCTCACAAAAATGAGATCGAAAATACTCGAAGTGGAGAGGTTATTGTTGGTGTTTATCAATGACACAAATTAGCAGGAGATAGTGTTATGCAGTCTATAATTTCTGAAAAGGCAAGGCAGTTGCATGATAATCTTGTAAAGAAAATGCCTGCAATGAGTGCTGATGTTAGTGAATTTAAGGCTAGCAAAGGCTGGTTTGAGAGATTTAAGAAGCGTAGTGGCATACACAGTGTGGTAAGGCATGGTGAGGCTGCCAGTTCTGACAAATGTGCGTGAATTCAAGGACTATGTAGAGGCTGAAAATGCCAAAGAGGACCTACATCACACAGGAGGAAAAGGCACTTCCAGGACACAAGCCTATGAAAGACAGGCTAACTCTCATGTTCTGTGGTAATGCTAGTGGGGATTTCAAAGTGAAGCCTTTACTGGTGTATCACTGAAAATCCCAGTGTGTTCAAGAAAAACAAGTGTTGCCAAGGCTAATTTGTGTGTGGTGTGGAAGGCTAACAGTAAGGCATGGGTCAAGAAGGAAATTTTCCTTGATTGGTTCAATGAAGTGTTTGGCCCCAGTGTGTAGAAATACCTCCTGGAAAATAAATTGGAACTCAAGTGCCTCCTGGTAATGGACAATGCACCTGCTCATCCTCCAGACTTGGATGACCAAATGGTGGAGGAGTTTCGTTTCATCACAGTGAAGTTTTTGCCCCCTAATACCACTCCTCTCATCCAGCCCATGGACCAGCAGATCATTTCAAACTTCAAAAAAACTCTATACCAAAGCAATGTTTCAAAGGTGCTTTAATGTGACCTCAGACACTCAATTGACCCTAAGAGAGTTTTGGAAAGATCACTTCAGTATCCTCCATTGCATAAACCTTATAGGTAAGGCTTTGGAGGGAGTGACTTCCAGGACTTTGAACTCTGCTTGGAGAAAATTGTGGCCAGATTGTGTCCAAGAGAGGGATTTTGAAGGGTTTGGGGCTGACCTTGAGGACCCTATGCCAGTTGTGGAATCTATTATGGCATTGGGGAATTCCATGGGGTTGGATGTGAGTGGCGAGGATGTGGAAAAGTTGGTGGAGGACCACAATGAAGAGCTAACCACTGAAGAACTAGAAGAGCTTCATCTGGAACAGCAAAAGTCCACAGCTCAGGAAATTGCTTCAGAGGAGGAGGAAGAGAGAGGAAAGAAGGTGCCTTTTTCAGAAATTAAGGAAATTTGTGCAATGTGGAGTAGGGTGCAAACATTTATGGAGGAACATCATCCTAACAAATCTGTTATAGGCCATATCTGCGACATGTTCAATGACAATGCCGTGTCCCATTTTAGGGAAATTTTAACCCTTTCGGGGTCGGTGCCGTACTAGTATGTTTTACGAGCAGGTGTCGGTGCTGCACTAGTACGCGTAAATTCTAGCGGCCTCAAATTAAGCGGGGAAACGGCTGGTAGGCCTACATATGAAAGAATGGGTCTGTGTGGTCAGTGTGCACAGTATAAAAAAATCCTGCAGCACACACTGCATAATGAGAAAAAAAACTGACCGTTTTTTTTCGTTTAAAACAGCGACTTTGCAGTCTATTTTTGTATGGTATTGATGTATTATCGTTTTCTTGGTCTCGTTTGATAGAATGGAAGATATATTACAGAAATAGAGATGATTTTTATTGGTTTGACAATGACAAGTACCTTGAAATTGAGCTCGAAGTAGCGAAAATGTTCGATTTTAGCTGATGTTCAAGAGTAAACAAATCACACGTGTGTCCAATACACATCAACTGGCGAGTCTAATATTCTTGCACAAGTGCGCTGATATTATTTATACCATTTTTACAATGATGCAGTTGTATACATAACAGTAAATCTTCTATTTTTTGTGAGAATAAAAATTCAAAATGGAAAGCAAAAGTAATGTAAGAGGGGCCTGGAGACGTGACTAATGAACAGAGAAGATGTTGTTTTAGTGCCAGGAATGTCTGCCTTGTTTATTCTGGACCCTATTTTGAAATTGGCATCATTTGAATTTTGTGTGAAATTGGCCAAATTGCCATTTTCTGACCACTATTTTGGGTAGTTGAAATTGGTAAATAGGCGGTTTCTTGTACTCAGTCGATAGAAGAAATGGAGTTCTAGCGAAATAACTATGATTTTAGTGGACTGGAACATTGGAATTGGCCAAAAATAGGGCTCAAATTGGGTGAAATCGCCGATGCGTAAACATCTTTGAGACAACTTCGCGAGAGCATAATTCCGTAAGTTTTCATTCAAATTTCATACTTTTGGTGTCGTTATGATCGTAAAAGGTTCTCTTATCATTTCATAAGAAAAAATTATTTTTTTTTTCCAAAAAAAATTCGACCCTGAGAACGTGTTTCCGAGAAGGCCTGTCGACCCCCAAAGGGTTAAAGAGACGCCAGAAGCAGAGCTCTCTGGACAGATATTTAGTGCCACAGGTGTGCAGTGACTCAAGCTGGTCCTAGTGGCATTAAAAAACAAAGGGAAGTAATCCCGGAAAAGGACTTGGTACCTGAATTCTTTATGGAAGGTGATTCCTCTTCCAAACAGTAATTTCTCCATCCTCTCCCCTCCTCCTGTCTTCTATACACTAAGAAGAATCTTCAATAAAGGTAAGTGTCATATTATTGTTTTATTCTTCATGTCTCATTGTTTTCTGTGTATGTACATCTATATTTCATATAATCTGGAATGGATTAATTGGATTTACATTATTTCTTATGGGGAAATTGGTTTCGCAAATCGTCACTTTCGCCTTTAGTCGCACTCTCTGGAACGGATTAATTACGAAAAACGAGGGTCCACTGTATAATATATATTATACATATATATAACATCTTTCTTCTTCTTTCAACAAATTGGCTGTTTCCCACTGAGGAAGGGTGGCCCAAAGAGAAAAACAAAAGTTGCTCTTTTTAAATTTAGTAATGTATACAGAAGAATGGGTTACTAGCCCCTTGCTCCCGGCATTTTAGTAGACTCTTACGACACGCATGGCTTACGGAGGAAGAATTCTGTTCCACTTCCCCATAGAGATAAGAGGAATTAAGGACAAGAACTAATAAGAAAATAGACGAAAACCCAGAGGGGTGTGTATATATAGTATATGTTTGTACATGAATATATATAACATACAGTGGTACCTCGAGTTACGATGGTCCCCAAAATCGCCCTTTTATGTAAGTTTATTTTTTTAAATGCTTTTGTAAGTATATTTTTGGGGGTGTAAAAGGACTAGTTTATTTTACATTATTCCTTATGGGGATAAATTCGTTTGGTAATGGCACTTGAACAGCATTCTCGAACGAAAAAATATCGTAACTCGAGGTACCACTGTATATAATACATATACAGTGGACCCTCGGTTAACGAAAAAAATTCATTGCAGAAGCCTGCTCAAGTGCCATTACCGAACGAATTTACGTCCTTAAGAAATAATGTCATGTAGGTTAGTCTATTTCAGACCCCCAAAACTACACTTCCACAAGAACTTACAAAATTATACTTACATAATTGCACGATTTCCGGGGTATTCGTTAACCGAGGGTCCACTGTACATGTATATATTTAACCATGAACGAGTGGTATTGCTCAATAGAAACACTGCGACTAGCCAAGGACTCGAACCCATATTGTTTTGGCTCGCCTCATGGTGAACGAAAACCACATGATGCTCTAACCCACAGGACCACCAAATCCTACAAGAATTAAGCACCCAGCACCACCGTATGTCCTTGGATCAAGGTAACTCGCCTAGCTTTGCTGGGTGCTTGGTTCTTGTAGGATTTGGTGGGTTAGAATGTCATGTGGTTTTTGCTCACCATGAGGAGGGCCAAAACAACATGGGTTCGAGTCCTTGGCTAGTCGCAGTGCTTGCCTGGTCAACCAGGCTGTTGCTGCTGGAGGCCCGCTGCCCCACATATCCATAACAGCCTGGTTGAGCTGGCACCTGGTGAAGATACTTGTCCAGTTTGCTCTTGAAGGCTTCTACACTTGTTCCAGCTGTGTTTCTGATATCTTCTGGTAAAATGTTGAATAGTCTGGGACCCCAGATGTTGATTCAGTGTTTCCTTATTGTTCCCATTGCACCCCTGCTTCTCACCCGGTTTATTTTACACTTCCTCCCATATCTCTCACTCCAGCATGTTATGCCAGTGTGCAGATTTGGGACCAGGTACAGTGGACCCCCGGCTAACGAACACCCGGGAAATCGTACAATTATGTAAGTATAATATTGTAAGTGCTTGTGGAAGTGTATTTTTGGGGGTCTGAAATAGACTAACCTACGTGACATTATTTCTTAAGGAAGTAAATTCGTTTGGTAATGGCACTTGAGCAGGCTTCTGGGATGAAGTTTTTTCGTTAGCCGGGGGTCCACTGTATATATTATCATGTATCTCTTTCCTCTGCTCCAATAAGTACATGTTCAAGACTTGATGGCACTCCCAGTAATTTAGGTGTTTTACTGGCTCATTGTGTGAGGCATAAACGATCTCTGTATTTGTTCCAGCTCTGATATTTCTCCTGCTTTGAACGGAGCCGTCAGCACTGAGCAATATTCTAAATGAGGAGGGAGCACTAGCGATTTGAAGAGAGTCATCAACGGCATTATTTCCCTTGTTATGAAAGTTCTCGATTCCCACCCCGTCATCTTAATGGCGGTTGTGATCTTTGTCTTGTTATGGTCTTTAACCCTTTCAGGGTCCAAACCGTAGTTCTACGTCATAAGCTCAGCTCACTCAGATAAGCTGTGAGCGGTAAATTTGGGCCTAAATATGAGAGAATACATCTGTGTAGTAAGTGTGCACCACATAAAACAAATCCTGCAGCACACAGTGCATAATGAGAGAAAAAAACTGAAACCGTAATTTTTGATTAAAACAGCGACTTTGCAGCGTTTTTTCGTATACTACTTTCTATAGTTGTATTTGAGATTTCTTGGTCTCATTTGATAGAATGGAAGATATATTACAGATATAGAGATGATTTTGATTGGTTTTAGTACTGGAAATGGCTTGAAATTGAGCTCAAAGTAGCGGAAATGTTAAATTTTTGCCGATGTTCAAGAGTAAACAAATGATCTCACACGTCTAATACGTGCCAGCTGGTGGGTCTAATATACATTCACAAATGTGGTGAGATTATTTGTACAATTAGTACAATATTGCATAACAGTAAATCTTCCATTTTTTGGTTTGAATAAAAATTCATTGTGAATAAAAAATAAAAATGGAATTCATTTGTAAAGACTGAAAACATAACTAATGAACAGAGGAAATGTTAGTTTAGTGCCAGGAATGCCTGCATTGTTTATTCTGCACCCTATTTTGAAATTGGAATATTTTGGACTTTGAGTTAAATTGGCTAAATTACCAATTTCCAATCACTTTATTTTGTAGTTGAAACAGTTGACTGGGCGATTTCTTGTGCTCAATAGATAGAATAGAAGTAATACTAGTGAAATAGCTAAGAATTTGGTCGACTGGAATAATGTAATTGGCCTAAAATGGGAGTCAAAGTCGGCAAAATCGCCAATGCGTAAATGTCGCTGTCGCATCAAAATTCACGAGAGCATAATTTTGTCAATTTTCAATCAAATTTCGTACTTTTTGTTTTATTACCTTCAGAAAAAGATTCTCTACCATTTGATAAGAAATTTGGCCTCTGGACCCTGAAAGGGTTAAAATAAAGGTCAGCTGACATAATTATTCCCAGGTCTTTTATGTGTTCCTTTCGTTCTATTTGGTGACCCTCTTGAGTTTTGTATATAGTGTTCCTTTTGAGTTCTTCATTCTTTCCATACCTGAGCAGCTGGAACTTATCACCATTGAACGTCGTGTTCTCCACTGGTGGTAAACGGCCGATGTGTTAATATATAAAAATAATATTTACAGTGGACCCTCGGAAATTGAACAGCTCGGTAATCGAACAAATCGGAAATAGAACAATAAATTTGATTTCGGTAATCGAACACATTCCGCTAATCGAACAAGTGCGTACCAGACCTGTCTGCCCAGGCTTCATGAGTCAGTCTAGCTTTGTTTATCCTCCAGTGAACATTACCCTGCTTGCTCTTCCAAACATTTCACAATTATAATTAATTGTGTTTGGAGCTTGTTCATTGGTTGAGGCAGTGGTGGTGAGAGGCAGTGGTGCTTGTTCATTGGTTGAGGCAGTGGTGATGAGAGGCAGTGGGGTTAAGAGGCAGTCTTTAATGTAGAGTGAGAGGTGAATAAACAAGATTAAATGAATAAACTAGAGAGAATGAGTGTGTAGAAGTTTCGGGAGTTTTGTAAACAAACCAGTTGTTGTTGCTGTTACCAGCTTGGACAGGAATGAATTCTGTTCACTCCGTGTAGCTGACTGGAAAGAAGTGATCTAATGCAGTTAGCATTACAAACTCTGTTTTCACTTATACTAACACGTCTGAAGGAGGAAAGAATGGGAAAATGTTTTCATAGCTGGACCAAGTATGCCCGCCACCACCGT
Organism: Cherax destructor; assembly: GCA_009830355.1. Taxonomy (NCBI): domain Eukaryota; kingdom Metazoa; phylum Arthropoda; class Malacostraca; order Decapoda; family Parastacidae; genus Cherax; species Cherax destructor. Next base: position 131,345 of record WNWK01002588.1, on the reverse strand, counting down.
CCTCCCCCGCCCCCACATTTATAATGACATACATATTTTATTCATTCTAGAGTGTATATCAGGTTTTTATGTTATTTATATTGTTTATTATGTCATATTAGATGAATTGTGATAGATAAATAAGCTGTCAAGTCGATAATAGCGTCATAGTGAAGTACTATTTTGTCATGCCTCCAGACAGCAGGAACGGATTAATTGTATTTCCATTATTTCTTATGGGAAATATTGATTCGATTTTCGAACATTTCGAGTTTAGAACAAGCTCCTGGAATGGATTATGTTCGATTTCCGAGGGTCCACTGTATATAAATTTATCTTAAATGTTGTTACTGGTAAGGTATTGGAAGCCTAATATCAGATTTTGCTTCAAAGCATCTAAAGCTAATTTATTTCTATTCTAGGGGTGGTTCAAAGCGTGGGTCAGCGGAGACTCGCATATATGTGTCTAATATTCCCTATGAGTACAAGTGGCAAGATTTAAAGGATCTTTTCCGTAAAGAAGGTAAATTTCTACTGTATTATTGTCTTCAATATAAGTGATGTTTTGGGAAGGTCAGATTTGTGTATTAGGGAACTGTTCAAGCCTACTTTTTTCCCCATAAGTTACTAATTGAATTTTCTGAACTTCTTATGTGCAATGTATCAGGGCTCTTGGTTTATCTTAAATGGATGAGTAATGGTTTTGAAATCACTCTTCCAAATGTTTTCTAAATTTTCTTTTCATAACCAATTAACCCTTAAACTGTCAAAACATAGATCGTTTTATTTTTCCTGCCTCCAAATTTGGCATGATTGGCCTGAGATATCTGGTCAGTATAGAATGGGTCTTAACACTCAGTGTGCGCAGTATTAAGAAAATTTGGGACCACTTAGTACCTTGTGGGAGCACCAGTTCAATTGAGCGCCAGCTAGAGCATATAGCGTGGCAAACACCAGGGATTCATTGATGTCATGTCATTTTAACACTCCTCTTTTAAGAGGAAAGTGATGTTGACCCAGAGTTTAGTGGCTTTGGGATGGATGTGGCCACAAGTGGTCGAGGAAATATAAAAAACCTTGAAAATAACTCATATGCAACATTTGTGCAACATCCTTTCATTTTTGATACCACTGGTAGTATCATCCTGCCAGAATTTTCTATAACCTATGTCCTAAGTAAAGAGAAACGATTCTGGAACATGTGTAATACTTATTCGGCAGGCTGGCCGACTGGCTGGCTGGTTGGGTGACTTGACTTTGGCTGTCTCTCTCTCTGTATCTGTCTCTTTATCTCTGTCTCACAGGTACACACAAGTACAGTTATTATACATAGTGTAAATTACCTAGGATAACCCAAAAATTTCCAGGCAAAGTGCTGTACGTACAGTGCTTGTAGATACTATAAGGCATAATAAGCATGACTGGCAAGTAATACGCATTTTCACTTGGAGCTCATGTACTGCAGACAGATGTGGTGAAGCAGTAGTAGGCAGAGTCACCAGTTAAAGAATCCACTTGTGAATGTAGGTCATGCCTGTAGGTTACGCAAGCTTAGAAGAATTCCCTGCAAGATACCAAGATGTTGCTCTGTCTGACAGAATTTGTATAACTGCTTTAGAAAACCGACAAGTTGATAAATAAAACACGTGCAACATTTGGGTGTCTTATTGTGAAAACGTTTTGCCAGCCAGTGGCTTCTTCTGTCCGATACAGAAGAATGGTGGAAGATGACAGAATTTATACAAAGTCTCTCAAACACAGCAATGTCTTGGGATCTTGATGCAGGGAATTCTTCAAGGCTTGCCTCACCTATAGGCAGGACCTACTTCCACTAGTGGAATTTTCCATTGGTGACTGTTTACTACTGCTTCATTTCATCTAACTGTACTATACAAGGCCCTTCTCCATGCATATGCTGTACTTTATCAAGATTGATGGGCTGAACATATTGACGATATACTGAGGGGCTGATTACCTTAAACTCCTCATCTTCCGCTGTTCTTCTCTATTGAACTGAAGAAGCCAGGCTGGCATAATGTTTCCACAACAGATTCCCAAATGCTGAACAAGTCTCATTTATACATGCTCTACCTAACCACCGATACCTTCCCTTTCATGCATATATTGAGCAAACACCTACCACTTGAACTCTACATCCCCGCCAAAATTCTAGCGGCATCCAATCTTGTGGGAGAAAGCTGGTAGGCCTACATATGAGAGAATGGGTCTGAGTGGTCAGTGTGCGCAGTACATATAAAAAAAAATCTTGCAGCATGCACTGCATATTGTGGAAAAATGCGACTGTTTTTGGTTTAAAACAGCGAATTTGTGGTGTATTTTTGTATGGTATTTATGGTTGTATTCTCAGATGATTTTGAATGGTTTACAGACCAAAAGTAGCTTGAAAGTGAGCTCAAAGTAGCGGAAGTGTTCGATGTTTGACGATGTTCAAGAGTAAACAAATCATGTCACGCGTCCAATACATGTCAACTGGTGGGTCTAATATGCTTTCACAAATGCACTGATATTATTTATACCATTTTTACAATAATGCAGTAGTTTGCATAACAGTAAATCTAGTTTTTGTGTGAATAAAAATTAAAAACGGAAAGCAAGCATAATATAAGAGGGGCCTGGAGATGTGACTAATGAACAGAGAAAGTGTTATTTTAGTGCTAGGAATGGTTGCATTGTTTATTCTGGGCCCTATTTTGAAATTGGCCTTTCTTGAATTTTGTATGAAATGGTTAACAAAAAAGGCACAATACTGTGACTGGAACAAAACACACAACCCGCACATAGAAGAGAGGAGCTTACGACGACGTTTCGGTCCGACTTGGACCATTTACAAAGTCACACTAACACACAGAACAGGTAGAAGGGTATTTATAGGCAGCAGACAGGGAAGGGCACAAGAGAGTGGTGGAGTAATAGGGGAAGTAGTAGTGGTAGTGGAAGTAGTAGTAGTGGAGCAGTCATATTCTGGAAGAGAGGAGCACTGCAATACAGCTGGCCCATAGTAAGACAAGAACACAGGGGAAAATGTTGAAAATAAAATAAAGAAGGACAAATACAAGTGAGAAAAAAAGAAAGAAGAGGAAAAGAAAGAGGAGAAGAAAAGAGGAGAAAGAAAGAGGAGAAAGAAAGAGGAGAGAAGAAAGGAGGAGAAGAAAGGAGAGAGCAAGAAGGAGAGAGAAGAAAGGAGAGAAGGAAGGAGAGAGCAAGAAGGAGAGAGCAAGAAAGGAGAGAGCAAGAAAGGAGAGAGCAAGAAAGGAGAGAGCAAGAAAGGAGAGAGCAAGGAAGGAGAGAGCAAGGAAGGAGAGAGCAAGGAAGGAGAGAGCAAGGAAGGAGAGAGAGCAAGGAAGGAGAGAGAGCAAGGAAGGAGAGAGAGCAAGGAAGGAGAGAGAGCAAGGAAGGAGAGAGAGCAAGGAAGGAGAGAGAGCAAGGAAGGAGAGAGAGCAAGGAAGGAGAGAGAGCAAGGAAGGAGAGAGAGCAAGAAGGAGAGAGAGCAGGAAGGAGAGGAGCAAGGAAGGAGAGAGAGCAAGGAAGGAGAGAGAGCAAGGAAGGAGAGAGAGCAAGGAAGGAGAGAGAGCAAGGAAGGAGAGAGAGCAAGGAAGGAGAGAGAGCAAGAAAGGAGAAAGAAAGGAGAAAGAGGAGAAGGGGGAAGAGGAGGGGTGGGAAGAGATAGAAGGGGAAGGAATCAGGTTAAGTCATGGGTGTTCTGAAGTTTGGAGCATTTAACAATGTAATGGGAGAGGAAAGCATCTACAGAGACAAAGCCAGGGCTAAGATTCATACATGGAAAGTTGTGTATAAGGGAGGATTCAGCCAGACGGCGACTGTGAAAGTTAGACGTATGGTAGACAGTTTTAGCAGAAGACCAATCAATAGGATGACTGTGATCTCTGACATGACGGAAAAGAGCATTATTGGTGTTGGCAACCCTAACTATTGCAGTGCTCCTCTCTCCTAGAATATGACTGCTCCACTACTACTACTTCCACTACCACTACTACTTCCCCTATTACTCCACCACTCTCTTGTGCCCTCCCCTGTCTGCTGCCTATAAATACCCCTTCTACCTGTTCTGTGTTAGTATGACTTTGTAAATGGTCCAAGTCGGACCGAAACGTCGTCGTAAGCTCCTCTCTAATATGTGCGGGTTGTGTGTGTATGAAATGGTCCAAATTACCAATTTCTGTTCACTTTGTGTAGTTGAAATAGGTAAATGGGCGGTTTCTTGTACTCAATCGATAGAACAAAAGGAGTGCTAGCAAAATAACTATGAATATAGTTGACTGGAAGAATGGAATTGGCCCAAAATAGGTCTGAAGTTGGCGAAATCGCCGATGCATAAATATCTCCGAGACTGCTAACTTCACAAATCATAATTCCATAAGTTTTCCGTCAAATTTCGCACTTTTCGTTTCATTACCATCGGGAAAAAGATTGTCACTTCATAAGAATTTTTTTTTTAAATTCTTCGGCACTGAGAGCAAGTTTGCGAGCAGGTGTCACGATAGTGAAAGGGTTAAAATCTGTCTTAAATCCCATATTCTCTAGCTGCTTTACTCCTCTCACTGTATTCACTGCCTCATGCACTTCCCCCACATTATCTTCAGGCTCCTTACTCCTACATGATGTTATTTCTCTGCCCCATGCAAGAAATCACTCCCTCCCTCTCATCAGTAACATTCAATAGCTCTTTGAAATACCTTCTGCATTTTTCCAATATCTCCACCTCTCCATCTAACATCTCCCCTCCTTCATTTCTAACTTCTAAGTTCACTTGCTTTCCAAGCTTCCTCAACTTATTGATCTCCTTCTGAAACAGCTTATTCCCAGGAAATTTGGCTGATAATGACTTGCCCATTCTCTCATTGACACCTCTTCCACTCCCTCACCATTCTTAGCTGTCGGCACCCCTAATAGTGAAAGCTCCTGTCCAAATTTTGGAAAAAGTAATATAATTGTATCTTCCAAAATGGTAGAGAATCTTTTTTTCTGTAGGTAATGATATTTAAAATGCTAAATTTGCAATTACGCAGATGATAACTGGTAGTTGGGTAGCACTTCAGTTGACAGTGATTTCACCTTTAAGTCCTATTTTCGGCTTGTACCAATGTTCAACTGACTCGATTCCCAGTTTTTTGCATGCATATCTTTGGCCTAGCCGTTGATATCAAAGAAATTGTCCATCCATTCATTGGAACTGCTGTTAAATACCCAGAATTCAGTAATTTGATTTTACACTATTTTAAATAATTCCCAATTTAGAACAAGGGTAAAAAAAACCCCCGGCATTTTATGCACTAAATCCACATTCCCTCTTGTTTATTAATCATGTTTTCAGGCCACTTCCATATAGCATCTGCCCTCCAATTGGAATCTGTATTGTTACCAAGAATGTCCTTGGGCGTAGTTTCAGCTATCTTAATCCTTTCAAGGTTGAGAGTCTCCCAAACTTGTTCTCAGGGTCAAAAATATTTTTGGAAATTTTTTTTTTCTCATGAAATGATAAAAAAATCTTTTTCTGATCATAATGACACCAAAAGTATGAAATTTGATGGAAAACGTAGGGAATTATGCTCTCGAAAAGTTAGCGGTATCGACGATATTTACGCATCGGCGATTTCACCCATTTTGAGCCCTATTTTCGGCCAATTACAATGTTTGTCTACTAAAATCATAGCTATTTCTCTAGAATTCCACTTGTTCTATCGATTGAGTACAAGAAACCGCCCATTTACCAATTTTAACTACCCAATAAAGTGGTCAAATTGGCAATTTGGCCAATTTCACACAAATTTCAAAAGATGCCAAATTCAAAATAGGGTCCAGAATAAACAAGACAGCCATTCCTGGCACTAAAATAACATTTTATCTGTTCATTAGTCACGTCTCGAGGCCCCTCTTACATTACTTTTGCTTTCTATTTTGAATTTTTATTCTCAAAAAATAGAAGATTTACCGTTATGTATACTACTGCATCATTGTAAAAGCGGTATAAATAATATTAGCGCACTTGTGCAAGAATATTAGACTCGCCAGTTGACGTGTATTGGATGTGTGGTGCGATTTGTTTACTCTTCAACATCGGCAAAAATCAAAAATTTTCGCTACATTTGCGCTCAATTTCAAGGTACTACTTGTTATCGTGAAACCAATCAAAATTATCTCTATTTCTGTAATATATTTTCCATTCTATCAAATGAGACCAAGAAAACAAGAATACAACCATAAATACCATACGAAAATAGACTGCAAAGTCGCTGTTTTAAACCAAAAACACGGTTGAAGTTTTTTTTTCTCATTATGCACTGTGTGTTGCAGGATATTTTTTATACTGTGCCATTGACCACACAGACCCATTCTTTCACATCTAGGCCCACCAGCCTTTTCCCCGCTTGATTTGAGGGCGCTAGAATTTACGCATACTAGTACGTCACCAACCCTGAAAGGGTTAATTGAAGTGGACCTAGTAAAAAACCCTAAAATAGACAGAGATGTGGGCGGGGGCACCCATCCCAAGAAAAATCACCCAAGATGTACTATTTCTTGCCAGTTTGTTGCCTATTTCAGGTTAAACCAACCCAAATTGTTTCAGTTTCAGTATATCTTCCTGTATATCTTTTGGGATCAAGAAATGGGCAGTAAAACCATATAAATTAGCCCTGCATCACAGCTGTGACCCATCATACACTACATATGCTTTTTGTTTTTTTAACTGCATAAACTCCACATTGACTTTTCTAAAGTTAGGCCAAAATTTACTGCTCACAGCAAATAGGGCGGCAATGAATTGTGTACTAGTACGTCACGGACTATGCTGTTGTGCACTAGCATGTGACGGAAATGTTAGCTATGAACCTCCCTCTTCCTCTATATATATGCTCCCTTCTACCATTTTTGTATTACAAAAATTCTCATTTGCAAACCTTTGCTTTTTTCTCTTATCCCACCCTGTTTACCTCATCATTTCACTAATTATTCCTCTAACCACAGTAACCCACCCACTTTTATCCACAAACTCTTGTTGTGCAGTCTAACACTGCATTCTTAAATTTACTCTATACCACCTTGATCTCTTCCTCATTTTCTATTCTCTATAGCCCACTTTTCTCCAAATAGTTGCTTACATTTTTCCCCTAACTATTTTTAAGTTCTTTGCTCTCATACCAACTGATGCCATTCTCCTTGTATTTTGTCTAAGCTTTACTCTTAATGTAACTAATACCTATTGTAAACAGCTTTTTCAGCATCTCTCTAGTCATATACAGTAGGGCTTTGGCTTATGGTGATAATGCAGTCCAGAAAATTCATTATAAGCAGATTGTTCAGTACACTAAACTTTTTTCTGACCACAAAAATATTTAGTATAATTTTAGTTATTTTTTCCTGAGATTTTTTTTAGCGCTGGCCATTTCCCACTGAGGTAGGGTGAAGTGAAAAAGTAGAAATGCTTTTCACCATAACTCAGTCCATCTTTGTTTTGCCAGAGGCATACTGATACAGCAGTTCAGATGCTCCTCCAAACTCCAACATCCCCATCCATCCTTCAGAGTGCAGGCATTAGACTTCCCACCTCCAGGACTAAAGTCTGGCTCACCAGTTTCCCTGAATCTTTTCATATATCTTCTTATTTTACATTCAGCACTGTTCCTTTTCACTTACAAATAGTATTAAACATTGTTTAATTAATGGGGTGGGTGTGGGGTGAGGGTGTTGTGTAAACCAGTGCTCTGCTCTGCTGAATTGTGTGTGTGTGTGGGGGGGGGAAGTTGTGCAGATTGTCTTATTCCATCGTTCTTTTGAAGACTTCTTGATATGGAATGTTAAAATTTAAAAATTTTACTTGCATTTAATATTAACATACAGTAGATCGTCATTTAGCACGGTAGTTATGTTCCTGAAAATGTGTTAGATAATTTTGTGTTATATAATTAAAAGAACCTATGGGAAAAATAGGGTTACGTTCCTGGGAGTCCCCAAAAAGTCAAACAAATTTTTTTTAGACCAACAGATCTTACAAAAATAAAAGTGAATATGTAATTGTAGTTCATTAGCGTGATGTATTATGTTGTTTTTACTGCTTAAGACTACAAATGTAATAGGAATAATAGTATTTACCTTAAATTGTGGGTGCTGGTGTTTGTGGATGATTGTGAAGAGAGTGGAGAGTTATGCTGTGGCCCTACTGGGCTGAGGTGCATAGTAGAGGTTCTGGAACTGAAGTCGATGGTTGTACTGAGTGTCTAACTTTAAGTCATTCAGTCAATCAAGTCATTCAGTCAGTCAAGTCATTCAGTCAGTCAAGTCATTCAGTCAGTCAAGTCATTCAGTCAGTCAAGTCATTCAGTCAGTCAAGTCATTCAGTCAGTCAAGTCATTCAGTCAGTCAAGTCATTCAGTCAGTCAAGTCATTCAGTCAGTCAAGTCATTCAGTCAGTCAAGTCATTCAGTCAGTCAAGTCATTCAGTCAGTCAAGTCATTCAGTCAGTCAAGTCATTCAGTCAGTCAAGTCATTCAGTCAGTCAAGTCATTCAGTCAGTCAAGTCATTCAGTCAGTCAAGTCATTCAGTCAGTCACAGTCATGTCTCAGTCAGTCAAGTCATTCAGTCAGTCAAGTCATTCAGTCAGTCAAGTCATTCAGTCAGTCAAGTCTTCAGTCAGTCAAGTCATTCAGTCAGTCAAGTCATTCAGTCGTCAAGTCATTCAGTCAGTCAAGTCATTCAGTCAGTCAAGTCATTCAGTCAGTCAAGTCATTCAGCGTCAAGTCATTCAGTCAGTCAAGTCATTCAGTCAGTCAAGTCATTCAGTCAGTCAAGCATTCAGTCAGTCCAAGTCATTCAGTCAGTCAAGTCATTCAGTCAGTCAAGTCATTCAGTCAGTCAAGTCATTCAGTCAGTCAAGTCATTCAGTCAGTCAAGTCATTCAGTCAGTCAAGTCATTCAGTCAGTCAGTTCATCTCAGTCAGTCAAGTCATTCAGTCAGTCCGTATTCAGTCAGTCAAGTCTTCAGTCAGTCAAGTCATTCAGTCAGTCAAGTCATTCAGTCGTCAAGTCAGTCAGTCAGTCAAGTCAGTCAGTCAGTCAAGTCAGTCAGCAGTCAGTCAAGTCTTCCAGTCAGTCACAAAACTTAAGTTTAAATCTTGTGTACAAAGTAACACTTCATTACAGCCACGGGTTATGTCTTGTCTAATATCTTTTTCGTTAATTCTAAGACTTAAATGCTTATACCTTTTCTTTGCCACTTTGAGCAACACTTTGATTGCTTGGCAGATACAAGATATTTAATTTAAAGATCAAAACACAATTCACTCTTCTCATTCTTCACAAACACAGCTGGCTTGTAGCAGAGGACTTTTTGACGGGTATGAAATACGTACGCATGCTGGGATGGTGGGGTCCAGGGTGGCTGGGGAAGGCCGGTGGTGTCCGCTGAACAACAGCAAGGTCTTGTGGAATGGTTATTTATTTTCCTTCCCGCAAACTATAAGTAAGTTTATTCAGGTATACAAGATACAGTTCGAAGATTATCATACATAGCAGCTATGTGTAGAACCTAGATAACCCAAAAGTCAGAGTGACTTATTTCCATTGTCTGACTTTTTGGGTTATCCTAGGTTCTCTCACATATGCTGCTATGTATGATAATCAATAACTGTACTTACCTAATTGTGGTTGCAGGGGTCGAGACTCAGCTCCTGGCCCGTGCATCTGAATAAACTTACAGTTTGCGGAAGGAAAACAAATTCCCTTTTCCTCTAGCACAGGATTGGGCTTACACTTGAAATCACTTGATGCATTACCGAAAAGGAGCAAGGTGAAGCGTTCCTTTGCTGTCTTGAAGCCTGGTGCACTTTTCTCTTGCTGACTGATATAAGTTCGTGTTGGCATTTTCTTCCAGAAAACACTTCTCTCGTCAGCATTAAACACTTGATGTGGCTCATAGCCACCCTCAGTAGGACCCCACTGACTCAATGGTTTAACCCACTCGGGCTACTGTGTCAAAATTTTTCCACTCCCGTGAACCGTGAATATAATTTTTACGTCGTGTTAGATAATAATGTGCCACAATTCTTCAATCGTGCAATACCCGTAACGTGTAACATAATCTCGTGCTAAATGACTGTCTACTGTACCTTTTCTTAATTGTTGATTTATTTTCCAGTTTACTAGGTTTGTTTTAGAATAGGATGTGATTTGTTTTTCTTCAAAAACAGTTGGTGAGGTGGCATATGTGGAAATGTTTAACGATGAAAACAACCGCCCTCGAGGATGTGCAGTTATTGAATTTGAATCTGTGGATCTCGTGTCGAAAGCTGTTGATACTATGCATAGATACGAGTTGAAGGGCCGCAAGCTGGTTGTGAAAGAGGTAAGGTTTTAATTTACTCTTCTGGTTGCTAATAAGTATGGTTAAACATTATAAGGACTATGAAACAGAAATGGATTTCGAAGATTAGAAAAGGCCTAACATAAATGTTACTGGCAAGTCATTTGTAATTTCGAAAACATATTGGCAAATTGAGTTTCTCTTATTTAAAAATATTTATATGGTAATATTGTTTAATGCAAGTAAACACTTCACCAGGTCTGTCATTAAACATGCTTTTTCTTATTGATGTTATTTAACTGTAATTTTGCCAGGTTAACTGTATTAATTGTTATTTGCTGTCTGACTTGTCTCCTTTTGTGTGCGTGCATGTGTTTTGTCTTTGTTGTGCGTGTCTGTCTCGCTCTTGCAGTCTCTCATGCTCACACTCGCTGTCATTCTCCCTCGGGCTCGTTTTCTTCCTCTTGCTCTCGCTTGAGCTCGCTCTTGCTCTCACTTGCTTTCCCTCTCACTCTTGAGCTCTTTTGCTCTCTCGCTCTGCAATCTTCACTGATTGTCTTGGTTGGTGTCTGTTGTTGGATCTTGGTTCTCTGTTAACACTGATTCTGAATGTGCTGTTTGAGCTTTTGGTGTACTGGAAAGTGAACAGGCAGAGGTTGAAGTGAAGGTTGCTAAAACTAGCTTGGCCTTGTAGTGGATTCATGGGCCATTTATTTGCATTGGTTTGTCCTTGGAAATTGGTAGGCTCAGTAGGCCTAACAGACCTGAAGCAAGTTATACAGAGTTTGGAATGACATGGGTGTTTAGCCCTTCAATAGTAATCATCACTGAAGTGAATCTCTTAATCTTCTGAGGATTAGACATGCACATTTCATCCATAGCCCATTGTTTGCCACAGCCTCTGCCCCTCTGTAGGTTGTAGTGTGCAGTTAACTGTTAACCACATTTTAACTTTGCCATTTGACTTTGGCCTTTTTGCATTTGTCATGGTTTTATAATTTCTGGAGTTCCTGTAAGGATCTCTGGAACTGCTGTTGAGAGTTAGTTGACAGTGACAGTTTAAAGAGAATTTCTCACTGATGCTGGCTATCTGAGCTATATTTTTTTCTGGTAAAAGTAACAAGTTACATGGTCATTGTGCTTCTCAAATTTCATAACTGCTAACCCACTCTTTTCTTACTTTACTTTTTTCTTGACAAAATAGTAATGTATGAAAGGGGAATTTTCTACATACAATAGCTGACTAATATTTTTCATACAGCTTCATGCTTGTACACATCTAGTGGCCATTAACTCATCTAATTGATATTCGGTTCATTTCATGTATTGGCAGACATTCTGTGAGACTTTGGATGTCTTCATTTATTCAAGCTCGGAGTATTTTATTGTTCTGGTATCTGGAAAATGTAATTGTTTACAAACCCCAACAATAAGAAGCAGAACTGGATGTAGGGACAACGCAGTAAGGGACCGTTGATACAGAGTGTAGCAATCAAGTGTTTTCATGATATCTTTAGGGTTTCTGAATTACCTTTGTTGGGTTTCGAGAGTTTACATATGTCTGCAACTTAACCCCATTCCCAGGCTTATCTGGTACATGTCTGGTGAAAGGGCATAGTCATGATGGCTGTCTCCCACTGAGGCAGGGTGACCCAAAAAAGAAACACTTTCACCATCATTCAACACTTAATCATTCACACAATATCACTGTCTTTGCAGATGTGCCCAGATATGGCAGTTTAAATGTCACTTAAATATGAGGAATTAAAATGAGTACTTTTTTTTTCCATCAAGTTGGCCGTCTCCCACCGAGGCAGGGTAATCCAAAAAGAAAGAATATCCCCAAAATGAAAATACTTCCATCATCATTCAACACTTTCACCTCACTCATACATAATCACAGTCTTTGCAGAGGCGCTCAGATACGACAGTTTAAAAGCATATATAAAGGTATATATAATACATACAATATAATTCCTCAAACTGCCAATATCCTAAACCCCTCCTTTAAAGTGCAGGCATTGTACCATTCGTCTCCATTCACTCCTATCTAACACACTCACACGCTTGTTGGAAGTCCAAGCCCCTCACCCACAAAGCCTCCTTTACCCCCTCCCTCCAACCTTTTCGAGGACGACCCCTACCCCGCCTTCCTTCTACATATTTATACGCTCTCCAAATCATTCTACTTTGATCCATTCTCTCTAAATGACCAAACCACCTCAACAACCCCTCTTCAGCCCTCTGACTATTTTTAGTAACTCCACACCTCCTCCTAATTTCCACACTCCGAATTCTCTGCATAATATTTACACCACACATTGCCCTTAGACAGGATATCTCACTGCCTCCAGCCGCCTCCTTGCTACAGCATTTACAACCCAAGCTTCATACCCATATAAGAGTGTTGGTACCACCATACTTTCATACATTCTCTTCTTTGCCTCCATGGATAACGTTTTTTGTCTTAACAGATACCTCAACGCACCACTCACCTTTTTTCCTTCATCAATTCTATGGTTAACCTCATCCTTCATAAACCCAAATATCTGAAAACATTTACTTCTTCCATACTCCCTCTCTCCAATGTGATATCCAATTTTTCTTTATGTAAATTGTTTGATACCCTCATCACTTTACTCTTATCTATGTTCACTTTCAACCTTTACACACCCTCCCAGATCCTTTGCAACTTTTCTTTAGAATCTCCCATAAGCACAGTATCATCAGCAAAAAGTAACTGTGTCAACTCCCATTTTGTATTTGATTCCCCATAATTTAATCCCTCCATTGTCCCCAACACCCTAGCATTTACTTCATTTACAACCCCATCTATAATTTTTTTTTTTCAACAAGTCGGCCGTCTCCCACCAAGGCAGGGTGACCCAAAAAGAAAGAAAATCCCCAAAAAGAAAATACTTTCATCATCATTCAACACTAAACAACCATGGTGACATTACACATCCTGTCTAAGACCTACTTTTACCGGGAAGTTATCTCCCTGTCTCCTACACACCCTAACTTGAGCCTCACTATCCTCATAAAAACTCTTTACAGCATTTAGTAACGTACTACCTATGCCATACACTTGCAACATATGTTCAGTAGGGCCCCTATTCACTCTATCGTATGCCTTTTCTAAATCCATAAATGCAATGAAAACTTCCCTACCTTTATCTAAATACTGTTCATATACATATATGCTTCAATGTAAACACTTGATCTACACATCCCCTACCCACTCTAAAGCCTCCTTGCTCATCTGCAATCCTACTCTCTGTCTTACCTCTAATTCTTTCAATAACCCTACCGTACACTTTACCTAGCATAGTCAGTAAACTTCTTTCTTCTTTCAACACGTCGGCCGTTTCCCATCGAGGCAGGGTGGCCCAAAAGGAAAAACGAAAGTTTCTCCTTTTACATTTAGTAATATATACAGGAGAAGGGGTTACTAGCCCCTTGCTCCCGGCATTTTAGTCGCCTCTTACGACACGCATGGCTTACGGAGGAAGAATTCTGTTCCACTTCCCCATGGAGAAGTCAGTAAACTTATTCCCCTATAATTTTTACAATCTCTCTTGTCCCCCTTTTCTTTATATAAAGGAACTATACACACTCGTAACCCCTTTTCCCGAATAGCTTACTAAAAAGAATAAGAAGAAATGAGTACGTATGTGAATTAATTATACCCTGCCCTGAAGGGACTTACAGTCGGTCTGCACTCAACTGTATCCTTCACTGCCCTGACCTGGACACATTGCAGTATCACTGATGGACTTATAACTAATTAATAGGATTGTAGATTCTCTGGCATATTAGTAACACCAAAGTACTATGAGAGCTTGAGACTGTTCGAAGGACCATACAAATTTAATTGCACTGAAGTTTACTAATGCTCAGTAGTTTATACTTGAATGACGTTGATCCAATCATTGTTCGCCACTCAGTCCCACAAAAAACTGAGTAGGTCCCTCCTTGGATCCTGAATCTTAGCTCAAGGCTATGATTAATTACAGAATGTCTGCTGTTGGGTTCATTAACTATCCATTTCTCTTTTTAGAAAATAAAATTTTAATCAGAATGAATGTCTACTAGGAAATTTGGTAGAAGCTGGAACAGAATGCAAAATATATAATAAAGCTGAATGCACAGGTTCAGAAAAGTATTGCATCATCCTCATGTTAAACATGTAATGTTTTAATACAACACATTAACGCTCGTCAATTAATGATGTAAATACTATAGTCTTACACTATATAAAAATAATTTATTTTAATATCGGCTGTTTCCCTTTGTGGAAAAGTAATTCTTCTTTCTTTCAACAAATTGACCGCTTCCCACCAAGGTGGGGTGGCCCAAAGAGAAAAACAAAAGTTTCTCATTTTAACTTTAGTAATATATACAGGAGAAGGGGTTACTAGCCCCTTGCTCCCGGCATTTTAGTCGACTCTTACGACACGCATGGCTTACGGAGGAAGAATTCTGTTCCACTTCCCAATGGAGAAAAGTAATTATCCTACATAATTAAAGTACTAAATGTTTATCTAATTGAATATATTTTAATAGTAATTATTAATGACAAAACTGTTAAGTATTTTTGAATGTATATGTATGTCCTTGCTTTTGTGGATATCAGACACTTTCAACACCATATTTCTTACACACTTGTGCCATTGATATGCCAGCATCAAATTCTTGTTACTTCAAGTTTCTGCTTAACACGGAGAACCACTTTTCTGTGGGCACCTCCATTTACTTCAAAATCCATTGTTAATTGCACATTATGTAATGTTAGTCACATGAAATGCTCTGAGTCCAGGGGAGTTGAGACTGACGAGTGTATGCATGAGAGCACAATCAAACTGGCAGTGGTGGCCTACACCATGGCTTAAGAAACAATGTAAACACGTTGTGGACATGGCTGATCCTGCTGGAGCTGGTCTGGACTTGACAAATGTCGGTCATCTGGCTTGGTCTGTGGCTTATGCACTGCCCTGGAATTTTAGGACTCGCTTATTATGGGTTCAATCCCTGCCCATTCTGTGTTTTGGTCCAGTGCTTCAGAAGACAACCTAACACTTGCCACAGACAAAATCTGGAATTTGGGACTTTTGTCCATATTGTACGAGGCTTTAACCCTTTCGGGGTTATGGTCGTACAAGTACGTTTTATGCACTGTGGTTATTGACGTACTAGTATGCCTAAATGCTAGCGCCCTCAAATAAAGCAGAAACAGGCTGTTAGGCCTAGATGTGATAGAATGGGTCTGTGCGGTCAGTGTGCACAGTATAAAAAAATTCCTGCACCACAGTGCATAATAAGGGAAAAAAAAACTGACTGTGTTTTTGGTTTAAAACAGCAACTTTGCAGTCTATTTTCCTATGGTATTTATGCTTGTATTCTCGTTTTCTTAGTCTCATTTTATAGAATAGACGATATATTACAGAAATAGAGATCATTTTGACTGGTTTCACGATGACAAACACCTTGAAACTGAGTGCAAACTAGCGAAAATATTCGATTTTGGCCGATGTTCAGGAGTAAACAAATCACACCATGCGTTCAATACACATCAACTGGAGAGTCTAATATTCTTGCACAAGTGCGCTGATATTATTTATACCATTTTTACAGTGATGCAGTTGTATACATAACAGTAAATCTTCTATTTTTTGTGAGAATAAAAATTCAAAATGGAAAGCAAAAGTAATGTAAGAGGGGCCTGGAGACGTGACTAATGAACAGAGAAGAAGTTATTTTAGTGCCAGGAATGTCTGCCTTGTTTATTATGGACCCTATTTTGAAATTGGCATCGTTTGAAATTTGTGTGAAATTGGCCAAATTGCTATTTTCTGACCACTATTTTGGGTAGTTGAAATTGGTAAATAGGCGGTTTCTTGTACTCAATTGATAGAAGAAATGGAATTCTAGCGAAATAGCTATAATTTTAGTAGACTTGAAACATTGGAATGTGCCGAAAATAGGGCTCAAAGAGGGCGAAATCGCCGATGCGTAAGTGTCATGGCTACCGCTAACTTAGCGAAAGCATAATTCCGTTAGTTTTCGATCAAATTTCATAATTTTTGTGGCGTTATGATTGGAAATACATTCTCTATCATTCCATAAGAATTTTTTTTTTTAAATTCGTGGACCCTGAGAACGAGTTTCAGAGAGACCCCTTGGACCCCCAAAGGGTTAAATGTTTGCGAAAAACCCTTAATGAAAGATTTTAGTGTGTGCTCGCTCACCTATTTGTTGTTGCAGGGGTCTAGTCAACAACTCCTGAATCCATGTGTGTGCGCACTCATGACCATTCATGTGTGTACGTATGCAAGCTTGTGCATGTGTCTGTACATTTTTGTGCTTCACAAAATATTACCTTGCTGACACTTCAATGGCTTGTAAAGTCACAAAAACCATTATAATAATAATACAGTGGACCCTCGCTATTCAAACACTCCAAAACTCACCCTTTTATGTAAGTTTTTTTTTTTTACGTGCTTTTATAAGTGTATTTTTGGGGGTCTAAAATGGACTCATCTAATTTACATCATTCCTTATGGGAATAAATTCGTTTGGTAACAGCACTTGAATAGCATTCTGGAATGAGGGTGAGTTTTGGAGTGTTCGAATAGCGAGGGTCCACTGTATAATAAATACTATCTTTATTTCTACAAGTACATGTACAAGGTACGTATACAGATCTAGCTGACATCAATGACATATTACTATATAGAAAGCCGCTTGTTATGCAGAGCATTTCGGTCAAATTAAGTCAATTTTTTCCCACAACAGTCGACTAACACCCAGGTACCCATTTTTACTGATGGGTGAACGTGGACAACCGGTATAAGGAAACATGCCCAATGTTTTCACCCTTGCTGGGAATCGAACCCGAACCCTCAGTGTGTGAAGTGAGAGCTTTTGTCACCAGGACACGGGCTGCCATGGCCTGGTGGCACTCCTATCTCAACATGCACACAGGCCTGCTGGATGTCCAAGCTCCTTGCAAACAACACACATGCATTCAAAACACAACACACACGCACTCAAAACACAACACGCTCGCACTAAAAACACAACACGCGTGCACTCAAAACACAACACGCGCGCACTCAAAACACAACACGCGCGCCTCAACAACACGGCCTCAAACAAACACGCGCGCCTCAACAAAAAGCGCAACACACCGCGCCTCAAACACAACACGCGCGCCTCAAAACACAACACGCGCGCCCTCAAAACACCACACGCGCGCCTCAAACACCACACGGCCTCAACACCACCGCGCCCTCAAACCACACGGCCCTCAAACACCACACGCGCGCCTCAAACACCACACGCGCGCCCTCAAACACCACACGCGCCCTCAAACACCACACGCGCGCCTCAAAACCACGCGCGTCAACACAGCGCGCCTCAAACACCACACGCGCGCTCAAACACCACGCGGCCTCAAACACCACACGCGCGCCTCAAACACCACACGCGGCCTCAAAACACCACACGCGCGCCCTCAAAACACCACACGCGCGCCCTCAAAACACCACACGCGCGCCCTCAAAACACCACACGCGCGCCCTCAAACACCACACGCGCCTCAAACACCACGCGCGCCCTCAAAACACCACACGCGCGCCCTCAAAACACCACACGCGCGCCCTCAAAACACCACACGCGCGCCCTCAAAACACCACACGCGCGCCCTCAAAACACCACACGCGCGCCCTCAAAACACCGCCTATTTACCAATTTCATTTACCCAAAATAGTGGTCAGAAAATGGCAATTTTCCAATTTCACACAAATTTCAAACGATGCCAATTTCAAAATAGGGTCCAGAGTAAACAAGGCAGACATTCCTGGCACTAAAATAACATGTTCTCTGTACATTAGCCACGTCTCCAGGCCCCTGTTCCATTACTTTTGCTTTCCATTTTGAATTTTTATTCTCACACAAAGATAGAAGATTTACTGTTATGTATACAACTGCATCATTGTAAAAATGGTATAAATAATATCAGAGCACTTGAGCATGAATATAAGACTCGCCAGTTGATGTGTATTGGACGCATGGTGTGATTTGTTTACTCTTGAACATCGTCAAAAATCGAACATTTTCGCTACTTTGAGCTCAATTTCAAGGTACTTGTCATTGTTATACGAATCAAAATTATCTCTATTTCTGTAATATATCTTCCATTCTATCAAATGAGACCAAGAAAACGAGAATACATCAATAAATACCATACGAAAATCGACTGTAAAGTCGCTGTTTTAATCGAAAAAAACGGTCAGTTTTTTTTCTCATTATGCAGTGTGTGCTGCAGGATTTTTTTATACTGCGCACACTGACCACACAGACCCATTCTTTCATATGTATGCCTACCAGACGTTTTCTGCTTAAATTGAGGCCGCTAGAATTTGGACGTACTAGTACGGCACCAACCCCTGCTCGTAAAACGTACTAGTACGGCACCGACCCCGAAAGGGTTAAATTATGAATTGAATCCTAATTACACTCAATAAACTTTTTTTCTGCATAATGTTTTTTTGCATAATTTTTTTTATCAAGTGTTGGCTTACTGGTACAGAAGCTGTGCTTTGTTACTTGTATGTATATTATTATTTTTTTTATTAACACATCGGCTGTCTCCCACCAAGGCAGGGTGGCCCGAAAAAGAAAAGCTTTCATCATCATTCACTCCATCACTGTCTTGAAAGAGGTGCGTTTACAGTTATAAAACTGTTTGCAACATTAACACCCCTCCTTCAGAGTGCAGACACTGTACTTCCCATCTCCAGGACTCAAGTCCGGCCTGCTAGTTTCTCTGACTCCCTTCATAAATGTTACTTTGCTCACACTCCAACAGCATGTCAATTCCTAAAAACCATGTCTCCATTCGCTCCTATCTAACACGCTCACGCATGCTTGCTGGAAGTCCAAGCCCCTCACACACAAAACCACCTTTACTCCCAATCTCCAACCTACTCTGACCCCTACACCGCCTTCCCTCCACTCGAGATTTATACACTCGAAGTCATTCTATTTTGTTTCATCCTCTCTACATATCCGAACTACCTCAACAACCCCTTCTCAGCCCTCTGGATAATAGTTTTGGTAATCCCGCACCACCACCTAATTTCCAAACTACGAATTCTCTGCATTATATTCACACCACACATTGCTCTCAGACATGACATCTCCACTGCCACCAGCCTTCTCCTTGTTGCAACATTCATCACCCATGCTTCACACCCATATAAGAGCGTTGGTATAACTATACTCTCGTACATTCCCCTCTATGCTTCCATGGACAAAGTTCTTTGTCTCCACAGACTCCTAAGTGCACCACTCACCTTTTTACCCTCATCAATTCTATGATTCACCTCATCTTTCATAAACCCATCTGCTGACACGCCCACTCCTAAATATCTGAACACATTCACCTCTATACTCTCTCCCTCCAATCTGATATCCAATCTTTTGTCGCCTAATTTTTTTGTTATCCTCATCACCTTACTCTTTCCTATGTTCACTTTAAATTTTTTTTCTTTTACATACCCTACCAAACTCATCCACCAACCTCTGTAACTTTTCTTCAGAATCTCTCAAAAGCACAGTGTCATCAGCAAAGAGCAACTGTGACAACTTCCACTCTGTGTTAGATTTTTTATCTTTTAACCCCACACCTCTTGCCAACACCCAGTGGAAAAGGTGTAAAATATAGCTGTCACTTGGTTCCATTATTACTTCCAAAGTATTATTTGATAGATATCTTTTGTGTTACTTTTTTGTGTTATAAAGTAACCTTGAATACAACCTTTTACTGTATTTAGTAGTGAGCAATAGGTTTGAAGGTTATTTCTTCATTTGTTATTTTTGCTTATTCAAAATGTTCTAATCTTCAAATAACTTTTCTGTGGTTTGGTACCCCTCTTGCTGATGAGGGGCTTTTGTTATAAGGAACTGGATTTGTCTTCGATCAAACCAGAACCTCTCATTTCCCTGGCACTATATGACCCTTACAGGTTTAGCACTTACTCTGAGTAAATTACAGTTTGAAAGGAGTGAAGCAGATTAGTCTTAACTCAAGGCCCCTTCCCTGTATATATTTGAAATAAAAATCTTAATGTTTTATTAATAGTAAACAGGAAAAGTATATAAATTATGTTCTTGCTTCTCAGGAAAATAATGGATATTGTAAGTTCTGGTTAAGTTATTTATATTACATTGAATGAACTTTTCTTTTTCCATATGCACAGCAGTGTTGTTTTAAAATAGTCGCAAGATTCACATAATCACATTTTTTCAGGTATTGGTTAACTCTTCCTTTAAAAGAATAGTTCAGAGCATTGGTACTTTTTTGTGGACCCTTGTTACTTATTTACTTTTGGGCTAACTGAACATTTATTTAATTTGGGCCATGGGTGGCTTCAGAATTTCTATATAGGAGGGGCTTAGGGATGGTAATGTGTTTGGTAAGGTGGGCTAGAGGACTTGCCTTGAAGGTGTCTGTGTGTATTTTTTACTTGTTGAATATTACAGGTCAATATTAACCCTTTGAGGGTCTGTGACGTAGTTCTATGGCTTTGAAGCCAGGGTCTGTTCCGTAGTTCTATGTGATGAGTTCAGCTCACTCAGATAAGCTGTTAATTGTAAATTTGAGCTTAGATATGAGAGAATGGGTCGATGCAGTAAGTGTGTACCACATAAAACTAATCCTGCAGCATGCAGTGCATAATGAGAAAAAAAACTGAGACTATTTGGTTTAACCCTTTCGCGGTTATGGTCGCACAAGTACGTTTTACGCACTGTGGTTATTGACGTACTAGTACGCCTAAATTCTAGCGCCCTCAAATCAAGCAGAAGCAGGCTGTTAGGCCTAGATGTGATAGAATGGGTCTGTGCGGTCAGTGTGCGCAGTATAAAAAAATTCTTGCACCACACAGTGCATAATGAGGAAAAAAAAAACTGACCGTGTTTTTGGTTTAAAACAGCGAATTTGCAGTCTATTTTCGTATGGTATTTATTGTTGTATTCTCGTTTTCTTGGTCTCATTTGATAGAAGGGAAGATATATTACAGAAATGGAGATGATTTTGATTGGTTTGACAATAACAAGTACCTTGAAATTGAGCTCAAAGTAGAGAAAATGTTAGATTTTTGACGATGTTCAAGAGTAAACAAATCACACCATGCGTCCAATACACATCAACTGGCGAGTCTAATATTCATGCACAAGTGCTCTGATATTATTTATACCATTTTTACAGTGATGCAGCTGTATACATAACAGTAAATCTTCTATTTTTTTTTTGTGAGAATATAAATTCAAAATGGAAAGCAAAAGTAATGTAAGAGGGGCCTGGAGACGTGACTAATGAACAGAGAAGATGTTATCTTAGTTCCAGGAATGTCTGCCTTGTTTATTATGGACACTATTTTGAAATTGGCATCGTTTGAAATTTTGTGAAATTGGCCAAATTGCCATTTTCTGACCACTATTTTGGGTAGTTGAAATTGGTAAATAGGGGGTTTCTTGTACTCAATCGATAGAAGAAATGGAGTTCTAGCGAAATAGCTATAATTTTAGTAGACTGAAACATTGGAATGTGCCGAAAATAGGGCTCAAAGTGGGCGAAATCGCTGATGCGTAAGTGTCATGGCTACCGCTAACTTTGCGAAAGCATAATTCCGTTAGTTTTTGATCAAATTTCATATTTTTGTGGTGTTATGATCGGAAAAAGATTCTCTATCATTCCATAAGAAAAAATAATTTTTTTTTTTAAATTCGTGGACCCTGAGAACGAGTTTCAGAGAGACCCCTTGGATACCCAAAGGGTTAAAACAACAAATTTGTGGTGTATTTTCATATGGTTTTTATGGTTATATTCTCAGTTTCGTGGTCTCGTTTGATAGATTGGAAGATATAGACAAGATTTGGCAGGTTTTAGGACTGCAAATAGCTTAAAATTGAGCTTAAGTAGTGAAAATGTTCTTTTTTTGCTTATGTTCAAGAGTAAACAAATCATGTCACACATCCAATACACATCAGCTGATAGGTCTAATATGCATTCATGAATGCACTGATATTATTTATACAGTTATTACAATCTTGCATAACAGTAACTTTCTATTTTTGTGTGAATAAAAAATAAAAATGGAATTCATGTGTAAATCCTGGAAACGTAACTATTAAACAAAGGAAATGTCATTTTAGTGCAAAGAATGCCTGCTTTGTTTATTCTGGACCCTATTTTGAAATTGGCACACACAGCCTCTCCACACTTAATGATGGAGTTCCGTTCCTGAAACCATGTCGTTAAACGAATTCGTTGCTAAGTGAGGAGCATACTATAATGGTAGTGAGTTTGAGTCAACCATCTTTGATATTGTTTTAATGTCACCTTTGCACCATTTATAACATTTCTGGTAGTATATTTTTAAATGTTTATACAGTAGTGTGCTGTATATTGAAATAAACAGAATAGAGGAAATTAGTTCTAATACAGTGGTACCCCGAGTTTCGAAAATAATTCGTTCCAGAAGGCTGTTCGAGTGCCGTTTCCGAATGAATTTGTTCCCATAAGGAATAATATAAATTAGATTAGTCCATTTTCAGACCGCCCAAAATACACTTACAAAAGCACTTAACAATAATACACTTACATAATTGTTTGAGTTGGTAGCTGTACAAAACTCTGGGTACCACTGTATACTTTATTTAGGTATGAATGCTGGTCAGAGAGCCTGTCGTAAGTCCTTGGCATTGGTAAACGAGTATATCGCTAAGTGAGGAGAGGCTGTATTGAAATTTGTATGAAATTAGCCAAATTACCAATTTCTGATCACTATTGATTAGTTGAAATTAGTTGATTGGGTGATTACATGTGCTCAATCGATACAGTGGAACACATACTAGCGAAATATCTAAGAATTTGGTCTAATGAACTGTGTAATTGGTCGAAAAAAAGGACTCAGTTGGCTAAATTGCTGATGCGTAAATATTGCTGACTGCAAAATTTGCAAGAACGTAATTTCGTCAGTTTTTGATCAAATCTCGTACTTTTTGTTTTATTACCTTCAGAAAAAGATTCTCTACTATTTCACAAGACATTTTTAAATTCTTAGACCGTGGGGAATTTTCAGATTGGGGGTCTGGAACCTCAAGGGGTTAATGACCAAGTTTTTTGATGTTTCTTATTCACAATTTACATTAGTGAGAAAATTTATTTATTTTTTTATTTGGAGTGGATTTTGTGTGTGGGGGGGGGCTTACAGGTATGATTCACCAGTGTCATACAAACCGTCTTCTTATGCAATAACCATGAAGTCATTGAGTCAAAGAACAACAATTTCCTGTATTCCTGCCTTATTGTTGTTCCTTCCAGAATAGGTGTAGTTTTTTTTTTTATTTGTTCTGGAGATGTTACCCCTGCCTCCAACTCGACGACCAGTCGTGTTTACCAGCTTTGTCTGTTAGTGATCTCTGCATACAGTCAGATGTAGGCACCATAGTGCAGCTGAAGGAAGGGAGGGTATTGAAAAGCCTTTGACCCCTTATGCTTGTTAAGTTACCTTGTGTGCTTTTTATTCACTTGTTTGTCATTGAGGGTACTATTTTGCACTGTTTATCATGCCTCTTGTTTTTCTAAGGGCTAATTTCAGTTTACTAATTTGGAACCCATCCTTAAAGTATTTTTCATGTGTAAATTATGGTTTGTTTTTCTTACCCGTGTCCTGTGAAGTACAATTCAACTAGGCATTCCCAATAATTTAAGTGTTGAATTGATATGGGTAGTGAAACATGACATTTTGTAGGATTGCAATTTTAACTACAGTGGTACCCCGGTTTACGATATTTTTTCATTCCAGAATGCTGTTCAAGTGCCATTACCAAACGAATTTATCTCCTTAAGAAATGTTGTAAAATAGACTAGTCCTTTTAGACCCCCAAAATTACACTTACAAAAGCATTTAAAAAAATAAATTCACAAAAATTAAGGTTGAGTATGGGGAACATGACATTGTAGGATTGAATTAACTTACCTTAAAGAGTGGTTATGTGCAGCAGTCTATTAGTCTAGAATACAGGGGTTTTAATGTATTGTCATCAGACATATTATTTTTTTTTATTAACACATCGGCCGATTCCCACCAAGGCAGGGTGGCCCGAAAAAGAAAAACTTTCATCATTCACTCCATCACTGTCTTGCCAGAGGGGTGCTTTACACTACAGTTATAAAGCTGCAACATTAACACCCCTCCTTCAGAGTGCAGACACTGTACTTCCCATCTCCAGGAGATGGGAAGTACAGTGGACCCCCGGTTAACAAACACCCTGGAAATCGTACTATTATGTAAGTATAATATTGTAAGTGCTTGTGGAAGTGTATTTTTGGGGGTCTGAAATAGACTAACCTACGTGACATTATTTCTTAAGGAAGTAAATTCGTTCTGTTATGGCACTTGAGCAGGCTTCTGGGATGAAGTTTTTTTGTTAACTGGGGGTCCACTGTACATAATATTTCTAATTTTAAAACCTTGCATTTGTAATAGTTGCAATGTGTTCCTTGAATACAAGTCCTGTTTATATAGTTATCTAGAGATAACTATATAAACAGGACTTGTATTTTGTATTTGTATTTGTTCATTTTTATTTCTTTGATTTTTCTAGAGCCGAGTAGCTATTTTTGCCTTTTGGACATTTTGTGGTGCACTGCACATTAGGTAGAAGGTTTGCTCTGTCCTAAATTGATGCCATTCATATAAATTCTAGTATTGTCTGTGAAGATATTGCAGTACTAGGATTTGTATCCTTGTCAAAGTTAGGCACAAGATCAATGAAAAAAAAATGAGCAAGTACTATTCCTTGAATACAGCTTTCCTTTGGTGAAAGCCTTTGATTTTACTTTGCTGACTTTTTAAGTTTTGAGTCTGATTTCCTAAGAAGTTGAATATATTCTGTCCATTTTTCAGTTTTTTCCTTTTTCTTGTACTTTTTTGTAATGTTAAAATACCATGATCACACTTGTAAAAGGTCTTCGCAAAGTTTACGCATTACATCCAGCTTTAAGCCTACGTTAACGATACTGGGATATGTAAATATTTTGATTCATTGTGTAGCAATCTTATTTCTTGCTATTTTCTCAAATACGTATATTGATAAGTGATGAGACTATAGTAAAATTTGTGCTGATACTGATAATGTTGAAATTAGATGATACCCACCGATATTATCAAAATTGTCTGACTCCCACCTATACTCAATTTTTGAACAATATTAATATCAAGATTATGCATGACCCATATTAATACTGATTCTTTAACATACCCCTGTATGTTACATCAGTGCTGTTTTTTTTTCTTTGCTTTACTTCCACTTTGTGGAGTGTGGTTGTCACTAGTTTTAAGAACTTTTGGGATACCACCTGTGTTAAGACTCCTGTCGCCTTAGAATAGTTAAAGTCTATTATTATAATGAATTTTTATTGTTTTTGATGAAATACGAGTTTACATAATCAATAATAAAAATAAGGAAGATCTAGTTCTGGAACACTTCTCAGATGAATTTCATAGTATCATTTCATTCTTCAACCTTTCCTTCTGTTCCCTTCCTTTCCTCAAAATCAAATTCTTGTACACCTTGTATAATTTTCTTAAGTTACGGCATGCTCAAATACCCGTTTGATGCTGATGCTATCATTGTGAGTTAGACAACATTTGTAAAAGCTTTTCAAAGTGATAAATGAATATTGTTTCTGCTAGTACTGAATGTGATGATTAGTATTGGTCATGGTGCACCAGAAAGTTTTATTAGGTGTTTGTCTTGTATAATGTAGCATTCTTAAATAACAAAAAAAGGCATAATACCGTGAATGGAACAATACACAAATAACCTGCATATGGAAGAGAGAAGCTTACGACGACGTTTCCGTCCGACTTGGACCATTTACAAAGTCACACTAACAAAAAGGAGAGATGTAAATGGTCCAAGTCGGACCGAAAAGTTGTCGTAAGCTTCTCTTCCATATGCGGGTTATTTGTGTGTGTAGCATTCTTTCATAAGAATCTTGTCTTGTTTTTGGTTTGATCTTTTATAATAATCCTGGCTTTTAATTATATCCAAAATGCCATGGGGTAACATATTTTTAGAGTTCATATATATGGAGGGAATTAAAGAATCTAAAGAACTCAAAAGCAAGAGATTACCAAAGCAGTGACTTTTAATTTACAACTGGTAAAGTAATTAATTTTACATTTGAATATAATTAAAATGTAGATAGAACATATCTTACTAAACATGAAAAAATATTGTTACCTAAATGGTGTTTTAATTTCAAACAAAGCAAATGCACTGGAATGAGATCAGGGGGATTTCTGAATAATTTATGTTTTGTGATCAGCTGACATGCAGTAACACCTCCAGTGGTTATGAACAGCTACTGCAGCCACCAGGAAATAAGAGGTGGTTGCTGCTGTTGATCATTCCTGACCTTGTGTACTGGTGATCAGTGCTGGGTTGCATGGTTCCAGGAAGTGTTAAGTAACTGGCAATAAGAAATCTCTCTCCTTAATCACATATCAAGTACGTACAGTGGAACCTCGACATATATGAGTGTCCCCCAAAGTACAAATTTTTCAAGATACGATCGGTCGATTTTTTGCTCTGAGTTACGAGCCAACATCCGAGTTACGAGCCAGCTCCCTCCCCGCTTCCCCCTCAACACAAAACCTGCACACCTCGCTTGTTTATCTATGATTTCATGCTTTAATTCCATGGAAATCATCCTCTTTTTCTTCTCGGCACTGTCCTTTACACTTACTTTCTTAGGACCCATGCTTAGAAAAACTAAATTTGGCCAAATGACTGTAAAAAATGTAAGCAAAGCATGAGAGAAATTCTCCCAGACCGAGGTAAACAGTTCACTCAGTTGGTGGCATTCTGAAGCTCTCGTTGTTGTTGTTGTTGTTATTATTATTCTTCTTTCAACACGTCGGCCGTTTCCCACCGAAGCAGGGTGGCCCAAAAGAAAAAACGAAAGTTTCTCCTTTTACATTTAGTAATATATACAGGAGAAGGGGTTACTAGCCCCTTGCACCTGGCATTTTAGTCGCCTCTTACGACACGCATGGCTTACAGAGGAAGAATTCTGTTCCACTTCCCCATGGAGATAAGAGGAAATAAGAACAAGAACTAGTAAGAAAATAGAAGAAAACCCAGAGGGGTGTGTGTATATACATATGCTTGTACATGAATGTGTAGTGTGACCTAAGTGTAAGTAGAAGTAACAAGACATACCTGAAATCTTGCATGTTTATGAGGCAATCCTACCATCATGTAAAACAAATACAGGCTTTCGTTTTACACTCACTTGGCAGGACGGTAGTACCTCCCTGGGCGGTTGCTGTCTACCAACCTACTACCTAATATTATTATTATTATTATTATTATTATTATTACATATGATAAAAGTATTTTCTTTTTGGGGATTTTCTTTCTTTTTGGGTCACCCTGCCTCGGTGGGAGACAGCCGACTTGTTGAAAAAAAAAATCATGTATTATTATTATTATTAATTTAGGGAACTGGAGCACAGATCCAGTTCCCTAGATCAAGAGCCCCTCACCAGCGTCGAGGAACCTTGACGCTGGTGAGGATCTGTGTTCCAGTTCCCCAAATTAATAATAATAATAATTATAATAATAACGAGCAAGCTTCAGTTCCCTAAATTAATAATAATACGGTGGACCCCCGGTGTTAGTGATTTATTCATTCCAAAATGCTGTTCAAGTGCTGTTATCAAATGAATTTGTTCCCATAAGGAATAATGTAAGTTAGACTAGTCCTTTTAGACCCCCAAATATACTCTTACAAAAGCACTTACAAATATACACTTACATAATTGTTTGAGTTTGGAGCATCACGAACACCGGGGGTGCACTGTACTAATTATTATAATAATGAGAGCTTCAGAATGCCGCCAACTCGATGCACTGTTTACTTCGCTGTGGAAGCATTTCTCTCGTGTTTGCTTGCATTTTGTGTAGCTATTTTGCCAAATTTCTTTTACTAACCATGGGTCCTAAGAAAGTAAGTGGAAAGGACAGTGCTGAGAAGAAAAAGAGGATGTCCATGGAATTACATCATGAAATCATAGATAAACAAGTGAGGTGTGTGAGTGGCAGTACAGTTAGTAGCAAGTAGCCTATCTTCTACTCTCCACCTCCACCCTCCACTTCCACCTCCGCCAGCATACGTACACTTTATAAAAACAATTTATTTCTTTGTATTCTCTCTTGTGTTTTTATACAATATTTCTATTTATGAAACTAGTGCAGTTAGCCTAAGAGCATGGGAAGATATAGTCAGAGCTGGAGAGGAATGGATGCTGCCGCCACCACTCGCCATATTATGGCCTATTTTATTTATTCTAGAGTTGTATATATCATGTTTCTATGTTATTTATATTGTTTATTATGTCATATTAGATAAATAAGCCGTAGAGTTGATATTAGCGTTATATTGAAGTATTTTTGTCCTGCCTCCCGAGAGCAGGAATTCTGCTGGAATGGATTATGTAATGGCATTTCAGTTAATTTAAATGGGGAAAATTGATTTGATATACAGTAGGGCCCCACTTATACGACAGGTTAGTTTCCAAGCTAGTGCCTTAAAGCAGACATCGCCGAAAAGTTAGCAATAGCACTAGGCATTAAAAAACACAATAAAAGTAAGATACATACAGAGTACACTTATTACTTACCTTAAAGTATTAACATTGATGTGTGAGAGGTGAGTGGCAGGGTATTGTCTGAAACAAGTAAAACATTAAAAGGAATTTTCTTTTCCTTGCAGTAAGCCTCAACTGTGGCTTAAAATAGTCTGTGAACCAATTTATGAAAAGAAAGTAAGTTTATTCAGGTATACATAAATACAGTTACATAGAATTATCATACTTAGCAGCATATGTGTAGAAAACCTAGGATAACCCAAAAAAAGTCATTGACTTATTTCCATTGGGGTCCATTTAATACCTTAATATTATACACTGTAGGAGTTATATGTTATTATACTATAAAGGATATATACTAGGAATAAGCTTTCAAATTGGATTTATAATAAAGAGGGCCCTAGGATTCTCTTGAGTGATAAATTATCATAGGTTTTAACTTGCAATCCCTAGCAAGAGTGTTAGCTGACACTCTTGGGTTATCCTGGGTTCTCTACACATATGCTGCTACATATATGTAACTATTTGATGGCTATCTCAGCGATCAACATATACCTTGTTAGTAAGTTTATTCACGTATAAACAAATAGTTACATAGATTATCATACATAGCAGAATATGCGTAGACATCCTAGGATAATCCAAAAAAGTCAGTTCACCGAGTTTAATAATTTCTAACTTGGCACTTAAAGTAAGAGGCTTACGACTCCTCTTTTTATCACAATTAAGCTTAGACGCCATAGTCAATGAGAGCCAACTAGTTAACGAAAGAGTAAACGAGATAAGGAGTTCAGACAAGGTAAAAAAACAAACTGAACAGGTAGTGGGCGATCACTCGGTCAGGCGAAATGAATGCGATTAATACGTGTCCACTTTTAGTTTATTCACATACGTTTGTAAGAGTTTGTGAAACTTTTACCTCAAATTAATTTTTTTTATTATACTAATAATAATTACCTCACAATACAAATACTCTTACATTGTGTACAAGTTGTACAAATTAGTACAAAATAAACAAACAGCAACACTCCCATTCTCATGCAACACACTAAAAATAGAGTTAATAAAAGTATTATTATTATCATAATAAAAAAGAAGTGCTAAACCCACAAGGGTCGTGAATAGCCATATATAGAGTGAAGACATATGAAAGGAATATTTTTCTACAGTTATCCCTCAGTGTTTGACTAGAGAAAACTAAATTCCTCCGACACTCCTACTAAGTCGCTTGGTAAACAAATCTCATATTTGTGAATTTTTATTCTGTGGGTGTATGTATCATGTTTATATGCTATGTAATGTGTTTTTTAAATAATTTTGAAGAAAATATCATAGATGAATTAATGATAATGTCTATATTAATGTAAAATAAGACATTTAATGTGCCCAAGAGTGATTAATTTTAGTATTGCGTAATGTTTTCCCTCCGCCCAGCAATACCATAGCATATAAACAGCATGTTTATATGCTTCGTAACGTGATTCTTATATAAATTTGAAGAAAATATCATAGATGGATTAATGAAAATATCTATATTAACCCTTTACCGGGCACTCCTAGGAAAATACGAATTTCAAAATATATTTCCTATGAGTGGATAGAGTGTCTCAGTGTAAGGGAAATGAGGCCATATAAATGGAATTCTGAAAAAAAATTTAAGCGCAATTGCCAATATTGGAAGACCCCTTATATATGGTCCTGGCTGGTAAAGGGTGTCAAAATCTGAATGTTGCAAATTTGCAATTGTTAATAAAACACCCAATAAGTATTTTTCTATTTTATTATACAAATAGACAATATCAAAAACATAAATGGAACTTGTTTCCAAACATTGTGTAAGTATAAAAAAATATAAAAATGAACCAAAGAGCAACATGGGCACATTGCAAAGAGAAAAAACATTCAAATCCCATATTCCTGAATTTCCTGAGAAAGAACAATCATTCTAGATCACTAATTCCTATAATGAAAGGCTGTGAAGCAATTTTTGTCCTTCTTGATGCATAGATTTACTTTGCATATGGTACAGAAAAATGCAGAATTGACATGATTTTGTTTTGTGCTGCAATACTTGCATGAAAGTGTCTTGCCTAGTGCTGGCCAGTGAGCTAGCGTTTTATCAAACCTCACACTGTCATCAGGCCTTTCTGCACGTTGGTACTGCACTGGAGATGGCACTTGCAAGGTTGACAAACCATTATCATCAGTGCTACTGTTGGAATTACTTGATGAACTTGTTCTCATGTTGCTGCGTCTAAACTTTTGTCCTTTTGGGATCTTGCACTGACAGAGATTTCAAGCCTGAATTGCTTCAGTGGTATGCATTTGGTGTTTAGTGACCGAAAATCACGGCAGTAAAGAAGCCATGCATTCACAACAGCAAGATCAAGAACATAGGCAAACAGCCGCATGTACCAACGTTTAGATTTCATAGGCGTTTTGTACATATGTACCAACATGTTACTTTTGTCAATACCTCCCATGTGTGCATTATAGTTCTTGATGACTGCAGGGCACTGGAAGTTGTCTTTAGTCTTAGATTCCTTGTTATATCTTTCAATAAGAGTCACAGGTTCCACTCCCACATCATTCGTCACTAAAGTCACAGCTTTGTTGTCCTTCCACCTTACAACAAGGATACCATCATTTGTTTTGAAGTCAAAAGTGCCCCTGGGCACTATGTTCTTTTCCATTTGTTTGACAGGCATCAGTTCTGGCTTACCACATCTATTTTCACGTACTGTTCCAGTGTATCTACAGTTATACTTGTCTCTTAGTACCTTGACTAAAGGTAGACTTGAAAAGAAATTATCAGCATAGATTGCTGATGTCTTTCTTTGGTTGAGAGTTGTTGCAAGTACCAGAACAATTTTTGAACTTATTGGTAGTTTAGTTTCTTCATCTGGCAGCTTTATGGGATGGTTGTCAAAAGTCGTTTTGCCTTCATACATGATTATATCATGTATGATTCCATCTTCACTTGCACGACAAAATAGTTTGAAACCCCACTTGTCAGGTTTGGTTTTGATGTACTGCCTTAGGTTTCCAGCGGTTTTTCCCTTGAAACCAACCATGACTTCATCAATAGACTGTTTGGGTGTAGCTTGAACTTTCAAACAAGCATTAGTTAGTGCAGTGTAAAGAGGCCTTACTTTGTGGAATCTGTCCTTATGCTTTTGTGTGTTATCATTGAAATGAATTGTACACCTAAGCAACCTAAACCTCTTAGATGACATGACTTCTGTAACCTGGGGTACCCTAGTTCCACTTGCCCAATAGTCATCTATGGATGGGTATGGACAAATACCCATAAACAACAGAATACCTATGAACTTCATGATTTCTTCAGAATCAGTAACAAAAGTAGTATCTATGTTTTTTTGCTTGGCATACAAGTTTGTTTGAAATGTGATGCTGTCTATCATATTTAGGGTAAAAAACTGGCTAAAATAATCAAAAGGACACATAATTGCAGGAGGCTTTCCATGTTTGTATACAGTCAAAGGGTCATTATTGATGTCAACCTTGTTCCAGCCAGTCTCAGCTTGAACAGCAAGCTCATCATGAAGATCTTCTTCATCAGGGTACTCCTCGACCGTAATACCTTTCTTTTTCTTGTCTAATTTAGGCTTTTTGGATGGCCTCTCTTCCTCCTCCTCATCACTTGACACCTGTGCATCTATTGGCATGTATTCATCACCACTGTCAAGCAATTCCAGGTCTTCTGGCTCTTGATCTGAGTCAGTTTCCTCCCAAATGCAGACATATTTGGACTTCTCTTTGGAGGAAGCACCGTAAAACAAATTCTCATTGATCTGGAAGGACAATAAAAATGTTCTGTACACACCCAGACCACTATAAAATTCATATATGCATTAGAAATTTTTATATAAATATTTATTTACTGAAATTTGAAATTGGGACTTGTCGGCAGGAACATGTTATTATGTTCCTTTTTCGTTGCACTTTTTTCAGTTGCATGGTGCACTCATATTATGCTTCACAAACAGTTTACATATATCTCCAAATATGCCTAAACTATTTATTTACACATTAGACACAACAATCAGTACATACCGACATTGTAGAGAGTATAATCACAGTGTATATGAGTGTTTGTAGAGGGAAAATCCGGCTCTGGGCGACGCCAAGCTGCAAGTGTTTACATTTTGGTCTTTCAACCAATGGGAAGCGAGCAGACGCCGTTCTCACTTAGCTGGAGCGACTCACAGAAGGCTTGTGATTGGTCAGAAATAGAGAACGGGAACCTAGATGCGCTGGGGGAGTAGGATGACACGCGCAAAAAACACGTGTTCAGGACAACATTAATATTTTCCTGCCCGATAAAGGGTTAATGTAAAATAAGACATTTAATGTGCCCAAGAGTGATTATTATTAGTATTACGTAATGTTTTCCCTCCGCCCTCCAACCACACCTACATAGAATATAAACATAGCATATAAACATTATGTTTATATGCTATGTAACGTGTTTCTTATATAAATTTAAGAAAATATCATAGATGGATTAATGAAAATGTCTATATTGATGTAAAATTGGACATTTAATGTGCCCAAGAGTGATTATTACATAATAGAGAGATGTGCTCACGGAAAATGTAAACAAACCGGGTGGCGCGCGCCATATCTGAAAGACGCTCGCCGTGTACAAAAGTTTTGGTCATAATTTTAACTCGCCGTATGAACGGAACGCCGAAAAGCGGGGCCCTACTGTATGAGCAAATTGAGTTATCGCTGGGTCACGGAACGGATTAAACTTGTAAGTCAAGGTTCCACTGTATATACAGTGGACCACCGGTTTTAGTAATTAATCCGTTCCAGAGGGCGCTACTAATACCGAATATTACTCATTCTGAATCTGTTTTCCCCATAAGAAATAATGGAAATTCAATTAATCCATTTCAGACACCCAAAAGTATTAAAATAAATTTTGTTTTTACATTAAATTGCACAGAAAACAATGAGATGAAGTATAAAACAGTAATAATTTGACACTTCCCTTTATTGAAGAGTTGTTGATGTGTGGAAGATGGAAGGAGGGGAGAGGAAGGAGGAGTTGCTAGTGTTTGGAAGGGAATCCCTTCCATTAAGACTTCAGGTACCAAGTTCTTTTCCGGGGTTACTTACCTTCTTTGTTTTTTAATGGCACTAGGACCAGCTTGAGTCACTGGACCCCTGTCGCTCAAAAAACTGTTCCAGAGAGTTCTGTTTCTGGCGGATGTTTGGAATTGTGCTGGCTACAGGGGTGTGTGTTTGGGGACAGGACAAGATAGTCCTTCATTATGACACTAATATAAACTCTATGGCTTATTTATCTGTCACAATTCATCTAATATGACATAATAAACAATATAAATAACATAGAAACATAACATATACTCTAGAATGAATAAAATATGTCATTACGAATGTGAGGACTGGTGTTGTGTTGTGTTTGTTGTTGGGTGTATAAGGGCCACTGACCATAAGCCGTACATATAGTGGTGGTGGTGGGCAGCAGCAGCAGACGGCAGTGTTGTCAGTCACCCTATACCTCAAACAATGGAGGAGTTAAGTTTCGTGTCGTCATTTTTCTATCGATTAATGGCTTAACTTACTTGCTACACTTTAATGCTGGCTGGCACTATAACCTTTATCAACTCCTGCTGCTTTAGCATCATAACATATCGTAGAATCACTGAATCACTTAAGAAGACACATTCTCCCCTCTCAGCCCTTTACCAAAGGGCTGGCACTAGGAGCTTTCTTTGGGCCCATGGTGGCTTATTTAGCAGTTGCAAGCACTAAAAACAATGGAATAATGACAAAATGTATGGTATGAATGCCTGGGTGACCGTCACTCACTAGTAAAAAATTGCACACTGACTCTGGATAGTGTGTTGGGCTGTCCGGGCCATGCGTACGCATCCAGGACGAATTACTTATTCCGAGCGGATCTACTTATACCGAACCAATATTTTTACGAAAAAATGTTACTTATTCCGAATACGTTATCCGACGACTACGTAATCCGGGGGTCCACTGTATATATGTATATACATTCAGTGGAACCTCGGTTTTCGTCAATAATTCGTTCCAAAAAGTCTGACAAACCGAATTCGACGAAAACTGAAGCAATAATTCCCATAAGAAATAATGTAAATCCAATTAATCTGTTCCAGACACCCAAAAGTATTCACAAAAAATACATTTTATGGAGAATAACTATAGTTTTACATACAGAAAACAATGAGAAATAAATATAAAGGACTAATGAAATGGATAAATGAACATTTAATATCACTTTTATCTTTATTGAAGAAACTCGTTGACATATGGAAGATGTGAGGAGTGGAGAGGGAGGAGGAGAGGTTATTGGCTGGAAGGACTTCAGGTGTCAAGTCCCTATCCGGGGTTACTTCCCTTTTTTGTGTTTTACTGGTACTGGACCCGTGTTGCACAAAAAATCTGTCCAGAGAGGTCTGTTTCTGGCGTCTCTTTAAGATTTGCCTAAAATGGGACAAGGCTTTGTCATTGAACATGTTGCAGACATGGCTTGTAACAGCTTTGTTAGGGTGATATTTCTCCACAAAACTTTGCACCTCACTCCACTTTGCACACATGTCCTTAATCACTGAAGAAGGCACATTCTCCCCTCTCTCTTCCTACTAATCTGAAGCAATTTCCTCAGCTGCGATCTGTTGCTGTTCATGGACTTCCCCAAAGACACAAATCTATCGCGTTTCTCACCTTCTTTCTTTGTCCCCATGGTGGCTTATTTAACAGTTGCACTCAATAAACAAGCACAAAAAACAATGAATTATTACGAAATGTTTCGGATGAACGCGCAGGGTAAAGCTCACTTGACGAGAAACAAAGCCAGGCTGACTCAGAACGCGTGGGATGTTTTGTGTGGGTGCGGTCAGGCGGACACGTTCGGTATGGCGAACCGACGAAAACCGAGGTGATGAACGTAAACTGGGACAAATTTTTGACGAAAACCAGGGCAAACGAAAACCGAGGTTCCGTTGTATATCAAATCCAATTGCTCCCAGTGACCTTCCATCATAAAAATTAATTGAACTCGTATAATTATTTACATTACGTACTGTATTTGAATTTGTGGAGGGTGAGAGGTTGGGAAAGGAGGCTTGCACTAAGGTGAACCTCTGTTGTGGTTGATACTTATATTCAAATCTTTTATGGAATTGTTGTCTAATGGTTTGTAAGAATATTAATTTATGCTGATAAGAGTTCCTAATGTCCATGACTGCATTTTTGAATATCTCCTTGTTATTGATCTTTTGCTGGTAGTCAGTCCTTGTGTAGGACAGGTATATCATGATCATATCTTTGTTTTGCATTCTTTGAGAGAGAGAAACTGTTGATCACATTTTGTTACTCAGTCCTTTAGAATGGTTCTAGTTTGGATACATATCTTTAAATGTTGAAAGAGAGTATCTTTGTGTTTGATTTGGTGAGGGTTTACCAATGGCATTTCACACAACAGTGATTGATTGTGTATGAAGAGTGCTATAAAATATTCTTTGCTTAGGTTTTCCTGAAGGCTGTTATGTTTGCCAGTTTAGCATATAGTTTTTAATATTATGTGCACTTAGGGATAGGTTTGTTCTAGTTATTCCTAGATTGTTTGGCTCTTTTTTTTTTTTTCTTTTTCTCTCCCAGATTGTACTTAGAATTCTTTTACTTGGACTATGCTGTCTGTCATGCTTGTAGTCTGTTCAGGTTTTCTTGTGGTTTCTTGCTAATCTTTACTATTATCATCTTAATTTTGATTTAATGGAGATCATAGGTATCTTTAAGCCTACCTTCATGTTATTAATATACACTAGGAATAATGTGGGGTTTAGTATTGATATTGATTAATTGGGTCTGAAGATAGGGAGTAGCACTCATCTATCTTGATACACTTCCAGTGTGATTTTTGCATTGTCATTTGCTTATTCTTTAATCCATGTAATTATTCTATCATTAACCCTGGCCTGAACTGACCTTATGCAGTGGTCTTCCATGTAGTTCTAGAAGAAGGCTTCTTATAGTCTTGAAAAATGCATCTTTCTTCACCAGTCATTAGCAGTCCTCTTATTGATGAAGAATCTTATGTACTAGGTAGTTATTTCACCTGTCATCTCTAATATCCTTGTTCTTGTTTTGCTCTGCATACCTTTCAATAATACAGTACTGGTGTGTAGTTGCAGTAATGGAATCTTACAGTAGCTCACAAGTCTGTTGATCTAGCACTGTGTTTTGTACAGTACATTTATTACTTGCTTTACACAGGTTTGCCACTTTTGATTATGATAATACTATAATAAATTATTTCCAAAAAGTACATAATTGATTCAAAATTAGATGACATGTAGTACATTTTGAATAGCCCCTTGTTATACAGAGCACCTTGGGCAGTCTAAAACTAGGCCTTAAAAGTACTTGACATTGAATAGTTGAAGGTAAGATTACCTGATTGCTCAGTTTAATGTGATTAAGTTGTCTGAAGATAATTTATTAGATGTAATGATTATTTTAAGTAACGACTAGTTTTATCTTAAGAGAGATTTTCTTTCTTGGAGATACCAGTGCAAAAGTGTTGTCAGTTTTATTTATAATAATTTTTAGGGGGTAGACATAATTTTGACAAGTGCATGAGTGAATACTGATTTGGATAAGCAGGTTGCATTAGATGAATTTGATATATAAACTTGATGTGTAAGTTTACATTTAAGTTCAAGATTTTTTTTTTTACTATTTATAAAGCAGTTGGCAGATGTGGAACCTGTAGAATCTGGTAAGAGTAGAATTTAAGTAGAGTTGCTTAGAAACTTGTAGAATCTGGTAGCAGGTTTTGCTTAGGTTGAGGCAAACTTGTGGATATCAAAGAAATATTTGTTTCTAGTACTGTCTCTGCATTCTGTTGCAGCTCTCCAAGAATAGTTTTAGTACTGGGTTTTTATTTGCAGTGAGTGTCCTGTATACATAGTATGTATATCAATAAGTATTAATGTTTTGTATATTGAGTAAATTTAAACTTTTAAATAGTGGGACACTAGTGTTACTTGGAATTTGATTGAATGATCAATCTAAGTTATGATGGGTTTTTAAGCGATTTGCTATTGTATATCCCATGTACATTCACCAGAAGTGAGGTATGGATAGATTGAAAAGTAGTGAATAATGATGTTTGAGGAATTTAGTAGGGTATGTTTGAAAGAAAATTCTCATAGGCATGTGTTGGATATGGGCTTCGAATTCTAGCTTGCTCTCAAGTGTATACCCGATAATTCTCCCTCACTTTATCTTTCAATGTGTGTAGCCTATTATTTGCCTTTTATGTTCAGTTGAATATTTATAGCTTTATTCTCAAATGCTATGTAGGCATCACCGATATTGAATTGAGTTTGTTGCTTAGCTTATCATAACAGCAATGTAGACCAACAAAAGGTGCCATCATCTAAAACATCTGTTGAAGTTTCTTAGTGGCACTAGATAAGTCATTGATATATATTTGAAATTGAGGGACTAAGGTGCTGCCCCAAACCTGGCACCCTATGTTGTTAGGGTGAGTTGATGCAGTGTCATAAGTAATTTTGTCTTCTAAAATGGAGGAGAATCTTTTTCTGATGGTAATGGTATTACACAGGCTTAATATTGGTGTTGGGGCCCAATTTGTGTATCAATTTCACCCACTTTGGGGCCTATTGTAAGCAAATTACATTGCTCAAAGAAACCCAATTCCTGGCTATTTCACTAGTATCCCTTCTGTTCTATAGATTTAGTGCAAGAAACCGCCCATTCACCTATCAGAACTACCCTATAATGTGTACAGAAGTCAGTAATTTAGCCTTTTTTTTGGGGGGGGGGGGGAATTCCAATTTAAAAATTGTAAAAAATAAACACTCAAGTATTCTAGCCTGTAAAGCAACTTTTTGTCTAAATAAAATTCCCAGGCCTCTCCTACATAACACTTTCACACCATTTTGAATGCATCATCTTAACAAAACTTGGCTTTACCATACTATTTACTAATAAATTATAACTAAGAATAATTGGTCATGATATCCATAGGAAAGTATAGAAGAATTCTTCCTCCATAAGCCATGCATGTCAAAAAAAAAAAATGACTAAATGCTGGGAGCAAGGGGGTAGTTAACCTTTCTCCTATATAAGTTACTAAATGTAAACTTTCATTTCTTTTTGGGTCACCTTTCCTAGGTGGGAGATGGCCAATGTGTTAAAACAAAAAGTCATGGTTATATGTTGTCCCAACAACCAACATACCAAGGGGGACGGGGAAGTAGGGCCACAACCCTTCCTCACAAACATTGTCGAAAATTGAAAATTTCCACCATTTTAAGGCCTATTTCTGACCAAAATCATGTGCGTTTTGTTAGCAGCTTCCATTCTATCACTTGATATCAAGACAGCCAATAAAACAATCTGCATTATCCTAAAATATGCCTCATTTTTTTTTAAACCAAACAAGATTATAGGTTAGTTCCCATCATGCATTGTGGAGGGGGGCATGATTTTTTTAACACTGTGAAGGCCCATTCTCTCATGTCTAGGCCAAAATTTACTGATAGCAGCATAATTGAGAGTGCTACGATTATGACTTTATCTACATGAGAGTCAGTGAAAGGGGTAGGATTATCTGTGAGAGAGCATCTGATTCCATAATAATCTAGTAAAGCAGCAGGATGCAGTGTACTGTATCAAAAGGTCTGGTGGATATTCATTACTTGCTAGAGATGATTGAGTCTATAAAGTATTTTTATTATTTCATTTGTTCTTTTTCCTGATTTGATAATAAACTGGCAAGGTTTAAAATATGTTTAGTTATAAATGCATTCACTTGTTTATGTAGTATTTTTCAATTTTTAAAAGGATAATGTCAAGCTAGATATTTGTTGAGTCACCATTTTTCCTCATTCCTTCTGTTGTATATTGTTGAAATACAAGCACAGTTCTACTGGCTTCTTACTGACAGGTCCTTATGTAACCCATACAAGAAATATGCATAACCTGCATACCTTTGCCTCACCATCATTTCCATGACTTGTCTTTTAAATTCATTTATAAGCACAACAATTACAGAAATACTTTTGTAAAAGCAAGAGACACCACAGCTACGTAGTTTGGGTTGTGACTGGAGCTAGTTCCAAAATTTGCAATTTTTTCATTAAACTGCAGATTCTGGTTTTATCTCTAGTGTAACACTAAGGAATAGGTTTAGTGTGCTTAAAAAGGTGATTATATTGGTGGTAGTATATTCATGTTTGGGGAGCCCTTAGATGGGAAGTATACTCTAGGACAGTGGTTTTCAACCTTTTGACACCTGCGGACTGGTAAGAATAGGAGAAATATTTCGCCGACCACTAAGGCAGAAATAAAAAACATTTATATTTAATAGTGTAGTATTTTTAATTTTGCATATTTTTAAATCTAATTATATGAAATAAAAATTCTAAAGCTACTCAAAATAGCCAGAAACCGAACAGTAAACAAAAATGCTAATAATATTTAATAATAGAACGTCTTGAACTTTTAAGAACGCAATAGCTTTTTCGCAAACCGGCAGAAAATTTCTGTGGACTGGCACTGGTCCGCAGACCGGCGGTTGAAAACCACTGCTTTAGGAGACTGGCGCCTAGTATATAGAATGGCAGGTATTACAGAGAAGTAAGTAGAATGAGACTATTCTACACAGTGGGGTCTTTTCAAGTCATTCAAGAAGTATTTTGACAAGACATTATTTACAGATAAGACGAGTAGGGAAAGAAGTGTAGTAGGTCAGATGTTATTTGTGGTAGTGATGTGAGTGGGCATTGGCATCATTGGAGTTTATCCACTCAACTTTAATTTTCCATGAGCTTGGCAATGCTAAATGTCCATTGATTATGCTCTGGTGTTGGTTCGCATGATTGCTGATTCAAAAAGTCTAACCCTGTCTTCTTTAACTCTTTCAGGGTTCAGATCCCCAGTCTGAAACTTGTCCACAGAGTCCAAGAATTTTCATTTTTTTATGAAATGGTAGAGAATCTTTTTCTGAAGGTAATAAAACAAAAAAGCATGAAATTTGATGAAAAATTGACAAAATTACGCTATTGAATTTTGTGTCAGCAGTATTAACGCATTGGTGATTTTGCCTACTTTGAGTCCTTTTTTAGGCCAATTACATTGCTCCAGTCGACCAAATTCTTAGCTATTTCACTAGTATGCCTTCCATTTTATCAATCTAGCACAAGAAACTGCCCAATCAACTGTTTCAACTACCCATTAAAGTGATCAGAAATTGGTAATTTGGCCATTTTCACACAAATTTCAAAATAGGGTCCAGAATAAACAATGAAGGCATTCCTGGCACTGAAATAACATTTCCTCTGTTCATTAGTTTTGTTTCCAGGTTTTACACATACATTCCATTTTGATTTTTTATTCACAGCATTTTTATTAACACCAAAAAAATAGATTTACTGTTATGCAATATTGTAATGTACAAATAATATCAGCGCACTCGTCAACACTTATCAGACCCACCAGTGTATTGGGCATGTGATTTGATTTGTTTCCTCTTGAACATCTGCAAATATCGAACATATTCGCTACTTTGAGCTCAATTTCAAGCTATATTGGGTCCTAAACCCAATCAGAATCATCTCTACTTCTGTAATATATCTTCCATTCTATCAAACGAGACCAAGAAACCATGAATGCAACCATTAACCCTTTACCGGGCACTCCCTGGAAAATGATAATTTCGAAATGTGTTTCATATGAGTGGATAGAGTAACTCAATGTAAGGATAATGAGCCCATATAATTGAAATTCTAAAGAAAACTTTTCACGCAATTGCCAATATTCAAGGACCGTCTACAGACGGTCCTGACCGTAAAGGTGTCAAATTCTGAATGTTGCAAATTTGCAATTGTTAATAAAACACCAAATAAGTATTTTCTATTTTATTATACTAATATACAATATCAAAAACACAAATGGAACTTGTTTCCAAACATTTTGTAGGTATAAAAATATAAAAGTGAACCAAAGAGCAACATGGACACATTGCAAAGGGATAAAACTTTCAAGTCCCATATTCCTGAATTTTCTGAGAAAACAATCATTCTTGATCACTAATTGCTACAATGAAAGGCTATGAAGCAATTTCTTTCCTTCTTGATGCATAGATTTACCTTGCATACGGCACACAAAAATGAGGATGTGACATGCTTTTTTGTTTTGCTGCAATAATTGCATGTAAATATTCTGCCTTGCACTGGCCAGTGACCTAGCATTTTATCAAACCTATCATTTTGGTCAAACCTCACACTGTCATCAGGCCTTTCTGCCGTTGGTACTGCACTGGAGATGGCAACAGGTCATCTGGTTCTGGATCTGAGTCACTTTCCACCAAAATGCAGAGATATTTGAACTTCTGTTGGAAGGGTTCACAATAGAACAATTTCTCATTGATCTGGAATGACAATAAGAATGTTCTGTACACCCAGACCACTACAGAATTCATATATGCACTAGAAATTTTATATAAATATTTATTTACTGAAATTTGAAATGTGGCCCTGACATGGTGGGACCGTCTGTACACGGTCCTCTTTTGTTGCACTTTTTTCAATTGCATGGTACACTCATATTATGCATATCTAACTCCTGATATATATCTCAAAATATGCCTAAACTATTCATTTACACACTGGACACAACAATAAGTACTTACCGACATTGTAGAGAGTATAATCACAGTGTATATGAGTGGAAGAAGAGCAAAAATCTGGCTCTGGGTGACGCCAAGCGAGAAGTGTTTACATTTTGGTCTCTCAACCAATGGGAAGCGAGCAGATGCCGGTCTCACTTAGCTGGAGCGACTCACAGAAGGCTTGTGATTGGTCAGAAACAGAGAATGGGAACCTAGATGCGCTGGGGGAGTAGGATGACACGTGCAAAAAACACGTGTTTAGGACCGTCTCTACACGGTCCTGCCCGGTAAAGGGTTAAGTTTGTTTCCTAGGTGCAGGTTATTTGTGTATTGTTCCAGTCACAGTATTGTAACTTTTTTTGAGTACATCATTGATGTAGGACTTCATTGCTGTGCCACACTTCAGCTGTCAGGGGTGCTCTTAATTAACCCTTGCTGTGGCCATCACGTAGAACTATATAGTCTAGGTCCCTAACATGGTTCTGTGTCATGATCTCGGCTCACTTAGATAAGCTGTGAGCAGTAAATTTTGGGTCTGCACAGTATTAAAAAAAAAGAAATCCAACCCCATGTAGTGCATGATGGGGAAAGTTGAACTCTGACCGTGTGTTTGGTTAAGCCTTTCAGGGTTTTTGACGTACATACTAGTACGTC
The DNA here is from genome assembly GCA_009830355.1 of Cherax destructor. Classification (NCBI taxonomy): domain Eukaryota; kingdom Metazoa; phylum Arthropoda; class Malacostraca; order Decapoda; family Parastacidae; genus Cherax; species Cherax destructor. Next base: position 87,912 of record WNWK01002588.1, on the reverse strand, counting down.
TTATGCACCAGGGTGTTTGACGTACTAGTACGCATAAATTCTAGCGCCCTCAAATCAAGGGGGAAAGGCTGGTAGGCTAGATGCGAGAGAATGGGTCTGTGCTGTCAGTGTGCGCAGTATAAAAATAATCCTGCAGCACACAGTGCATAATGAGGGAAAAAAAACCCTGACCATGTTTTTGGTTTAAAACAGCGACTTTGCAGTCTATTTTCGTATGGTATTTATGGTTGTATTCTCGTTTTCTTGGTCTCATTTGATAGAATGGAAGATATACGTATTACAGAAATAGAAATAATTTTGATTGGTTTCATGATGACAAGTACCATGAAATTGAGCGCAAAGTAGCGAAAATGTTCAATTTTTGCCGATGTTCAAGAGTAAAAAAATCACGCCACGCGTCCAATACACATCAACTGATGAGTCTAATATTCTTGCACAAGTGCGCTGATATTATTTATACCGTTTTTACAATGATGCAGTAGTCTACATAACAGAAAATCTTCTATTGTTTGTGAGAATAAAAATTCAAAGTGGAAAGCAAAAGTAATGTAAGAGGGGGGGCCTGGAGATGTGACTAATGAACAGATAAAATGTTATTTTAGTGCCAGGAATGTCTGTCTTGTTTATTCTGGACCCTATTTTGAAATTGGCATCTTTTGAAATTTGTGTGAAATTGGCCAAATTGCCAATTTCTGACCACTTTATTGGGTAGTTGAAATCAGTAAATTGGCGGTTTCTTGTACTCAATCGATAGAACAAATGGAATTCTAGAAAAATAGTTATAATTTTAGTAGACTGAGACATTGGAATTGGCCGAAAATAGGGCTCAAAGTGGGCGAAATCGCTGATGCGTAAATGTTGTTGATACCGCTAACTTTGCGAGAGCATAATTCCGTTAGTTTTCACCAAATTTCATACTTTTGGTGTCATTATGATCGGAAAAGGATGCTCTATCATTTCATAAGAAAAAATAATTTTTTTTTCCTAAAATGTTTCGACCCTGAAAACGAGTTAAGGATCAGGGGTCTTGACTCTGAAAGGGTTAAAGTATGTACTAGTAATATTGAGTTTTTTCTTGGATGGTTTTTATGGTTTTATTGGCTGTTTCATGGTATTTGATAGAATGGAAGTCATTCTATCAAATACACTGTTTAAAAAGGTTGTGTTTGAAAAGATTTAAATTTACTTGCTACAGCTTAATTAAATGCATTAGTTCAAGTGTGTAAGCTTGCAATATGAGTTTGTGTATTACCTATTGAAGTTGACTCTTTGTTGGATTACTATTACATATGAGAAGCATGTGGAGATGTGTGCCAAAGGCCCTTGGCTTATTAATCATTTTAAAATGATAAAACTTTTTAAATATTCCATTTCATTTTGTCATGTATTTTATGCAAAAGTTGCATCTCTCACAACCCCCATCTCAATGAATATAGCTCTGCTTCTTGGGATCCAGAATGCAAAAGTTGCATCTCTCACAACCCCCATCTTAATGAATATAGCTCTGCTTCTTGGGATCCAGATAGAGTATTACAAATCCAACCTCACCCATGCACCTACACTTCTTACCAGACTTACACCATTCCCTACCCTAGAAACACTCTCCCAATGATGGTGCTTTTATCATGGTGGTGCTTGAGTGGACCAAGTGCCTGACTAACAGCCAGCTGCCCCTTTTTTAACCAAACTAGAGGGGATGTTTTCTGCTACATCAAAATTTATCACTTTTGACAGTGAATTATAGACTTTAAATGTGACTTGCAAATTTAGTACGTATTTTGATTACTGCATATTGAGAATGTCATTTGTATTACGACAAAGTTGTCACAGTAGCAGCATATTGGTATTGATAGGGGGAAGATAGCGTGGTAATAATAGCAGTGAATTAATAATGCTACCAACTTCACGCTTATTATGTTGAATATCTTGTCAGCTGTAGTTCATAGAAATTGACAAGCAGGAGTCCCCACCCCAACATTATTAAGTTTTTTTGAAGTTGCAAAACTTAAAAAAAAAAAAAAAAAAAAATAATGAAATTGGAAAAGCCTTCTGTAATTTAGAAAAATCCTCTGATTTATCCACTGATGAAATTAATATTAGTAAGGGGATGGTATATAGCTCAATGTTAAAACAAAATATTCCCAATTGCCTCAAAGATTCTTTAAGTCTTATAATACACTTTTGAATAATAAAAAATTGCGCCTTACTAAAGCAGATAAAATAAATGCAATAGTAATTATGAAAGAAACCGATTACCAAGATAAAATGAATAACCTCCTGGATGATTTTGAAACCTATTCTAAACTTAGAAAGAATCCCTTAGAAACTGTTAACAGCAATTTCAATAAAACATCTACTGAAGGGCAAAGATTAATTAATTAAAAAATTTACTTCCACTAATCCATCTTTACCTTATATGTATGGATTAATAAAAACAAACCAGGTAATCCTGTTAGACCAATTATTAGCTCTATAGGTTCAGTTTCTTATAAACTTTCTAAATGGCTTTTTGATATTTTGAGCCCAATTGTTGAAAAAATTTCTAATTTTAATGTTAAAAACAACTTAGATTTAGTTGATAAATTAAGCACCTTGACTGACTTAAATGATTTCAATATGGTTAGTTTTGATGTTACCTCCTTGTTTACAAAAGTTCCAGTTGATGATTTACTAAGTTTCTTATCTGAAGAACTTGTTAATTATGATTTACCATTGCCAGTTCCTACTATCATTAAACTTATTAAACTTTGTATTGTTGATGCAAAATTTGTATTTAATGATGAGTTTTACACTCAGAAGTTTGGTATGGCAATGGGAAATCCTCTTTCACCTGTTCTTAGTAATTTATACATGGAATTTTTCGAAACAAGATTGCTTAACACAATCCTTCCCAATAGAGCTAAGTGGTATAGATATGTTGATGATATTTTTTTGCCTTATACCTAAGAATGTAGACATAACAATTTCCTTGTTAAATTAAATAGCTTAGCTCATTCTATAAATTTTACTGTTGAATTTGAAGTAAATAACTCATTGCCCTTCCTAGATGTTTTTATTATTAAGGGTAACATTGATTTTAAATTTAAAATTTAAAGAAAACCTACAAATAATTGTTCTTATGTACACTATTATTCTTCACATCAAGATAGTTAGTGTCGGTTTTCTCTTCAATGTTTTTGAGAGCTTTACGTATTTGTAGTCCAGAGTTCATAGATGAAGAAATCTCTAAAATTTATGAAATAGCTAATGATTTAAAATACGTAACTGATAAATCTTTTAAAATTGCTAGAAATACTTTTTACAGTCCAAAAAGGGACAACCAACCCTAATCAACTAAAAATATGTTGGTTCTCCCTTACCATTAAAACTTGGTTGATATGCCTTCCTTTCTTAAGAATTTTAATATCAAAGTTGTATTTAACCCTTTCAGGGTCCAAACTGTAGTTCTACGTCATGAGCTCACCTCACTCAGATAAGCTTTGAGTGGTAAATTTGGGCCTAGATATGAGAGAATACATCTGTGGTAAGTGTGCACCACATAAAACAAATCCTGCAGCACACAGTGTATAATGAGAAAAAAAACTGAAACAGTAATTTTTTATTAAAACAGCGACTTTGCAGTGTTTTCGTGTACTTGGTCTCATTTGATAGAATGGAAGATATATTAGAGATA
>WNWK01002588.1:62500-81639 GCA_009830355.1 Cherax destructor | reverse complement strand
TATATATAATTTGTGGCAGGTAAGGGGTGGAGTGATTAGCCAAGGAATGAAAGTGAAGGATTATGCGAAGTTCATAGGTTGTAAAATTATGCCCGGGAAGTTTTTTATGGACAAAAGATTTTATTTTAAGCTTTTGTGGATGTAGTGCTTACCCTTAACAAGGTAGGTGTTATTTAAAATGCAGATCCAAAGTAACGTACCTAACACAGAAGTTTTCTTCGTATTGTAGCATAACTATAATCAGTGAGTTACAAAAGTGTAATGCATCTAAATCTTTGCAGAAAGCAGATGACTTACCACTTGCACATCTTGCGCAGATTCGGCTTGGAAACAGAATGGTAAGGAAGAAGAAAATGATTTGAGTACGAGACCTTATTTCTTCCTCACATAAGCTGGTCTATTACTTGTTCCTAGTATATCTGTGTAAGGCTCCTATTGGATAAATTTCATTGGCAAATAGAATGGAGGTACAGTCTTGCATGTGGGAACTTTGAGTACTGGTGTGCTTACAACACATTTCCAGCCTACCTAACCATGTTGCAAAACTTAAGGGAGGGCCACTAAGCAACCTGATTTTTGTTAGTTTATCCCCCATCATACACCAGTGAATGTGAGGAAGAAAAGTTTCTCTCCTACTTCAAAGCAGTTTTTCTTCCTGACGGCTGGTTTATGATGGCAATCAAAAAGTATCATGCTGCTGTGAAGGAAACCAAATGCATCGGCAGTTTTGTGAAAATTGTTGTAATCGTAATGCATTAAAGAATGTTAAGTGAAAATAAATCTTGGTATATGCTCTTAAGGTGATAGTGTTATAAATGGGACGCTTACGTGGTCTTTTTCTCTTTTTAAGTGTTTACATTCTCGCCTATTGTTAAATGCTCTTTAATAAAAATAGATGTTTTTTTTTTTTAGGGAAAACTCTCCCCTTTTTTAGTTGTGTTCAGTGGGTTGAGTGCAGTCTTTCTAGAATCTTTATTACCAAACATTATTCTCATAGCCAGGATGCTTGAAAGATAATCATATTGTAGATTATAAGTATTGTACCTAGTGCAAGCCACAGTTTTAATATAAAATGAAGGGTTGTAATTAAATTCTTTTAGAGAGATAGGGTGCTGGGAAATTTGGGTTTGTGTAGTGATATATTTAAGACTTGCCATAGAGGAGCATAACTAAGGAAGGTAATTTATCCCTTAAAATGTGCATAGTGTGGGACTTACCTGTCCCTGTGGTGGGCATTTTGTTTCTGTTTGTCATAGTAGAATATATGTATATGAGAATCCTTGAAACTGGTTACAGATATCTGAGGTATGATTTGGCCATATCTCACTATTACAATCAAGTGGCTCTGAGTAAGTTTTCTAGGAGAACCAAGATGTTAGTGATTTGGCAGACACAATCCATTTATGGTGTGGAGATAGGTAAGAAGGAACTAGGTAGTGGGTGTTGGTGGTGATAAAATCTTTTATGCAAATAGCTTAAGTGAAAGTAAAATATTAAGAGCCTATATTGAATACATTATGTACTATAAGCATGGAACTAGTCTGAGCACTAAAGCTCTCACCAAGAAACATTGCCAGAATAGAGGCTGGGCTGAGGGTAGGATAATTCTAGAATGCAGTCACAGATATGTCACGGGGGTCTTGATATAACAGGAGCAATAAGACATGTTTCTACTCATTTTAAAGCCCCTTATGTTAACTTTAATCAAAATGTAATGTGGGTCAGTATCAGCTTTGGCATTGCTATCACTGGAATACTAATGCACTGTAACACCAAAATTTTGTAATTCATTGACTGATAAAATCTGGCATAGCCCCGAGAAATTTGCCTGGTACATGTTTGTTTTTATGTGCCACTTAATTTAACCAGCTATTTGTGTGTGTATGTGAAGTGGATGGGCAGATGGTGCATGCATGGATTCTACGTCAGGCCCCTCTTGGCATGCATAGCAGCAGTATGAAACCCATGCCTGTCGACATGTTAACCCTTTAAGCCTGTAAATTGTGGCATACCTGCAAATAAAAATTCCTCTGTGTGGGGAAGATTTTGGAAAAGAAAAATCTGTTTACCTACAGAATGAAAGAGTAAATTTTTCTGAATCAATTAAGACTAAAATGAGTGTTGAAGTTAGAAAAAAAAAAAAAAGATCATTCATTGGCGCAGTGGCATAAATGCTCTTGTAATATTTACATTTTATTGATGCCAAGATATGATTGTTTTGATTTTTCAATTGCTTTTAATGTTTAACACTATGTACACTATTTTCTTTTATTAGATACAGTGAGCCCGGTTTTCGTGATTAATCGCTCCAGAGGGCGCATGAACACCGAATATCACTAACTCCGAATCTATTTTCCCATAATAAGTAATGGAAATAAAATTAATCTGTTCCAGACACCCAAAAGTATTAAAATAAAATATTTTTGTACATTAAATATACATTAAATTACACAGAAAACAATGAGAAATAATTATAGTACAATAACATGTCACTTATCATTATTGAAGAGTTGTTGATTTGTGGAAGATGGGAGGAGAGGATGGAGTAGTATGCTAGTGTTTGAAGGAATTCACTTCCATTAACACTGCAGGTACCAAGTTGTTTTCTGGGGTTACTGGCCTTTTCTTTTAATGCCACTAGGACCAGGTTGAGAGTCACTGGACCCCACTCTAACCACAAATCTGTCCAGAGAGCTCTGTGTCTGGCATTTCTTTAAAACCCTTGAAATCTGACACCTCATTGTCATTGTACAGGTTGCCAGCACGGCCTGCAACAGCTTTGTTAGGGTGATATTCATCCATAAAGCCTTGCACATCAGTCCATTTGGCACAGATCTCCCTAATCCTTGAAGAAGGCACTTTCTTACATCTCTGTTCCTCCTCCTCTGAACCATTTTCCTGAACTGTGGTCTGCTGTTGCTGTTGAAGCTCTTGCAGATCTTCAGTGGTTATCTCTCCATTGTCCTCCTCCATTGTCCTGTTCCACATCCTCGGTACAAACATCCAACCCCATAGACTTGCCCAGTTCCACAATTTCTTCCACAACAGGCTCAGGCTCAGGGTTCGGAGGCTCATCCCCAAAACCTTCAAAATCCCTCTTGGACACAGTCTGGCCACAATTTTCTCCAGGCAGAGTTCAAAGTCTTGGTAGTCACTCCATCCCATGCCTTACCTATAAGGTTTATACAATGCAGGATATGGAAATGATCTTTCCAAAAGTCTTTTAGGATCATATTCATGTCTGTGGTCACTTCAAAGCACTTTTGAAACATTGCTTTGGTGTAGAGTTTTTTAAAGTTGGAAATGACCTGCTGGTCCATGGGCTGGAGGAGAGGAGTGGTATTAGGGGGCAAGAACTTCACTTTGATGAACTTAAAATCCTTCACCATTTGCTCTTCCATGTCTCGAGGATGACTAAGGAGCATTGTCCATTATCAGGAGGCACTTAAGTGGCAAATTAGTTTCCTCGAGATATTTCTTCACACTGGGACAAGGAAAATGTCCCTAGTGACCCATGCCTTATTGTTAGACTTCCACATCACACACAAATTACCCTTGGCGACACTGCATCTCTTAAACGCTCGGGGATTTTCACAGTGATACACCACTAACGGCTTCACTTTAAAATCCCCGCTAGCATTAACACACAACATCAGAATTAGCCTGTCTTTCATAGGCTTGTGTCCTGGCAGTGCCTTTTCCTCCTGTGTAATGAAGGTCCTGTTTGGCATTTTCTTCCAAAACCAGGCCTGTTTCGCACAATTGAACACTTGTTGGGGGTTGGAATTCTTCAGCCTCTATGTACCCCTTGAATTCATTCACGTAATTTTCAGCCTCATTTTTGTCAGAACTGGCTGCCTCACCATGCCTCACAACACTGTATGCCACTACGCTTCTTAAATCTGTCAAATCAGCCTTTGGTGGCTTTAAATTCATTCACTTCAGCACTCGTTGCAGGCATTTTCTTAACGAGATCATCATGCAACTGCCTTTCTTTTTCAGATATTATCGCCTGCGTAACACTATCTCCTGATAATTGTTTCTCGTTGATTCACACCAACAATAACCTCTCCACTTCTTCCAGCACTTGAGATATCTGTTTTGTGACCATACTTGCACCTTTCGCAACAGCAGCGTCCTTGAGTTCTTTTCCCTTGGCCACAATGGAAGTGATGGTTGAATGGGCTTTGCCATACTGCCTAGCCAGCTCAGCCACACGAACTCCACTCCTGCTTTAATTCTACCGTGTTTCTGACATTCTTGACCACAGGCCTGGCACTAGGAGCTTTCTTGTGGCCCATGGTGGCTTATTTAGCAGTTGCAAGCACTAAAAACACTGGAATAATGACAATATATATGGTATAAATGCGTGGGTGGTGGTCGCTCGCTGGTAAACAATAGCACACTGACGCTACCTGCAGTGCCCGGGCCCGCTCAGGCCACGCGTACGCGTCCAGGACGAGTCACGAACTCTGAGCAGATTCGCGAACACCGAACCAAAATTTTCGCAAAAAAACATCACAAACACCGATTTTCACGAATTCCGTGGGTTGATTGTACGTTTAAAGATGTTTTAGCACTTCAAACATGGGAAAATGCATAGCAAACATTACTCCACTTGGAATATACAGCATAACCGTTAGATAGGAGTGAGTGGAGACAAACGGTTTTTGGGACCTGACAAGCTGTTGGAGTGTGAGCAAGATAATATTTTGTGAAGAAATTCAGGGAAACTGGTTAGCTGGACTTGAGACCTGGAGGTGAGAGTTATAGTGACTGCACTTTAAAGGAGAGGTTTAGGATATTTGGTTTTGGAGGGACATTTAAACTGTCATATCTGTGCACCTCTGGCAAGACTGACAGTGTGAATGATGGTGAAAGTGTTTCTTTTCAGGTCACCCTGCCTTGGTGGGAGATAGCCACTGTGTAATAAAAAATACTAGGAATACTTGTATTCCTAGTATTACGCAGCTCAGTTCTGGTCTCCATATTACAGAATGGATATAAATTCGTTAGAAAACATTTAGCGTAGAATGACTAAATTAATACATAGCATTAGAAATCTTCCGTATGAAAAAAGATTGAAGACCCTTAAACCTTTCAGGGTCCAAGGGGTCTCTCCGAAACTCGTTCTCAGGGTCCACGAATTTAAAAAAAAAAATTCTTATATCTTATGAAATGATAGTTTTTTTTCTAAATCTAATAGGCTAAAAAATACATTTTTACGATCAATACTCACCGAGATATAGAGGATTGAAGTTGATGAAAATGGAACCGGTGTCGGCAACATTGCTGACTGCCAGTCACCTGGTAATTTTTTTTCTTTCTTGGAGTTGTTTTTTGATCGATTTTAATTTATTTTTTCAAATAACTTTTATGGCCTGTGAGACCAATATAAGTGCTGTTTTTCAAATATTCACTCACTATTTATTACACAATATTCACATAAAGTTTCTTATCACTAATTTGTTTACACAATGTATTTACAAATTTTTACAGTAACAAATATTAGTTATTTATATTGTTCAATCATATATATACATACAAAGAGTCACTGGACATGTTTCTAGAAATTCTGCAGCCTGTGGAAGTCTCTGAAACATGGTTCCATGCACAGTGGTGTTTCACATTCCACACACATAAAACGAGTATCTTGCGTTGTTTTGGGCGTTTTTGTATGTGCACAGACATAACATCTCTTCTGAGCCTTTTTCTTGCAAGCAGTAGCAGGCAGTTTTGTTAGGAAGTGTTCACCACCAGGCCTCAGACGAGAGGGTAGGTGTTGATGACTTGGTGTTGGGCGGGTTTCTATTGCAGGTGTTGCTCCTTGGTACTTGAATATTATTTGTCTGATGACAGACAAACAAGATTCGCCATATGGTGGTTTGTTTGTGGTCTTCAACTTATAAATATTATAAGCATTGAGCATGGTAATGTCCAGAATGTGAAAAAAGAGTTTTATGTACCACTTGTAACTCTTGCGAACACAATCAGCAAACCCAATCTGCATCTCACATTTGTCCACTAAGTGCATATTGAGGGTGTAGTCAATCACAGCTGCAGGTTTTAGAATGGGTTCATTGGTCTCTCTACTCACCCTGCCAGTGTCTCATTTCGTTAGGGTGAATTGATGACAACAGTGTGACATCTCGTTTGTCATGCCACTGAAATGCCATGATGTCATTGGCAGCAAACGCCTGCACCTGACCTCTACGAGTGCCTGCATTGAACCTAGGCATATGCTTACGATTTCCACGCACTGTTCCGCACATCTGTCAAGTTCACTCGCAAAAATCACTGAGGGAGAGGCTTGTGTACCAGTTATCAGTATATAATATATGCCCCTTACCAAGATATGGTTCCATCATTGTTCTAACCACATCACCAGAGATACCCAATAACCTCCTGGTATCTTGCAATGTATAACTTCAGTGTACACAATAATATCCCAAAACAATACTACTGTAGCAATCACAAAGAACAAATAACTTTATACCAAAAGCGTTTCCTCTTGCTTGGTATATACATGACTGCTTGAACGACAGTCTACCTTTGAACAGAATCGGTGACCGTCAATAACAAGCTTCCTGAAGGGATAAAAATGCATATTGAATTTCTCTTTCAGATACAGAAACACATTTCTAATCTTATATAACCTGTCGTTTCTGTCAGGCCTGGTTTTGTCTGAGAAGTGGAGCATCCTTAGCAGTAGCACAAATCGATTCACTGATATTATATCACTGAAACCTGGTGTTGCAATCAGGCGGTCTGTCGACCAGTATGATTTGACACTGTGCTTATACACATGTGGCATAAGCATTATTGTGGCAAAGAAAAGATACATCTCAGCCACAGTTGTCTCTTTCCACCTGTTGAGGCGTGATGTTGGTGAAAGTATTGTGTTTTCCATGGTGTACTTCAGTATCTGTTGCTTTCCCCGACAATAATATCCATCAAGGGTTCATCAAAGAATAATTCAAAGCATTCCAGTTCAGTGGCATTGTTCCCAAGTGGACAAGATGGCGTATTCCACATTGACTTTCATCAAACTGATGGGGACTGGGAATAAAATTGTCAGCTTCCTGCCAGTCCCAGGTGCGGTCTGCTGGTGGGTACTGGATATTTACAGATGGTTGTCGGGGTTGTGGAAGTGGAGGTTGTGGTTGTGGGGGTTGGTGGGTGGGCGAGTTGGTTTTGTTGTAGCTGAGCTGACTCAGCGGCGTCGGTGCCAGCATGGTCCACTGCTGGTGCTTCGCGCCTGGCACCACCACCACTACCACTAAGAGATGCATGCACATTTCTCATCCCAATTGCAACACTATCATTGTCATTTTCACTATCGCTTTCTGTTGTACGCCCACGGGATGTACTCCTTCCCCTTGGAACAGCATATGGCACACTACCAGAGCGCATATACTGTCGTATATACTGACTCTTCACTGTAGAATATTCTGCTCCACTCTCGCTACTGGAACTGTTTTGAAGAGCTTGGAGTTCATATTCACTATCACTATCATCACCATTGCTCACATCAGTCTGGGATATGAGTAAATAACAGTTTCCTTTCGTTCTGGTACAATTGAGTGTGAACAAGATGCCACAGCACCGGAGGTGGAAGGCTGAGGGTCGTCTGGGTTTTCCTCAATATTACCGGTATCGGTCATTAGTTTCGGTCAAAACCGCCTCAAAACCTTGAAACTCATCACCACTGACACTCCCATCGGTGTTAGAACTGTCACTGGGGAACAAAAGTGTCCCAAGTCGCCGAGGAGTGAGGAGTTTCTTACCGCGAGGCATGGTGAAGAATGTGTACTAACATGGCGTTCCCACAATGCACCACTGGCTCCCCAATTTTTTTTCCTACTGCGCACACTGACCACGCTGACCCATTCTCTCACCACTAGGCCTACCAGCAATTTCCGCTTAATTTGAAGGTGATAGAATTTATGCGTACTATACGTCAATAACCCTGAAAGGGTTAAACTACATTCACTTGTAAGATGAAGAATGAGGGGGAGACGTGATCGAAGTGTATAAGTGGAAGATGGGTATTAACAAAGGGGATATAAATAAGGTTTTGAGGATATCCCTCCAAGAGAACCCACAATAATGGATTCAAATTAGATAAGTTTAGATTTCGAAAGGACATAGAAAAGTAATGGTTTGGTAATAGGGTAGTTGACGAGTGGAACAGTCTGCCTAGTAGGGTTATCGAAGCTAAAACCTTGGGTAGTTTCAAATTTAGGTTGGATAAATACATGAGTGAGAGGGGTTGGATTTGAGTGGGACTTGCACGTGATTAAATTGAATTATCAAAGCTCATTGCTTGGGTAGCATTTATTCCGTTAATGGGTTGGATTTGTGAAGGACCTACCTAGTATGGGCCAAAAGGCCCATACTAGGCATGTAATACTCCTCAAAACATGGAAATGCATCAGCCATATTGTTTGACTTTACTGTGTTATCCTGGTTTAAACATACTTTAGTGTGAATTTCACTGTTAATATCATGAAATTGTAATAAATCTGGAATGAATAAGTTATCTTCATGCCACCTGTACACACTGTTTCCTGGTAGGGAAGCTGGTTGTGGAAGAATAGCTCCTGATTTCATTGTTTACTTCTGCTAGTTAGGCGTACTAGTACGTCAGATAATAATCACCTATGTAGTTAATAATAGTGCATGTATGAATAGTGTATGGAAGACCCATGGAGTTGTGATGAGGTTAAAAATATTGGTAGGTGGCAGATTTGATGGTACGAAAAGTGTCGTACTCAGTACATTAGTTTAAAATTGTCAGTTGTTTAGTTGTCGTTGGAGCCAGTCTCGTAGATCAGTTATTAACCCTTTGGGGGTCCAAGGGGTCTCTGAAACTCGTTCTCAGGGTCCACGAATTTCATTTTTTTTTATATTTTTTCTTATGAAATGAGAGAGAATCTTTTTCCGATCATAACGCCACAAAAATTATGAAATTTGATCGAAAACTAACGTAATTATGCTTTCGTGAAGTTAGCGCTATCTATGACATTTACGCATCAGCGATTTCGCCCACTTTGAGCCCTATTTTCGGCAAATTCCAATGTTTCAGTCTACTAAAATTATAGCTATTTCACTAGAACTCCCTTTCTTCTATCGATTGAGTACAAGAAACTGCCTATTTACCAATTTCAACTAAACAAAATAGTGGTCAGAAAATGGCAATTTGGCCAATTTCTCACAAATTTCAAACGATGCCAATTTCAAAATAGGGTCCATAATAAACAAGGCAGACATTCCTGGCACTAAGATAACATCTCTGTTTATTAGTCATGTCTCCAGGCTCCTCTTACATTACTTTTGCTTTCCATTTTGAATTTTTATTCTCACAAAAAATAGAAGATTTACTGTTATGTATACAACTGCATCATTGTAAAAATGGTATAAATAATATCAGCGCACTTGTGCAAGAATATTAGACTCGCCAGTTGATGTGTATTGGACACATGGTGTGATTTGTTTACTCCTGAACATCGGCCAAAATCAAACATTTTTGCTACTTTGCGCAGTTTCAATGTACTTGTCATCGTGAAACCAGTAAAATTATCTCTATTTCTGTAAGATATCATCCATTCTATCAAATGATACCAAGAAAACGAGAATACAAGCATAAATACCATACACAAATAGACTGCAAAGTCACTGTTTTAAAGCAAAAACACGGTCAGTTTTTATTTCCTCATTATGCACTGTGTGGTGCAGGATTTTTTATACTGCGACACTGACCGCACAGACCTATTCTCTCACATCTAGGCCTAACTGCCTGTTTCTGCTTGATTTGAGGGTGCTAGAATTTAGGCGTACTAGTACGACGAAAACCTTGGGTGTAAGCCGTACTAGTACGGCCGAACGCTGAAAGGGTTAAGAATGCTGACACCAATAATGCTCTTTTCTCTCATGTTAGAGATCACAGTCATCCTATTCACTTGTCCTCAGCTAAAACTGTCTATGCTACTTCTAGCTTTCACAGTTGCCGTCTTGTTGAAGCATTCCTCATACACAACTTTCCTTGTATGAATTTTAGTCCTGGCTTTGTCTGTAGATGCCTTTATTTCTTCTCCTCCTTTCTTTTTTTCTTTTTATTTCTTTGTTTTACTATCTCAGCCTATTGTGTTCTGTTTGCCAGTTTACTGCCCTGCATTTTGGTTTTACCCTTTGCTTGCAAGCCTCTAGTTCTCCTCCAGTGCTCCTTTTTCTTGTCCTTAGACTGACTCTATTTCTACTTAGTCTTCCACCCCATCCTCTACTATTACTTCTACCTTTACTTTTGTCTCCCTTCAGCCCCCTCCCCATTCCCTTTTCTCTTTTGCCACTAAACTACTATCCTTATTTTCTACTACCACTATTTCTTCTACTACTACTTCCACTACCTATTTACCACTACCACCACTTCCTCTTTCCTGCTCGTCTATATGTATACTGGCTTCCTCACTCTTTTCTGTTGGACCACTTACAAAGTCACACTAAGTTGGACCGAAATGTCGTCGTAAGCTCCTTTCTCTCGTGTTCAGGTTATTTGTGTATTGATCCACTCTTGGTGTTGTTCCTATTTGTTCTTCACTGGAAACATTGGGTCTAATGATGCTCCACACTTTTGCTGGTGGTTTCATAACTGTTGTCATGACTTGGGGTGTTTGTGGTACAGCAGCTGATGTGAGGGCCACATGTGGTATTTTTAACCCTTTGAGGGTTGAGACCCTCGATCCTTAACTCACTCTCAGGATCGAAAAAAAGATTTTTTATAGAGAATCTTTTCCCAATGGTAATGACACCAAAAGTATGAAATTGAATGAAAACTTACGAAATAACGCTCTCGCAAAGTTAGCGATATCGGCGATATTTACACATCGGTGATTTCGCCCACTGAGCCCAATTTTCGGCCAATTCCATTGTTCCAGTCTACGAAAATCATAGCTATTTCGCTAGAACTTCATTTGTTCTATTGAGTGCAAGAAACCGCCCATTTACCGATTTCAACTGCCCAATAAAGTGGTCAGAAATTGGCAATTTGGGTAATTTCAACAAAATTTCAAAAGATGCCAATTTCAAAATAGGGTCCAGAATTAACAAGCCAGTCATTCCTGGTACTAAAATAACATTTTCTTTGTTCATTAGTCATGTCTCCAGGCCCCTCTTACATTATTACTTTTGCTTTCCATTTTTAATTTTTATTCTCAAAATTTTTTTTAAAAAGTTTTAATGTTATGGAGACTACTGCATTATTGTAAAAATGGTATAAATAATATCACTGCACTTATGAAAGAATATTAGACTCACCAGTTGACGTGTATTGGACGGGTGACATGATTTGTTTACTCTTGAACATCTGCAAAAATCGAACATATCTGCTACTTTGAGCTCAATGTCAAGGTACACTTTTCATTGTGAAACCAATCAAAATCATCCCTATTTCTTTAATATATCTTCCATTCTATCAAATGAGACCAAGAAAACGAGAATTTACCCATAAATACCATATGAAAATACACTGCAAAGTCGCTGTTTTAAACCAAAAACACGTTCAAAAGTTTTTTCTCGTGCACTGCATGCTGCAGGATTTTTTTGTATACTGTGCACACTGACCACTCAGACCCATTCTTTCATATGTAGGCCTATCAGCTTTCTTCCACCAGATTTGAAGGCGCTAGAATTTTGGCGTATAAATATGGGATTGACACTGGCTATCAAGCCGTACATATACGGGACTGACCCTGAAAGGGTTAACAAAGTAGGTGGTAGCAGTACTGCTTCTGCTGCCATTTTACCAACATTTACTTTCACTACCTTCTCCCACATATGAATTTTTAGTATGTATTACCTCCATAGAAGTGCATTTGATGTACTACTAGACCTTTTGCAGTGCTGAGTTGATTTACAATTGATACGGGAATGTGTGCCTGCCTGCTGTTTCAATTTTTAAATTTTTATTCTCTAAAATAGTAGAAAAAAAAATAATGAAATTGATTTAGTACATAGGGAATTACAAGAGTGCATTGTTTTCAGTTATGAACATGAATAATTTTTTTGTATGAATTCTAGTTTTATTACTTTCTTAATATTCTTGCAAAAGCTCCACTATACAGTATGGTTTATTTAGATGGGCTAAACTTAAAAGGTTTCTATCTGCTTCAGCTTTACCATTTACAAAGTCACAGTGTGACTTTGTAAATTGTCCAAGTCGGACCGAAACGTCGTCGTAAGCTCCTCTCCTTTTATATGTGCGGGTTGTGTGTGTATTGTTCCAGTCACGGTATTGTGCCTTTTTTGTTATTCACTTTCAACTTTCTACCTTTACACACCCAAACTCATCCACTAACCTTTGCAACTTTTCTTTAGAATCTCCCATAAGCACAGTATCATCAGCTAAAAGTAACTGTATCAACTCCCATTTTGCATTTGATTCCCTATAATTTAATCCCACCCCTCTCCCCAATACCCTAGCATTTACTTCTTTTACAACCCCATCTATAAATATATTAAACAACCATGGTGACATTACACATCCCTGTCTAAGACCTACTTTTACCGGGAAGTAATCTCCCTCTCTCGTACACACCCTAACCTGAGTCTCACTATCCTCAGGCATATCTCCTTCAAATAAACTGCGAGTGGCAAATTTTGGCCTGGACATAAGAGAATGGGTATGTGTGCAGTATAAAAGTCCTGCTTCATGCAGTATATGATGGGAAAAAATAAAAGCTTTGATATTGTGTATTGTTTAAAATTGTAATGTTAAGCATTTTCTAGCAGTTTCATACTGCAATATTGAGGTCTATTTCAAGTTTCAGACTTGAAATAGACCTCCAATATGGCAGTATTTTTTTTTAAATACTATATAGGAAGGGTAGGGTCTGAACTTTCAGCTTCACCATGCCTTACAACACTGTGTATGCCACTACGCTTCTTGAATCTGTCGAACCAGCCTCTGCTGGCCTTAAATTCACTAACAGCAGCACTTGTTCCAGGCATTTTCTTTATGAAATCCTTATGTAACTTCCGTGCCTTTTCGCAAAAGATCGACTCCACAACACTATGTCCCGCTAACTGTTTTTCGTTGATCCACACCAACAACAACTTCTCCACATCTTCGATTGTTTGTGATCTCTGTTTCATTAGCATATTCACCCCTTTTGCAACTTTAGCTTCCTTGATTTCTACTTTCTTTGCCAGGATGGAAAAGATTGTTGATTTCGACTTCCCATACATCCTGGCAAGCTTGGCTAAACATACGCAACTTTTGTATTTTTCTACAATCTCTTTCTTTAATTCTATCGTGTTTCTCAATTTCTTTACCAAAGGGCTTGCACTAGGAACTTTCTTTGGGCCCATGGTGGCTTATTTCGCAGTCACAATCAATAAACAAGCACAAAAATTGCGAAATGTTTCGGGTGAATGCTAACTCAACCAGTGACAAAGCCAGACTGAGGCGGCGTCCCGGCGGGTGGACGCATCTGATACGTGCGATTCCCGGGACAAGGTTCAAAATTCGAATCTAAATTTTGCGCAAAAATGTGTCTGAAATCCGAAAAGTCTGATACTATCTGATGCGTGCGAAATCCTGGGTTCCACTGCACATTATTTAGGTATGCATACTGATCAGAGAGCCCATCGTACGTCTGGGTCATTGGTGAACGAGGAGAGGCTGTAGTATTTTTTTAATATTTGAGAAATATTTATTATTTACAATCCATAGAGGTGAGGAATAATACTGTACATGGTGCAGACAAAAGAAGAGCAGATGAAAGAATGGGAGAGGCTCTGTCAAGAAATTTTGCTGAAAACAAGAAAATTTTTTGGAACGAGATAAACAAGGTAAGAAAGCCTAGGAAACGAATGGATTTGTCAGTTAAAAACAGAGTAGGGGAGTTAGTAGATGGGGAGCTGGAGGTATTGGGTAGATGGCGGGAATATTTTGAGGAACTTTTAAATGTCGATGAAAAAAGGGAGGTGGTAATTTCATGTACTGGCCAGGGAGGTACAACATCGTTTAGGAGTGAAGAAGAGCAGGATGTGAATGTGGGTGAGGTGCGTGAGGCATTACGTAGAATGAAAGGGGGTAAATCAGCTGGAACTGATGGGATCATGACAAATGTTAAAAGCAGGGGGGGATATAGTGTTGGAGTGATTGGTATTTTTGTTGAATTAATGTATGAAAGAGGGGAAGGTACCTAGGGATTGGCAGAGAGCATGTATAGCTCCTTTATATAAAGGGAAGGGGGATAAAAGAGAGTGTAAGAATTATAGGGGAATAAGTTTACTGAGTATACCAGGTAAAGTGTATGGCAGGGTTATTATTGAAAGAATTAGAGGTAAGGCAGAGAGTAGGATTGCAGATAAGCAAGGAGGCTTTAGAGTGGGTAGGGGATGTTTAGATCAAGTGTTTACAGTGAAGCATATATGTGAACAGTATTTAGATAAAGGTAGAGAAGTTTTCATTGCATTTATGGATTTAGAAACGGCATATGATAGTGGATAGGGGAGCAATGTGGCAAATGTTGCAAGTGTATGGAATAGGTAGTAAGTTACTGAAGGCTGTAAAGAGTTTTTATGAGGATAGTGAGGCTCAGGTTAGGGTGTGTAGGAGAGAGGGAGATTACTTCCCGGTAAAAGTAGGTCTTAGACAGGGATGTGTAATGTCACCATGGTTGTTTAATATATTTATAGATGGGGTTGTAAAAGAAGTAAATGCTAGGGTGTCGGGGAGAAGGGTGGGATTAAATTATGGGGAATTAAATGCAAAATGGGAGTTGGCACAGTTACTTTTTGCTGATGATACTGTGCTTATGGGAGATTCTAAAGAAAAGTTGCAAAGGTTAGTGGACGAGTTTGGGAGAGTGTGTAAAGGTAGAAAGTTGAAAGTGAACATAGATTAGAGTAAGGTGATGAGGGTATCAAACGATTTAAATAAAGAAAAATTGGATATCACATTGGAGAGAGGGATTATGGAAGAAGTAAATGTTTTCAGATATTTGGGAGTTGACGTGTCAGCGGATGGGTTTATGAAGGATGAGGTTAACCATAGAATTGATGAAGGTAAAAAGGCGAGTGGTGCGTTGAGGTATCTGTGGAGACAAAAAACGTTATCCATGGAGGCAAAGAAGGGAATGTACGAAAGTATAGTGGTACCAACACTCTTGTATGGGTGTGAAGCATGGGTTGCAAATGCTGCAGCAAGGAGGAGGCTGGAGGCAGTGGAGATGTCCTGACTAAGGGCAATGTGTGGTGTAAATATTATGCAGAAAATTTGGAATGTGGAAATTAGGAGAAGGTGTGGAGTTACTAAAAGTATTTGTCAGGGCTGAAGAGGGGTTGTTGAGGTGGTTTGGTCATTTAGAGAGAATGGATCAAAGGAGAATGACTTGGAGAGCGTATATATCTGTAGGGGAAGGAAGGCGGTGTAGGGGTCGTCCTAGAAAAGGTTAGAGGGAGGGGGTAAAGGAGGTTTTGTCGGCGAGGGGCTTGGACTTCCAGCAAGCATGTGTGAGCGTGTTAGATAGGAGTGAATGGAGACGAATGGTTTTTGGGACATTACGATCTGTTGGAGTGTGAGCAGGGTAACATTTTGTGAAGGGATTCAGGGAAACCAGTTAATTGATTTAGTTGGACTTGAGTCCTTGAAATGGGAAGTACAATACCTGCACTTTAAAGGAGGGGTCTGGGATAGGGACAGCTGGGAGGGACTATTCTCAGCTGTCGTATCTGAGCGCCTCTGCAAAGACAGTGATTATGTATGAGTGTGGTGAAAGTGTTGAATGATGATGAAAGTATTTTCTTTTTGGGGATTTTCTTTCTTTTTGGGTCACCCTGCCTCGGTGGGAGACGGCTGACTTGTTGAAAAAAAAATATATACGTTTGGGGCAGTAGCGGTAAGAACATATACGTTTGGACCCTTTAAGGATTAAGGTGCCACAAGAAACACCGAGAATGTAAACACACCAGCTAACGCCTTTACTGGGAACTTCTTTTGTACTTCTTCCATTCTTTGTTCTTCCTCTTTCTACAATAAATACTCACCTCTCACTCTGCATTAGGACTACAAATATTTTAAGGTAAGTAATGAATATACTGTATGTGTAGTTTACTTTTTTATTGTTTTCTGAAATATGTAAGAGTGGATGTACAAGCATATACACACTCCTCTGGGTTTTCTTCTATTTTCTTACTAGTTCTTGTTCTTATTTCCTCTTATCTCCATGGGGAAGTGGAACAGAATTCTTCCTCCGTAAGCCATGCGTGTCGTAAGAGGCGACTAAAATGCCGGGTGCAAGGGGTTAGTAACCCCTTCTCCTGTATATATTACTAAATGTAAAAGGAGAAACTTTCGTTTTTCCTTTTGGGCCACCCTGCCTCGGTGGGAGACGGCCGACGTGTTGAAAGAAATATCTGGAGAGGGTTTTGGGGGGTCACCACCCCCGCGGCTAGGTGTGAGACCCAAGTATCAGTAAGGGGTGATTACTCAATTAGTGACGAATTCGTTTACCGACGTTCTTAAGAACGTAACTCCGTCGGTAAGTGAGGAAAGGCTGTATTTAAATATGTTCGGTGCTGATCAGAAATGCTTCTGCCTGAGTTTATTTTTATTCACATTGTATTGTTAGACAATTACACATAACTTTGATATAGTTTTGACTGGTTTTGAGATATTTCCTACTCCAGTAGACCAGTCTTATCTTGTGCTTTGCCTGGTCCATTCCTGGACAATCAGGATGTTGCAGTTATGATTTTTTGTACATTTCTGTCATTTGTGAAACATTGATAATGTTTTGCACATCTAGGGTCTTTTATACCTCTCTCCAAATCATTGTACAGCGTCTCCTCACTTAGCAACATATACTCATTTACTGACGACCCAGACTCACGACGGGCTCTCTGACCAGTATGCATACCTAAATAATGTATATTAGAGCTGATTTTATCTATTCTCTTCATACAATATACAGTACACTAATGTATAAACATTTAAAAATATGCCAGAAATGTTATAAATGGTGCAAAGGTGACATTAAAACAATATCAATATCAAAGATGGTTGACAAACCCACTACCATTATAGTATGCTCTTCACTTAGCGACGAATTTGTGGTCTTAGGAACGGAACTCCATCGTTAAGTAAGGAGAGGCTGTACGTACAACCAAGGAAGTTTTCTCAATCTACCTATGATTATAGATTTGTAACATTGCTATATACCATTGGCTGGCATTAGTGGAATGGGAGAAAATTATTTCAGGATAATGAACCTGAGTTTATTGATGGAATTATATATATTTTTTTTAACACCAACCGTTTCCCATCTAGGTAGGGTAACCCGAAAAAGAAGAAATACTTTCACCATCATTCACTCCATCAGTCTTGCTAGAGGCATGGCAATAGTGCAGTTCAGATGCCTCTCCAAATTGCAAATATTCTTCCTTCAGAGCGCAGGCACTGTACTCTCCACCTCCAGGACTTGGGTCTGGATAACAGGCTTCCCTGAATCCTTTCACAAATGTTACTTTGCTCACACTCCTTACTGCTTGTCAAGTCCCAAAAACCATTTGGCACCTCTCTTATTTCACACATTCACACATGCTTGCTTGATGTCCAAGTTCCTCTCACACAAAACCTTCTTTACCCCCTCCCTCTCAACCTTTCCAAGGATGACCCCTACTCTGCCTCCCCTCCACTACAGATTTATACGCCCTTCAAGTCAGGCTATTTTTCTCCAGCCTCTCTAAATATGTCCAAACCACTTCAACAACCCTTCAGCTCTTTGGATAATTCTTTTAGTAACCCCGCACCTTCTAATCTCCAAGTTTTGAATTCTCTGCATAATATTGGCACCGCACACTACCGTCATACATAACATCTCCACAGCCTCCTCGCTGCAACATTCACAACCCATGCTTCACACTGATATAAGTGTGTTGGTTCCACTATACTCTAGTACAGTCCCCTTTTTGCCTCCATGGATAATGTTCTTCGCCTCAACAGACAGTTGTCATTGTTAAATAAACATGCTTTAATACCTAGTTTATCAAATTATTCTTTATTATTCATCAGCATATACAAAAGTCTTGTGGATATGAGCATAGTCATAATTTGACCTGACAGTCTGGTACATACGGATATGAGGTCAAAGTTGTCTAGAGTCTAAAAGGCACCAATTGTTGACAGGTGTTGCAGCAGCACCTACTGTCACCATGGCAATGAAAATTGCAAAATGTAAGAGAAAAATGTTTTCTTATATTTAAGTTCAATTCCTGCAATCCTTTGAATGCATGAAATTTTGGTGTAAGCTAACAACTGCTACCACAGCTCAAACATTGTTTACACAGGCAAGCTTAGCTAGTGGTTAGCACATACATTTCCTTCAAATGCTCTTGGCTCTCTTTCCCTCGTGCTTTTGTGCGACTAGCTAATGGTACAAATTAGACCAAAACGTTGTCATAAGTTCATTCTCGTGTGTGCTAGTTATTTATGTATTGTTCCAGTCACGTTTTTTTTTTTTTAATTTTACTCTTAATGTGCATCTAAGATATACTGGCTTCAAACATCAGAATATGTTCAGTGGAACTGAGTTAAACTTGTATTGAAGATAATTATGGGAGGAAAGGTAGTTTCTTAGTGAGTTGTGCTTCTGTACCTGGCTGAGTCAGGGTCTTCAAAGCCCACGTGGATTTCTGCTTTCTTGCCAAAATACGTAGCATTCTATTTTGCTGGATTTTAGAGAGGATAATTACACGAGTTGTGCAATACTGGTATGTATATGCAGTGTTTTAATTACCACCACTGCTACTTCCCATCATTGGCTGTTTGTTGGGGCAGAATGCAAATGACACCTTTAAATGTTTTTGATTGTATTTTCTTCATTTTCTAAGTTTGCCATGTGTATTTGGTATAATATTTATATTAATAAGACTTAAATTTATGCTGGTGCATGGTAAAACTCAAAATTACCATTGAAATAAGATGTGTTAGTGGGTTTATCTGATAGATAGAATCTGTGAAAAATTCTATATACCATCAGTCTTTTTCCTAACATGTTTTTACATTCTGGTCATAATATAGTAGGTACCTAACAAGAGTGTTAAGAAAAAGAAATTGGTAAGTACAGTAATTTTTT